>OZ025873.1:5399331-5437468 GCA_964019415.1 Ianthella basta | reverse complement strand
GATGATGGCTGCTCACCACACGAGCTTTCATCTGGAGAACACCTCACCAGTGATCATGCATGCATGCACATACACAGACGTGTTGTATAGTTATAATATACAGCCATAGCTGGCCACCAATGTACTAACTTATTGCATTCCACACAATATAGCTACATACATACATGTATGTATCTGTAAAGAGCACTAAACATTTTAAGCTGGAATAATGGCAAGGAATTAAAGTTTTTGGACAGCAGGGGTACACAAGTAGGAGAAGTAAGTTCACATAAAAGCATCATGCGGCTGCTATTTTGGGCACCGTCAAGGACAATCGCATTGAGTACGTACAATGATTTTAGTTCTTAATTCCACATTACTATGACTTGCATGCGATCGCGAGCACAGGAGACTGTACCCTATTTTTATTATACTACTGCATGTTCTAGTCTGCTGTAGGTAAATGTTTCATACGTGTACTTTTAGGAATTACGTATAAGTACCTGTAAAAAAATTCATTCTAGACACACATAATAAGCTGCATTATACATTTCTCAATGTATGAATAATTATATATTATATACTTACGTATGTGTATCAAGGCCATGGAGAAATGTATACAAAATTAAGCACAGGTTAGCTATGCCTATAAACAGCAACATGAAACTTCAAAGTGTATACTTTCATCTAATATAGGCAAAGAGCATAAAATGCGTTGAATATAATGGCAAGGAGAATATAAGTTTTCAGACAGCAGGGGTACACAAGTAGGAGAAGTAAGTTCACATAAAAACATCAGTTGGCAAGTTATTTCATCTTCTCAATGGCATCCTGAAGGGTCACCATATCTTGCTGAATGTCATTAGACAGCTTCACAACTTGTTGCTTGTTATCCAGAACTTCAATGCACTCAGTGTATGGATTGTAGTGGAGGCTGAACGGGCGAGGGACGGAGGAGGCAAAGGACCTGGAGGGGGAGAAGTGTATGTAGGGAGAGATTAGGCTCAATGAGGCAAAAAGAGAAGGGTACAATTGAGAAAGGTACAGAACAGAGCATGATGAAAGTGGCAGCAACATGACCAATTTGGAAGGAGGAGAGGTACATAGCTGACCTCATCTTCTCCTTCCCATCCCTGAAGCTCTCTGCTAGAAAGTAAACGGGCTGCATCTCTGTAATGGGGTACGGCTGGAGTGCAGTCTTAGCTGGCTCAAAAGGACGGACCTCTGGCTTATCACTAAGACAATACTGGAGTAGAGGAAGCAAATATGTAAACGCTGTACACAGGACCATAGTCTCTCTCACACATCCGCCCACCTGCAGTTCACCAAATGAGCTCAGCAGTCCTGCCCCATAAGCCTTCACTTTGTCCCCCTCTCGACACATGCCAAATTCAATGGTGAACCAATAGACCTATATCAGGTGGACAGAACAATATCTACAGCCTGTTCCATGGTACAGTACATATGGAACAACAGAATGGCACAGACAAGAGAGTAATTGCTCTGTAATTGTTCAAATCATTGCCTTGCATATTGTCCTCCATTTTCTTGTATCCTGATGTCACCAAACTGCTACACACTAACTACAATGCCATCTTCATCCTGTTCTAATGGTTCATACAATGAAAACGGTTGTCCATTTGATAGTGTTTGTACAAATTACATCGTCACATACTACAGGTGTGGCTGACTCGTCATGTCAACATTTGCGTTACAGAACCTAACTGTTGATGTCATCATCGATGAGTACGACTGCTCAGATCCTAGTCCTTGACCTAGGTACGTACGTAAGTCATCGTACACGAGTTAGGGCCACAGGTGCCCTGTGTCGTGCGCTAGGAGTACGCAAAAATTCAGTGGGAAGAATAAGAATAATATGAAAAGAACAAAGCAAGCAGCCTATGACGCTTTTCTCTTACATGAACTCCAGACTGACTTTGGGTGTGCTGCCATATTCAATACGTACATCGAATGAAGCTTATCCTTGGTCATTAATTGTTCTTTGCCACTGTCACTTGTCTAGTTTCACTGAAGTGTGCTAATACATAAAGATAGGAGACGTCATTTTGAACCGGGCACATTCCTAAATAGAAGTCACGAGCTTGACGTCTGATACTACATTTATACGTATGAGTGTTTATTGATTTCACTATGATTATCTTTTCACCTTCAGTGTTTGGCATATGGTCTGGGTAGGACGGTTTTCGTACGCATTGCACATTTAAGGAAATGCACAAACACAACATTACAGGACAAAGAAAGTGATGCAAATAAATGTTTCAAACCAATATCAGGGTGAATGTTTAGAAGACTACGTATAATGACCCAGAAAACCATAAAATACATACATTACTATACATACACGTGCGAAGTATGAGAATAGTCACAACGAGCAAGGACTTACAGTTGCAAGCTGTTTGATTTTGTCTTCAGGAGCTCCCAAGGAAGCCAGACCAATCTCCTACAGGGAGAAACACGACAAATTGTACTTTGCACTGTCAGTTAAACTATGATTGCACTGGGAGAAAGGCAAACTCCAATTCCAATTTGTAAGGATCAATGGCTAAGGCTGACCTGTGAGAACTGGGCAAAATCAGGATCTGCAAACAGAGGCACATGACCAAGGAGCTCATGGCAAACGTCCCTAAGGTAGAGAACACACACATAAGAGAAAGATACAGAACAGCAAAAGTGAAATGACATAGAACGACGTAGAACTTGGTAAGCCCCATGAATTCTGCACGTAAACGTTTGCTAACGGTCTATAGCATTTAAAGCTTAAGCGCACACAGTTAGCAAAGGGTTCCTTTTTTCCAGCGGGCCGAGACACCATATATAATTAACGGCCCTAGGACTTCCAGTTATGGGAGATCTTATTCATTGTCGGCAAACATTCAAATTTAAGTCTACCGTCGTTATTGCAGCTAGCCTCCATTGCTATGTACCTGTGCAGATAGTTCAAAACTGGCAAGAGGCCGACTCGCTGGCTTGCAATAGGTTGGGAACCTGCCCAAAGGGCGGGCATTCAGCTAGTAAGCATGACACGTGTTGTCACTCACGGCTCAGGCGTGTACATTGGCTTGGAAGGATGCCTCAAATACTGCGTGGAGTGGAACACACGGAAGGCCAGTCCGGCGAGGAAGTCCCTGGATGACAGGAGGCCAGCAACTGGGCGGAGTCTGAAGCCAGTGCATTCTGGGTTAATAAAAGCGGTTAAGATCAGAAGCAATGAGGGAAGAAGCATGAGAAAATTGCAGTGTACATGTACAAAAGTATACAAACATACATACCATCATTCAATGGGCATTTCAGTCCCCCGCCCGCACTGCACACACAGACTCACTTCTGAGGAAGTTTGATACATCCTCCAGTTGAGGGATATTGTCCTCTCGGTATCCACAGTTCTCAATCAAAAGGGGAAACACATGGTTGTGTTCCTTGCATGCATGCGTGGGGTACAATTTGGTCAGCTCACGGAAGATAGTGCCCCTACAAAGTCAAGTGCAACATCAAACTCGTACATGCATGGTATATATTCACACAAACACATGTGCTTAATCCTGTAGTGCCCAACAAACTTCACCACTATCTTTGTTCACAGCCCACTGGGGTACCAGGCATCAGAGTGGCAACAACAGGAGTAACCCATTGACCATTCAGTACCAGGTACAAATCTCCTAGTGTATGTACAGTACGTACCAGGTCTGAACCTCCGCCTCTGTGTACTCCACACGTGGAATGGGCTCACCACTGAACGGGCAGAGCAGCAGTAACAGTTACAACACACTCATGTATACCATGCAGAGGTAATCTCCACAATGTCCATTACACACATAATTAGTCATTTCTTGACCCGATTGTCATTAGACTGCGTACAATGGAACTGATCACGTGAAATAAAATTGAAAAGTCAGTCAACAATGGAAAGTATACGTATGAGAAAATACTGGTCTAATAACAAATCCATACTGCATACTGCTAGTGGAAATCAAGACAAGAAACCGTGTAATGACTACATTCACAGAACAGCACAAGCTCGTGAATATAGTTGTTCGGTCAATCTCTTTCTTCTGCTGTGTGGATATACATACATGTACTGTATGTAGGCAGTGGGTAAACAAGGGCATTGTGGACACTCACTGTTTGTACTTGAAGGCAATGTCGGCAAAGTATGCGCGCCTCTCACGATACACCTTGTCAGTGAAACCCTGCGGTAATTGAGTGAATGCATGCACTTCCTGGTTAAGTTAGTAGTGTGTGTGTGTGTGTGTGGAATGTCTGTCGTGCACAGAGACAGTCCAATGTACATACGTACATAACTCCTAGGCACAGATGGTGCAGGCAGCTACTGTACATAGCTCACAGGGTGGTCTGAGTCCAACTCTGCACCATACCCAAGGATACGGTCAGCAAACCGGTCAAGGTCTTCAATTCTTTGGGGAAACCATGGCACTGAGAGGAGGAAGGGTTTGTAGACTAATCAAATCCAGTTCGCAGTTTGCACATGGTATACATTGTGCTGAGCCTGAATCCACATGCAAGCACGCACACACAGTGACTGAGTACCATGATGACTAAAAAGAGCAGCATCACACAAAACTACACACCTTCATCTTCCTCAGGGTTCTCAGTCTTGACAGAGACCTTCACAGCAAACCCCTCCAACTCCTCCACCAACCTTGTCAGGGTAGCCCTATCACACTGACAGTCAACATAGAAGTCATACTCCTGGCCAGGCTTGGAGACAGAGGGACGAGACTCTATGTGAGTCATGTTCACACCAAGATTCTATGTTCGTAAGAAAAGGGAGGAGATGATGTACTTGTGGCATGGGTCAGGATTGATGCACAATACACATTGATGCACATTATGCACATAGCTACAGTGCTATGAAGTGACCGTAGCGGTGCTGTGCACACAATGGACTCAAGACTCTACAATGTGACTTTAGAACTCCAGCAAACACAAAGCAGACAGAAACAGAAACTTGGCTTTCTGTATCAGTGAAACACAGAGGGTATTCACTGTGTTTTGCAGGTCGAGAATCCCAAGGCTGGTCTTAGCCAGTCAGTCAGCACATGTTTTAATGACAGACGGAGGGTGTGCAATGGCAGATGATGCAAATGAGGCAGTGGAAGACAGTCAGTCAGTCAGTCAGATTACTGGATGTTGAGCGACACTGAAAGATAAGCAGTCCCCCTGTGCAAGGCACTCCAAGTCATGGTCTAGGGGTGTGTGATTTGAGGCACTCAGTATGGGGGAAATTGCTGAGTGATAAGCACTCGGTCTTGCCTTATGTTTCATCAGCAACTTGAACCCCATGAGTCATGCCATAAATCATGTATAGCCCTCCTAGCCTACTTAAGTAATGAAACTCTTAGGATGCTAGTTGGGGTCATTCTGGATAATACATTTACATGGGGGGATTCCTCCCTGTATGAACCATTTACAGAGATTAACATATTCAAGCCCATTGCACAGAGTGTGCTCCTCCAATCGTCACTCCTGTTCACTGACCTCACAAGGTGTGAGTGCCTTTCTCAGAGCTCCCTTCTCCTCCTTGAGGCTGAAGATGATGGTGTGCTGGTCATCCCCTGCACCATTTTGAGCTGGGATGAAGGCAGCCTGGAGAAGAGGAACACATTCAGCGTGTACACGAGCACATCTCAGATTTGAGCACTAGAGCTGGGCATACAAAATAAAGTTATTCTACATCTTGTATTTAGTATGTACAGAATACAATGACCCCAGTATAATTTAATACCCGTTCGCCATGTACCGTCCCTCTATGTAGTGAACGAATAGAAGGCCAAACGGACGTCAACAGTGATACGTACGAACAGCACAATGTATATAAACATCCGTTTTCAGTCAAACCTGAGACCAAATGGCTCAAAGAGTCGCAGAACTCACTGAACTCACTCCTTCATTGTACTTCGTCTTCTTGTTTGGCGGGCAGTCCGTCATACTGAGAGTGGAGAAGGGGATTCCTAATCTTCTTCAACTCTGAACACACAAGTCACACCGTTCACACACCCTCGATACGCAACCTTTAACCTTTACGTCACGTAACGTAGTACAACACGTGACCAGGTCACCCGCTAAAGCAGACACAACAATAGAATGTCACATACAGGGTTGCAAAATGGTTGTCGCGAACGTCATTCGATCGACTCACGACTCGCCTTTGAACTTCGACCTTATACTTTATACTGTAGACGCGTGATAAGGAGTGGGTTCAAAGTTCGGAGGTGAGCGGCATGCGTGAGTCGAATGGCATTCGCGAGACAACCATTTTGCAAAACTGTAATACAGCCGATTTCAGAATGGTTGTCCAAAAGGTAAATGGCAAATGGCGTGACATCATAGCAAATGGCAGTACTGTACAATAGGAGTGACGTGTTGGCAAGCAGTTAAACTAATAGTGACGTCACGCCATTTGATCGTTCTGCCATTTGCCATTTTGGCCAACCGTTCTGAAATCGACTGTAGTACATCCATGCTATGCATGCCAGATGTATTCACATGTGCAAGAATTAATCTTGAAATTTACACTATAAAGTATACTGATTTATGTGAATGAATGGGACTGAAAAATACAAAGTAATAAGAAGGAATGGAAAAAATACTGGTGGTTTCCAGATCAAATGGATGTTACTCGAAACTACAGCTGTGCACTGTGTACACATTACAGTACAACCTTTTCAATGGCATCTTGAAGGGTCACCATATTTTGCTGAATGTCATTAGACAACTTCACAGCTTGTTGCTTGTTATACAAGACTTCAATGCACTCAGTGCATGGATTGTAGTGGAGGCTGAACGGGCGAGGGATGGAGGAGGCAAAGGCCCTGGAGGGAGAGAGGAAAATTCCTTAAACAGAGCCACACTTCTGCAAAATGACTGCTGTCACAAAGAAGGGATGAGTAAATTGAGTCCAAACTACTGGTGCAGTGACATGTACATAATTCCCAGAGTCCGTAATGTCCAATCGGATTGCAGGAAATATCAGTGTTATGCAACAAACTGCTATAGCATAGAGCAAGGAAGTATTAGCTTTGCTCCCAACTTGCTAGTCATGAGACACTGCATTTGCCAGGAAAGTGAATTCAGTTTGCTAGGCCACTATATGGGCCACTGCTAATGCATGCAACTGGAAATGGGTGCTTGCATGGTAGCAAGCTGGTAGTGGTTGCACTCAATAAGGTAGTGAGTGCATATGTTAGGAAAGGTGCAGAATAGAGAAAGTTGCAGTCAACCATGGCCATCATGAGCAATATGGTAGGAGGAAGGTAACTGACCTCATCTTCTCCTTCCCATCCTTGAAGCTCTCTGCTAGAAAGTACACGGGCTGCATGCCTAACATGGGGTATGGTTGGAGGGCAGTCTTAGCCGGCTCAAAAGGATGGACCTCTGGCTTATCACTAAGACAGTACTGGAGTAGAGGAAGCAAATAGGTGAACGCTGTACACAGGACCATAGTCTCTCTCACACATCCACCCACCTGCAGTTCACCAAATGAGCTCAGCAGTCCTGCCCCATAAGCCTTCACTTTGTCCCCCTCTCGACACAAACCAAATTCAATGGTGAACCAATAGACCTACGTATATCAGGTGGACAGAACAAGCAATTCAATATTATGCCAAGTGATTGGTAGTAACTCTACATGACACAAGAGTTATCTACCACATTCTGTACATAATTAATACAACAATTTTGAATAATTTCAAATCCTGGCTTTTTAATAGCTAGGTATTATGCTTTTCATCACATGCTCATGGAAATAGACACCTAATTCTTATAAACTGAGCCAATTTCGCTATCATTTGGGGATGACTCAGTAACTAAAATATCTGTCATGATAATATTATAGATCATTCTCTCTTACAGTGTCATGCTTTCAGGGAATATCATCAAGATGATAGGGACACTCACACCGGCACAGTCTAGAGACTGAGTTCATTTTATATAGAAGAATTTAAAGGCAATACCACAGTGAGTAATGCCTGGAAAACGTATTGATGAATAAATTTAAAGGGTTAGAGATTCAGAAACAAAAGTGTGGAGTACTGAAGCAATGAGTCAGTGCTTACAGTTGCAAGCTGCTTGATTTTGTCTTCAGGAGCTCCCAAGGAAGCTTAGGACAATGCATATGGCTAAGGCTGACCTGTGAGAACTGGGCAAAATCAGAATCTGCAAACAGAGGCACATGACCAAGGAGCTCATGGCAAATGTCCCTGAGGTAGAGAACACACATACGATAGAGACAGAGAGGAGGATTAATGAGATAGAGAATGCACACACAAGAGAGACAGAGAGGAGGATTAATGTTGAAAGAAAGTTGTGACTTGAAAGCTTGATCATTGAACAAACAACAGTGTGTGTGTGTGTGTGTGTGTGTGTGTGTGTGTGTGTGTGTGTGTGTGTGTGTATGTGTGTGTGTGTGTACGTCGATTACAGGAATCTACTATAGTGATACTTAGGTATTTCAGACACCTTATGACCAGACACAGTGTTCAGATTAAAGAGGCTGTTCTTATTTTAGAGGTCTGCACAATTATATGTGCAAATCTACTACACACCTATAGTCAATGTGCCCAGTGTCATGGACCACCACTTCTGTGTGCAGATGGTACAACACAGCTATGCAGCTCACAGGGTGGTCTGAGTCCAGTTCTGTCCCAAACCCTTCAATGTGCTCTGCAAATCGATCCAGGTCTTCCATTCTTTTGGGAAACCATGGCACTGAGGGAAGTGGAGAGATTATGATGGAATATATATTGTATGGAGTATGCACATGCAGTATTGAATAAAAGCCCCGGCCCCTCTGTACACACACACACACACACACACACACACACACACACACACACACACACACACACACACACACACACACAAACATGCACAGTGACCAAATATCACAGTGACTAAAGATACGTATTAGTATCCTACAAACATATATCGCACTGAAGGCTAGTTAGAGAACTACAGTACACACAGTAAAGATCATGGGATGAAGAAAAAATGGCAGCCAACTCAGTGGTGAATCCAGAGTGGTACCTGGGGTGCCCAGGCACCACCTGTGTTCTCAGAAGCAGAAACTTGTTAAGGTAGCAGCACTGGCTAAAAGCTAATTTCTTCAGGGTACATTACATTTGTGTATGTATCTCTCAAACCATGCAAGCAACAATCTTGACCATTGCAAATGTAATTGACATGATATTCCCCACAAATTGGTGATATTACTTAATAATATTGATCAGTACTTCCCTTAATGAGACAACCAAATTGGAAGTAAGATTTATTACTTCAGGTGAGGTTGAGCAGTTTCAGGAAAATATTATCTTCTTCTGTTCCAAAAGGCTGAATATGATCAAACCTGGGATATATGCAATCTACGTGTGCAGTAATCTATGGCAACAATCTAGCACTTTCCAATTTATTTGCAAGGTATTCCCTGTTCCTTTCCAAATTGCGAAACTCACGATAACTCGCTCAAAGATACAATCTTCCGAGATTGCTACCATAGTTCTCTACATATGGGTGCATGCTTCATGGCAAGAGATATCACATCTGGATTGGTTGAAACGAGCCACACAGTTAAAAATTAAATTCAGTGTGATGATCACACCCATTAGCGCTCACACCAAAAGTGTGATTGATTCCACCGTTCATTCGGTGTGATGGTCACACTGAATCCGTCATTATTGCTTTTGCAAACCGTGCGCTGCCATTTTCTTGTACAAATGCACAATGTATTACCGTATAATTATGTACACATGTATGCTTACAGAAATGTGAAGAGATTCATGGACTAAATCTAAGTATAGGATTGCACACATTCACTCTAGCACACAATGTGTATATGCATGCACAGCATGCATTTTTATATGTCACAAAAATGCTTGATCGATCTGCATGCACACATACAAGCACATATGCACACACACACACACACACACACACACACACACACACACACACACACACACACAAACACACACACACACACACACACACACACACACACACACACAAACTGAATCCATGAGTTCTTGCAACAAGTGTTGTTCACAGTAAGGTTTTATAATTACAAATGCATCAACACTTTCACCCAAAAGTCCCCCCCGACACCATTTCAGACTTTTGGAAGATATGATTTGAGACACTAAACCCACTGTACATGTGATCATCATACTAATAAATGTTCAAGAGAATGGAAAGTTGTAGCTAGTGTATGCACTGCAAAACATTTCCTGCATTATAATATACAGACCCCATTGTCGTTCACATGAATGCAGTGAGACACTAAACCCACTGTACATGTGATCATCATACTAATAAATGTTCAAGAGAATGGAAAGTTGTAGCTAGTGTATGCACTGCAAAACATTTCCTGCATTATAATATACAGACCCCATTGTCGTTCACATGAATGCAGTGTATACCAGGTATGCTACAAAGCGGTAGTACACAAGTATAATGTTGTACGTAGGTGGTTTCCTGGTCAAAACTAAAATGGCATAGGTGCTGTACAGGGTGTGTTTCCTAAACTGTGAACTGAATGAGATTGCTACCATAGTTTTCTGGACTGTTTCTTCCCTTCTAAGCGCCCTGGGCATAATTGGGACAGGTCTAGCTAGCCAGAAAAGGTCAGACTTGACAGGTTACTGAGATGTCATGGAATGTGCAAATTAAATGCATCATCATGCAACCACCACTCAGGGCTTCATCTTTAGAGCATGCAGCCAGCACTGCCAGTGAGAGTAGAAACACAGCCATGGTGAACATCATACAAACTGCTCAGATTGTGTAGGGATGAACCATTCAAAAGCCATGCACGTTGTGTCGATTTTGTTGGCAACAGGTGCTGGTGCTGTGTTTGAGTGTTGGAGGTATCAAAGCAGTCTAGCCAGGAAGAGTCCATTCTGTACAAATCATACACACTCATGACACGCCCTATCAGTGTATACTTGCTTACTGACCTCAAAAGGTGTGAGTGCCTTTCTCAGAGCTCCCTTCTCCTCCTTGAGGCTGAAGATGATGGTGTGTTGGTCATCCTCTGCACCATTTTCAGCTGGGATGAAGGCAGCCTGGAGAAGAGGAACACAACTGTATATCATTTGCATTGTGCACAAAAGAATTGTTCTAAATTTTAACTCCACAATTAAAACAGATTGCACTCCAGTCCAGGTACTCAGTTCTGTCTAAACGTACATATGCATACTGTCTCTCAGTGTACTTGAATACATGTACTGCATGAGAAGAACACCTGACACAGCAACGGGCATGGAGTGCCGAAAACATCAGTTTTGAATCCAGTTTATGACTATCCCATTCAGGAGGCACAGAAGGACTCACATGGCTTTACAATTAACACAAACACTGTCAAGCTAAAATTGTATATTTATAGCAATAATTGTCCAATTTAAAATCATCACAGGTCACATACTGTTGCTTCTTGTACAACCAATACATGAATGCACAGGGTGCGTAGCAATTGTATTAACATGTTGTAAATGGTTGACCAAAGGGTTGGATAGCTAGCAGTTAAAATGAAATCCACACATTCTAGTAAGGAGTCTTCACACTGGCACTATGTGCTTCCTTCATTTGAGACTCTTCCTTACACTCAATACTGTTCACACATTAGTGAAATAGGACATCATTCAGTCATGTCACATGTGGTCATGCTCATGAAAAGTCTTGCACTGCCATTAACATATCCCTTGACTTTAATGCAGTTATGTATCATCTTATATGGTAGCTTAATGTGATAAACTTAGTTACCATACTATCTGCAATGTCCCACACACATATCACCCACACAAGGACTCATGTACACATAAACCACACTCACACAACTGCACATGAGGCGTTGATAGACCTGCCGCGTGTGCTATAGTATACAGATCTATTGCCCTGACCTCGAGCTCCTTATTGCAGGTTGTTCTAACTATACTCATAACCACTTAACACAATCAGATCCTTGTCTATATATAGGGGTCAAACATACAGTCACTAACTGCAGGTCCACAACAAGGTGCAGGTCCGGATGCCCTAGCTTATCACCAAGCCAGTGTTCCATGCCCCATGCATGCAGTGGCAGTGTCCTTGGTCCATATGAGCTACACAAAGTAGTTGTACGTACCATGGATCTCTACACCATCGCTGCATGTACGTACTATAGCCATGCAATAAGGTTAGTGCCAATGCATGGCCTAGTATATGATAATGTGGTAGAGGCTCATGCTACGTTGTCTAGCAGGTTCACGAGGCGTTGATGAGCATTCACGTAGCTAAAAAGGATGGTTCAAGTTACTTGAACCATCCTTTTTAGCTACGTGAATGCTCATCAACGCCTCATAAACCTAGTATATGATGACATGCAAGAAACTAACAAATACGAATGTACTACTCATCATGCACTAAACATCTAGCTATACTATAGCTGGTACCTGTAGGCCCTTGCGAAAACATAGTGTTACTGAAGTTCAGAACGATTCACGGGGCAATAGGTATTTGAATGGGAACAGTTCAAGGTACGTTGTAGCTACCGGATACCTACGCAAACATACGTAGCTAGCTAGCTAGGCTAGCTAAAGAGAATGATGTCTGGCTGAATGTGTACTGTGTACCTGATCGAGCTTACTGTCCGTCATTTTCACGGTCAGGCCCCAGACTCACAGGCACACGAGATGGTGGCTAATGACATAGCTGGCTGCGCGTCTGGAATCTGGCTACCCTGGAATTAATATACTCAGTTTACTTCCGGACGGAAAATGGCTGCCATCAACACAGTGCGCATGCTGAGTTGCTGCAGGACTCAACTCGCTCGAGGTGCTGCTCGAGTAGCCGGCAATTCGCCGACAAGACCCGCGTTCTATGTTCATGCACAAACAGAGAGAAACCTCTCCCTCTGCCCTTCTCTCAAAGCAATCGACGTCAGCAAGGACAGCAAAAGCATCGAGATTGCGAAGGCACGGGAAGCTGCAAAGGCCGTGAAGGACAACCCTGCCCTTAAGAACGAACCCACGATATTCACGAAGATCATCAATAAAGAAATCCCCGCCACTATTGTGTATGAGGACAAATTGTCTCTTGCGTTTGAAGATGTCGACCCTCAGGCTCCGTGCCACGTGTTGGTGATACCCAAGAAGCAGATTGCGATGTTGTCGGATATAGAAGAACAGGACAAAGACGTGTGTTGAATCTGCTACTTACGTATGGGGCTTGCATGCTGTAATACCCAGGCATGATATTACAGTTGGAATTGTTTGTGCTCCAGCCAGCTCTATGGTCATGATTCTGCAGTGGTTGTGTCCTTTTTTGGCAGACGTCATGGCATTGTGCTTGTTAAAGTGTTTGGTGTAACTAGCATGTATGTAGCTGTAGGGTCATGTAGTAGTTTCGTGTGATGTGGGATTTGTTTGACACCACTGTTTAAGTTTGAGATTATGAACTTTGCCATGAAATGTTTCCCTGTAACTTGGTTGTATGATATTTGTCATGTTTGCATATATTCATCTGTCACTATCTCTCTCTATGCCTCCCGCTTCCTCTCCCTCTCCCTCTCCTCCCCTTCTGCCTCTTCTTTTCTCTATCCCTCTCTCTCTCCCACTCTCTCTCTCCCCCTCTCCCTCTCTCTCTCTCCCCCCTCCCTCTCCCTTTCTCTCTCCCTCTCTCTCTCCCCCTCCCCCTCCCTTTCCCTTTATCTCTCCCTCTCCCACTCCCTGAATAGCTTCTTGGGCACTTGATGATGGTAGCAAGTAAAGTGGCACACATGAAGGAACTCAAGGATGGGTTTCGAGTTGGTAAGTTCTTCAACTGTCAGTTGCTGCATACAAGACTGTTTGTATGCTACTGACACAGGCCTAGAAGGCCAATCCATCCTACCATATCTGATCAGTTGTGATTCTTGTCTTCTACTACCTCTACACTCAAGCAATTATGTTTAAGATGACTTCTCCCCAATGCCTCGATCCCCCTCCTCCCTTCCTTCTTTCTCCTGTACATGCACACACATACATGCATGTACGTACGTACCTCCTACAGTTGTCAACTGTGGTGAACATGGTGGACAAAGTGTGTACCACTTACATCTGCATGTGCTCGGAGGGAAGCAGATGGGATGGCCACCACTGTGAAGGCATGTACTGTAACTGTATAAATCCAACATAATAGCACAACACTTTAAGCTTCTGGCTTGTATGGTAATTATATAATAGTGCCATACAGGATGGTGCAGTGATTATGGCAGTCAGATTGTCAGACAAAATCAACAATTTAAAAAGAATATTTAAATATCTATATCCATAAGACATTTGATGACATCATTGATTAGTACGTTCTGTTGTACAAGAACAGGGTCTAGATCCTCCGGCTAAGGAAGCCACCTTCAGCTGGTACACCTTCTCACACATCTGGCAGGCAACAGGACCATCCGAACAGACTGTTCTCTTGTACTCTTCCACTTTGGTCATATTCAGAGTGGCGTGATGAAGATACAGCTCATTGTCATCTAGCACACGCCGCAAATACTTGGCCAGTTCTTCAGGGCTAGCATAGTCGTCTATGTTGATAATGTTGTGTCTGTCAGGAATATGATGGTATATCTCAGGAGGGCCTTTGTACACAGGAATAGCTCCTGCACTCAGTGCAAGGAATGCCTTCTCAGTGATGTACTCAGGAGAGATGGTATTTTCATACGCTATCGCCAGACGGTACTTGGAAAGGACATCTCTTACCATTTTAGGCCAGTCGCCCACATAGCGATCTGACGTTCTGTCTGTGTTGTGAAGGCAGCCACCATACGAGTCAATGGTGATCAAGCTCTGCAATTTCTTTAGATAGTTTAGCCGCTCAGCTGCACCACAATTGCTGATAAACATGGCAAATCCAGAGCGCTCTTCTGGCTTTGGTGGCTCACCATGAGCCATAACATGGAATGCAGAACAGGGATAAATGTACCGAATGTCAGATTTGAGATGGTAGTCGTACATTACTTCTGTATATGGCTTATAGCCATGGTCGTAGCCTGCATGCTCAACTTCTGTGTTGAACAGAATGATCACCTGTGGATAGCAGTATCGCCGTGGTCCATTGGGAGGTAGTTGGCTGCGTGTAAAATACACCACACCATCTGATTGGGGGTTGTCATGGTTGATGACACACTTCACTCCAGAGTTCAGCTCACAACTGCTAGACTGAGCCTCGTATTTGCTAAATTGCTCATTCCCTGCCCAGAAACGATTAACCGCATCAAAGTCATGCAGGTAAACAGAAACTTCAGTGATGCTCTCAGTGGGTGTTGAGCACAATGGGCAGAGAGGAGCATTGGAGTCAGAGGGGAGGAAGTGACACGAGGGTTGCAAGGACACTTGATCTGTGGCTGATGTACTGTCAGAGTGATCAAGCTCTAAAGTGTGAGTGTCAGAGTGAGCAGGCTCTGCAGCTGCAGTGTGAGTGTCAGTGTGCTCTTCACCAGACTGAGGCTTGCGCTCTTCAGACTGAGGCTTGGGCTCTCCTTCAGACTGAGGCTTGGGCTCTTCTTCAGACTGAGGCTTGGGCTCTTCTTTAGACTGAGGCTTGGGCTCTTCTTCAAACTGAGGCCTGGGCTCTTCTTCAGACTGAGGCTTGGGCTCTTCCTTAGACTGAGGCTTGGGCTCTTCTTCAGACTGACGCTTGGGCTCTTCTTTAGACTGAGGCTTGGGCTCTTCTTCAGACTGAGGGTGTTGGTGAAAATGAGACATGGACTTGCTGTCAGAGCGAGGCTCTGTGTTGTCTGCTCTTGGGATAGAATTAAAAGATAATGATGACTGGCTGAGAAGAAAGACAAGTATTACAAGTGCTACCCCTGCGCCAAGATAGTACATCCTTCTGAATCGCGTGCGATTCTCCATTTTTCACTTCCGGACGCCATTTTTAACGGGCCTCGGTGCTCTGGTTTGGCCGGAAGTGGATTGGGACTCAGTTTGCCCGCAGCCAATCTTCACTTAAAAGGATTAGCTTGAAGTCTTCACTGGCTATGCTAAGTAGCTATTTAGCTAGGTTGCTATAGCTACGTAACTAGTGACATGCTTTGGCACTACACCCTAGATGTATATAGCTATATCAGAGGCCAATAAGTCCATTCTTGCTTCCTTGTTAACTATTTAATACAGGGTAGTTATGTGATGTTTGATTATGTGGCAGTCTTGTAAGTTTGACCATGGGCATCACGCATTGGCCCCCAATTGAGCCCAGTTGCAAGTGTAGCTACGTACGTACGTACATACATACATACATATACATACGTACATACAAACATGAAGTTGCATGCAGGTATAGCTAATTACATAATACAAAAATGCAATGATACATACTAGTAGCTACTACTGCATGTACACTGTGACACAGCTACATACACACAGTGGCACACAACCCTTCTTATGCTGCTTTCATTCCAATGAGGCACAATGTAGGCCAACACACACAGACACAGATACACACACACACACACACACACACACACACACACACACACACACACACACACACACACACACACACACACACACACACACACACACACACACACACACACACACACACACACACTTGAGTGAAACAAGTATTTCGAGTTAAAAACTCGTGGGGCTGCCGCCCCAACTCGAAATACTTGCTCCCTTCGGTCGCAGCTCTGTCACTCACAATAGGCAAACATGACATCGTTTCTTAATACCTCAGTAACCTCAGCACACACACACACACACACACACACACACACACACACACACGCACACACACACCACTATCACCAGACACATGAGACACACACACACACACACACACGCACACACACACACACACCAGACGCATGAGACACACACACACGCACACACACACATGCACACGCACACATGCACAGAGAAATCGACACATGACTGCTTATATCACATGCATTTACAGTGAGTAATTACAGAAACATAATGTACCAAGGAACTCACAGTCGCCAGAGTAGCTAGTGGTCTGTGATGGCAAAAGCTACGTACGTTTGCTACAGCGCAGTACGCGTGGGCCAGGTTCTGAAGAGCATTCAGAAGGGCAACCGTGCGAGTTAAGCTTTTCAACGCTACAAACGGTTGAAGAATGTTAGCGTCTACATATCACGGCGTTCACCAGTTTCTACGTTGCTCCTGTCATGTGTTCCAGGCGGCGGAGTGAAGTCCTCTGAGGCGGGCGCGGCCATTATCGAAGAAGGCGCGGGGCGAAGTCGATGACCTGTTGGGCGCTGTCTCGAAGCTGTGTATTTGCAAGTCGGCCAGACGTGCTGTAAGAGTCTGCTCCAGGATCAGAGGTGGAAGAAAACGTCCAAAGTTCGCTAAGACGTCGCTTAGAAGCCGGTTTTCAAAGTCCCTTGGCCTCGCACACGGTCCACTTCCGGCCGAATAAAATGGCCGACAATATAAATTCCCTATACCAATACTTCGCCCAATACATTCAATATAAATGTAAGCATTGACGTACAACCGTAGCTTGGCGTATTATATATATATATATATATATATATCCGTAACATGAAGCCATATGAAAACGTCAATTTGAAAACAATATAGGGGCTGCCTGCGGCAGCCCCTAAAAAATAAGTGATGTCGATACCTCATTGCATGAACTCAGCTGGCACTGGCCAAGAGCACATGGAACATACATTATGACCTTATAATAAAGTGAATCATCATTAGCTTCTGTTGTAGAGCTTGCTGCCCATGGCCACACAAAGAAGACAACTGCATAGAGCTGTTGAAACGTTTGATGTTAGTTACTCATGTAAGTTTTAGCCATGCCGCTACCTATAGCTATAGGGAAACAATTTATGGGCAAAGCTTCTGTACATATAGCCTTTATATAATTATAGCTATTGTCTAACAAACACACTTTAAATCATGAGGCAATCTACACTGGTCGGCATATAGCCGTCTATATGTTAATAATTATATAATGTTGTGTCTGTCTCAGTTTTTGTAAAATTCAATAAAAGATCAAGCAACAATTTGTACACTGTGCACATGAGCAAGGTCTAGAAATATAGGATGGTGCACATAATAATAATCATAAAAATTAATATTATACTATATATTGAAATCCCCGTACGTATTACTATATATGGAAGTGGTAGACAGTCAAACAGTCATTAAAGAATGCTAAATATCCAACCCATGAATGGAATAAATATGATTATTGATTTGCATATTGTGGACAAGAACAGGGTCTAGATCCTCCGGCTAAGGAAGCCACCTTCAGCTGGTACACCTTCTCACACATCTGGCAGGCAACAGGACCATCCGAACAGACTGTTCTCTTGTACTCCTCCACTTTGGTCATATTCAGAGTGGCGTGATGAAGATACAGCTCATCGTCATCTAGTACACGCTGCAAATACTCGGCCAGTTCTTCAGGGCTAGCATAGTCGTCTATGTTGATAATGTTGCGTCTGTCAGGAATATGGTAGTATATCTCAGGAGGGCCTCTGTACACAGGAATAGCTCCTGCACTCAGTGCAAGGAATGCCTTCTCAGTGATGTACTCAGGAGAGATGGTATTTTCATACGCTATCGCCAGACGATACTTGGAAAGGACTTCCTTCTCAGCTTCAGCCCAGTTCCCAGTATGTCGATCTGATTCTCTGTCTGTGTTGTGTAAGCAGTTACCGTAAGAATCTATATGAACATGATCCATCAATCTCTCCAAATAAAAATACCGATCTTCAACATTACAGTTACTGATAAACATGGCAATTCCAGAACGGTTGGTGTGATTAGGCTGTTTTTGTAAACCTAAGATATGACGGCAAGAGTACATGTACCGAATGTCAGATTCGAGATGGTAGTCATACATTACTTCTGTATATGGCTTATAGCCATGGTCGTAGCCTGCGTGCTCAACTTCTGTGTTGAAGAGAATGATCACCTGTGGATAGCAGTACCGCTGTGGTCCATCGGGAGGTAGTTGACTATTTGTAAAATACACCACACCATCCGATTGGAAGTTGTTATGGTTGACGACACACTTCACTCCAGAGCTCAGCTCACAACTGCTAGACTGAGCCTCGTACTGGCTAAATTGTTCATTCCCTGCCCAGTATTGGTTAACTGCATCAAAGTCATGCAGGTAAACCGATACTTCAGTGATGCTCTCAGCGGGTGTTGAGCACAATGGGCACAGAGGAGCATCGAAGTCAAATGGTAAGAAATTACACAATTTTGATAATGAGATATTCCATTCTTGCGGTTCCGGACTCCAATTTTGGCTGGCCATGAAACCTTCAGAAAACAAAGACTGGCTGTAGAAAAGGACCACCATCGCCACTATTACCACCAGTCCCCCCATGAGCAGTTTCGGACGAGTCCACATCTCTAGATCTCAGCCTATAAAATTCATACAATATCGACTGTCGGTCTAGTTTGGCCGCTAGACCATAGATACTCCACCCTACGCAACCTATGGCTAGACCAAAGTCTCAGACCCAGCGCGATCCGCCATTTTATCTGTTTCGTCAGCAAGTAAACTGGAATTCCCCTCAATGTAAGTAAAATGGCGCATCCTAAAGGGCTTGCCCTTGCCGAGAGCAAGGAAGCATATAAGCAGTGGACGGCCTTCCAACTTCGCAAACAGCACGAAGACGCAATGGTGGAGTGGTTCAAGAATGAAAAGAAATCAAGAAGAAAGAAGAAACAAGAGGGAGCGAAAGCGACATCGAAGGAGCCCCAGGGTAGAGTATCTATGCCCCAACCGACTAAACGTGAAGCGAAAGTGCGGGTAGCTGCTGCAGCCCCTAAGCTCAGCCCAGTGGTGGTAGAACATTCGGTAACGAAGTTTACTACTGGAGAGGTCAACCCAAGCAGCCGTGTCTCCGCTGCTACAGAGAGTGGGAGTGCCATGTCGATTCAATTCCCTCCTCTTTCTTTCGACCTTGAGGCCTCAAAGGGGCGTGCTCGTGATGTAGAGAGTTCTGTGATGTTAAAGCTGAGGAAAGAGATGGAACAACTCAAGGTGAGTGAATAGAGTCTAAAGATGGGGCACCATACTATCCAACACCTAGGGATAGTATTGCAAGTGGGTATTGCGAGCTTTGCTGCACCATTGCTTGTTCGTATGTACTTTTCCCTATATATACGTGTATAAAGATATGATTTATGGAGAATATCACCAACCAGGGCTCATTTTATGCATGTACGTACATGGACTTACATGTATAAATGGGATCACGTATTGAATATTAAGTGGAATGGAGGACTAAGGACAAATCAAGGATGATTCCCATATCCCACCCAAATGGATATCATTCTATAAATAGTAATGCCTGTAATGTGGAAAAGCACTCCAAATGCAGTTATTTGTGTGGTTGCTTCCTTTTGCCACCCCTACGTTATGAGCTCCTGTTATAACCAGACCATTCCTTTATTCATTTCAATATTTATAATCATTATATGCACTTGTTGGAAATGGAATCAATAGCAGAGGCTGTGGGTGGGGAGAGAGAGGTCAAGCTTGCACACAACTTGCAACTGCCTGCATGCTGCTGTTCCCTATGTGCCCTCTCTGTGATTGGTGCCATGCAGGTGGAGCTGACTACAGAGAAGTCCACTCGAATGGTTGCCGAGCAACTGCTGTCTATTGTGCAACAAGACCTTGCTGAGCAGCAGTTGAGGGTTTCCGCAGAGACCACAATGAGAGTGAAATTGGAGAATGAACTAGTTTTTGTGAAGGTACGTATTTGCACGGTGGCTTCTGCAGCACCCAATTCTGTGTGACGTGTAAGCTCATACACCTGAGCTCTCCTGCCTCTGCTGTGTACCTCCCTTCTCTCTCCTTTGTACCTGTCTCCCTTCCTTACCCACTTCTCCCTTTCAGACTGATTTGAAACACACAGAGAGGGTACTGAAGGAGAAGGAGGATTCTGTGGAGGAACTCAGGCAAGAACTCAAAATGGCAAACTCCCTTGTAAGTAAACTCGAGCCAGCAGTGTGTTGTCAGTGAACCACCTTAGGGAGGACACCCCAGAGGCCCAAACATGCATACATACATACTGTAGGTAGCCTCTTTGATGAGACAGTGCTAGTGTCCAAGAAATGTATGCAAATTTGCTTCAAGTGATTCCGGTATACTGGAACCTGTCTAAGACATATGGCTAGTTCTAGCTGACCTTTGTAGAGAGTTGGCTGCTCTGCAGAGGTAGATTGCAATGTTTTAGTGCTATTTGGGGCCAGGGAGGCTGGCTGATTGAAAGAGGTGGCTGCCTAACACAGTGACCATTTTAGATAGTCTCGCTTCCAGCCCCTATTTCTCCTAGTGCATATTATTGTGCAATCACACAATTGCACAATAACTGTAACTTTATTGATGTATTCTGGTACCACATAGACCAGGTGTGATAACCTACTAGTACGTGGTTACCATGGTAGCTGGATGTACAATAGTTATACCGCTCTCATACATGTATATACGTATATATGTGATTGTCCATGTGCGCTTGCGTGTGTGTGTGTGTGTGTGTGTGTGTGTGTGTGTGTGTGTGTGTGTGTGTGTGTGTGTGTGTGTGTGTGTGTGTGTGTGTGTGTGTGTGTGTGTGTGTGTGTGTGTGTGTGTGTGCATGTAAAATGTTACTGTGTATGTATGTACATCTGTGTGTACGTATGTCTGTGCAGGTTGAACGGATGGAGGAATACTCACAGGCAGTGAAGTACAGCACTGGGTGAGGGGGTGGTACACACACTTTGTTTTAGCCAACTCCACCTCTGCCTGCAAGCACTGTGTGAATAGAAGAATGTATGCAGGGGTTGATGCTGACATTGCAAGTGGGAATCTTGCATCACTAACCGCTTGCCTGGGGCTCTGAGATGGCCCCCTTCTCATTGACTCTTAGTGACATGCCATTTCTACTCCCATTTTTGCCCACTTCTAATCTAATGTACGTTAGGGGCATTGACCACTTTCTGGACATGAAGCTCTCTGCAGGAAGGGTTGGAGAGGCAGAGAAGAAGCTCAAGTGTTAGTGGGTGGTTACACCTAGCAAAGACCTAACGCTCACTGCTCATCCTTCAATGCTGTGTGTGTATGTGTCTGTACATGTGTCTGTCTGTCTGTGTGCAGTGTGCCAGCAGGAGCTCCTTCACAGTCAGGAGGAAGTGCAGCGGCTGTTGGACAAGATGGACGAGCTGACTCAGGAGAGAGGTGAGATGGTCTCTCACCGTGTTCACAATCACCTGCTGAAGATTGCAGACGAGCGAGCAGATGAAGCAGAAAGGAGGGTGCATGAACTGGAGGCTGAGGTGCAGTGAATAGGGAGCTAGTATGCAGACACAGCCAGGGCTACAATCATGCATAAGAACACATGTATACACTCAAGCACACGCTAACATATGTCCATACAGTAGCTTCAAACATCTCTCAAAGCTTTTTGCATAATGCAGTCTACTACTGTAGCTGCTACTTGATGACTGTCCCCCTCCCCCCTCACCCATGCACTGCCAGGTGGAGTTTCTCAGGGATCAAGTAGAGAAGGCTAAACAGACCAACATCCATGGAGAGGCTAAGGTTAAGTGTTTGCATTAATCCACAGTGCATCATTCAGCAGAGAGATGTGTTAACTTATCACAAGACTCCTTGTATTGTGTGCCATATACCCAGGACATGAGCAACACATTAACAACACTACTACACGTACAACATTACCAAACACACATGCATACTATTAGCTGTAGCTTGCAGATACAAGGCCATTGCAGCCAGTTCCAGATGATGTGTGTGTACGTAGTATTGCAGTACATGTGGACGGCAACTGACTTGATGTGCCTGTTAACATGACATATTTTGTATATATGTGGCTACGTCTATTGAAATAGTTGTATCATTCCATGTGTGTGTGTGTGTGTGTGTGTGTGTGTGTGTGTGTGTGTGTGTGTGTGTGTGTGTGTGTGTGTGTGTGTGTGTGTGTGTACGTATGTGTGTGTGTGTGTGTGTACGTATGTGTGTGTGTGTGTGTGATGATGCATGATCGTGTAACTCTATCTCACTGTTTTCTTTCTCTTTTTGTAGCCCCCCTCCCTGTTTTCCTCATCCCTGGCTGTCAGTCGCCCGCTCTTCTCCTCTCCGTACTCGTCCAGTGCTCTGCTGACCACTTCTGTCCCCCACACCACCATTCCTTCTCTGGACTCCTTCAAGTTTGTCTCTCCTTACCAAGCAGAGGAATTTGAGCTCAGTAGGGCAAAGAGAGACTCTGAGCCTGTAGGACAGGCAGTGGGATTGCAGATAAGTGGGCAGCAGAGTGGAGCAGAAGGGTTACCATTGGCAACCAGTACAGGATTGTCTGTTCCCACTGTTGGCTTGCACCACAGTCCAGAGGATGTAGGGATAGGTCAGCTTGGGACTGGGCACGTAGGGGATATGTTACATGTGGAAGATGCAGGATTGGAGGGCAAAGTCGGACTGGCTGTTATATCTGAGAGTGGAAGTGGGGACATTGTCACAGGTGAAGGTCTGCCTCCACCAGTTGAACTGCCCGACCTTGACCTGCTGGGGGAGGAGGGAGAAGGTGGCACAAGGAAGGAAAAAAGAAGTGAGTGAGCATAGTGGATGGAGATATTGATTGTACACTGTTGTGTATTGTGTATTGAGTACTTGCATATACTTGTTGACCAAACGTGTTTAACATGGCGAATATCTGTAATCACTACTGTACACACGTGCAATCTTTGTTAGTTACTTAGGGCTACATGAAGTCTTTGTACTGTATATTGCATTGTCTCACTGTTCTGTGATTGCTTAAAGAATCATCTAGTCTAATCGAACAGTCTACATATTCTTATGTGTGTACTGATGTACAGTAGCACAGTCGTCATAACACATCCATTGCACGAAGTGTCTGTGCTTATCAGTCAGTGGTACATTTGTCAGTCCATCTGTCCGTACCATAGCAGCTTCATCCCTTAGTGACATGTTTATTACCTGTGATTCAGCTATTCTGTGCTCAGTGTACTGTACGTATGTTCACATGCATAGCCCACACATGTCCACTTGAGAGTGTGTCTTTGTGACATTGTTCCTTTCAGCTGTGTCCATCTTGAGAATGACGGGTGACAGTGATGGTCTGGATGATGACGATGACTCAAGTGACTGGGGATCGAGCAGTGGGGATGAGGACGAGGGAGGGAGTGCTATGGTTCCAGCCTCGCTACCTCAGTTTGAGGCTCTGGTGCCTCAGGAGGAGGGATTGAGGTGTGTGTGTGTGTGTGTGTATGTGTGTGTGTTTGTGTGTGTGGGGGGGTGCTGTTTAAGTTTTGTAATTGTCTGTTATTCCATCTGGACTAGAAGGTAGAAGTACGTATGCTCCATTTACTGCAGTGGAAGCCCAATGTCGGAAAAGAGGAGGCCCCCACCAATTAAGCCTAAACCCGCCCATTTGCAGCAGCTTTGGCAGACAAGCATAGATGTTAGACCAGACGTGGTATATCACGAAGTACCCAGCTCTTTTGACAAGGTATTGAGTGATCCACCCCAGCATATACAGTGTCCTTACTTGCTCATCCTATAATATTATATGTGTTGTTGAAGGTGCCTATTATTGTAATGCTGCTGGTGCTAGCACTAGGGCCTATTTGGATTATATCTCTGGGACATATTAGCATTGGATGTATGTAGCTAAAATAGTTGCGATATTTCAGCTGCGAAGGTAATTGTCTTGCTGTACTTTAGTACTGGATCTGACTAATTTTAATATTTGTATTTACATTCTATCGTGCTTCTTCACCTACCTCATTCACAACAATTCCCTGTTTTAGCTACGATCCGCTATGAATATGGGTGTGCGTCATGGCAATGTGTCTGCAGGTAGCACCTGTGGACACACTCCTGCTACTGCCACTGACAAGCAATTGCTATCCTTGCACATGTTCTTTACACTCACTCCATCTCTGCAGCCACCGTCAAAGCCAGGACTAAGGAGTTTCCCTTCCTTCCCAAAGCCTATGGGGCCGCGCGGCAGGCGGCTGCCAGCCAGATACCAGTTCCTGCTAGAGCTACCAGTTGTGGCATGATGCAACTGTAACCATTACTTTAGTATACATGTGTATATGTATATGTAAGTGGCTGAGAACATTGCTTATTATATGGAGGTCTGCATTGTATCTTAATTGCGCACCTGCATGCATGAACTATATAGCAACTAGTTGCTGAGTATGTATGTTTAGAATGTAATACTCAGCTGCAGTTGACATGTTAATTATAGTTGCATGGAAATCTAAGACTGCCCAATATTTCCAAAGAATAATATCAGTTAGATAATGCCAGATGTACGTGCATCTTTAATTTAACTTTTCACCATGCAATATTTGTCATTCTTGGTCACGCATGCACACGTACGTGTTTCACATGCATGCAGCTCATCACATAAGCCAGCCATAGCTAGCTGTACGTGTATACTTATGTGTTACATATACATATGAACACATAATTATGATTGCATGCAAGTTCAAGTTGTATTAATTTAAGAAATGCAGCTGCAGCACATGCATATGGTGGAGAGGTATGTGTACACACGTACATAACTTAAACAGATAAATTACTTCGAAATCAGTTCTTTCTAAAATCATGTAATTACCAAAGTCTAAGCCAATGCTACTCCCTTCATGCAGTGCTTCTTTCTTTCGGAGGGCTCCTGTACTGTGGCCTATGCTCCGTGACGTCATAATATGACAAAAATGGCGTCATCCCCAGGAGCTATCCCTGAAGCAGCGCAGTGCTCGCCTGCCACTGATCGCAAAACATTGCGTGGCACAGTACATAAAGTAGTTTTAACTGGAGGTACGTTTGTTTCTGTTTTAATAAATTCAATAAAGTGCGTTTAAGTGCGTGGCTGGGTTCACCAATTTTTGCAAGGGCGTGTCCCCTGTGTAATAAGTAAACAATCCACTTGGGCAGGTCCGTGCGGCGGTAAGACTACAGCGACAGCAAGGATAAAGACATTCTTTGAGAACCTTGGATGGAAGGTAATAGTGGGCGGGGAGCTTGAAGAGCTGCCTCACTATTAGCTAGCTAGTATTATAAATGCGACTGCTGCAGTGTCAATGTTCAATGCACGCATTCTCGAAGTCATCCATACGTACGTAGTATGCCTCTGATTACTCTGAGTCACATTGGTTAGCCTCAAGAGAAGTGTTCAGTCACAAGTCGTGGCTGCATAATATTTCTTTCAATGCACTAGACCACTCACAGACATCACCACCAAGCACACACAGTTACATGTATGTAGCTATGTATGTAGTTATGTAAATGGTTCATGCATGTGTATCTAGCTATTGTGTAGAATTGCTATTCCATACACAAATATGCCATGATAGAAGCTTGCTTTGTGTGGGTATGTATAAACAGGCAAGGCTAAATACGTAGCCTCACCTTGCCTCATCTTGCTTCATCTTACTTCATCTTGCTTCAACTTGCTTAATCTTGCCTTGTATTGCCTCATCTTGCTTCATCTTGCTTCATCTTGCCTTGTATTGCCTCATCTTGCCTCATCTTGCTTCATCTTGCTTCATCTTGCCTCATCTTGCTTCATCTTGCTTCATCTTGCCTCATCTTGCTTCATCTTGCTTCATCTTGCCTCGTCTTGCCTCATCTTGCTGCATCTTGTCTCGTCTTGCCTTATCTTGCCTCATCTTGCTTCATCTTGCTGCATCTTGCCTCATCTTGCCTCATCTTGCCTCATCTTGCTTCATCTTACCTCGTCTTGCCTCATCTTGCTTCATCTTGCTTCATCTCGCCTTGACTTGCCTCATCTTGCTTCATCTTGCCTCATCTTGTCTCATCTTGCCTCATCTTGCTTCATCTTCTCTCATCTTGCCTCATCTTGCCTCATCTTGCCTCATCTTGCTGCTTCTTGCTTCATCTTGCCTCATCTTGCCTCCTCTTGCTACATCTTGCTTCATCTTGCCTTGTCTTGCCTCATCTTGATTCATCTAGCCTCATCTTTCCTCGTCTTACCTCATCTTGCCTCATCTTCCTGCATTTTGCCTCATCCTGCCTCATCTTGCCTCATCTTGCTTCATCTTGCCTCGTCTTGCCTCGTCTTGCTTTGTCTTGCTTCATCTTGCCTCAACTTGCCTCATCTTGCTGCATCTTGCCTCATCTTGCCTCATCTTGCTTCATCTTGCTTCATCTTGCCTTGACTTGCCTCATCTTGCTTCATCTTGCGTCATCATGCCTTGTCTTGCCTCATCTTGCTTCATCTTGCTTCATCTTGCCTTGTCTTGCCTCATCTTGCTTCATCTTGCTTCATCTTGCCTTGTCTTGCTTCATCTTGCTTCATCTTACCTCATCTTGCCTCATCTTACCTCATCTTTTTTCATCTTGCCTCATCTTGCTTCATCTTGCTGCATCTTGCTTCATCTTGCCTTGTCTTGCCTCATCTTGCTTGATCTTGCCTCATCTTGCATCATCTTGCTTCATCTTCCCTCATCTTGCTCAATCTTGCTTCATCTTGCCTTGTCTTGCCTCATCTTGCTTCATCTTGCCTCATCTTGCCTCATCTTACCTCATCTTGCCTCATCTTGCCTCATCCTGCTGCATCTTTCTGCATCTTGCCTCATCTTGCCTCATCTTGCTTCATCTTGCTTCATCTTACCTCATCTTGCCTCATCTTGCCTCATCTTGCTTCATCTTGCCTTGTCTTGCCTCATCTTGTTCCATCTTGCTTCATCTTGCCTTGTCTTGCTTCATCTTGCTGCATCTTGCCTCATCCTGCCTCATCTTGCTTCATCTTGACTTGTCTTGCCTCATCTTGCTTCATCTTGCCTCATCTTGCCTCGTCTTACCTCATCTTGCCTCATCTTGCCTTGTCTTGCCTCATCTTGCTTCATCTTGCCTCATCTTGCCTCATCTTGCCTCATCTTGCCTAATCTTGTTTCATCTTGCTTCATCTTGCTTCATCTTGCCTCGTTTTACCTCATCTTGCCTCATCTTGCTTCATCTTGCCTCATCTTCCCTCATCTTGCCTCATCTTGCTTGATCTTGCCTCATCTTGCTTCATCTTGCTTCATCTTCCCTCATCTTGCCTAATCTTGCTTCATCTTGCCTTGTCTTGCCTCATCTTGCTTCATCTTGCCTCATCTTGCCTCATCTTGCCTCATCTTGCCTCATCTTGCTGCATCTTTCTGCATCTTGCCTCATCTTGCCTCATCTTGCTTCATCTTGCTTCATCTTACCTCATCTTGCCTCATCTTGCCTCATCTTGCTTCATCTTGCTTTGTCTTGCCTCATCTTGTTTCATCTTGCTTCATCTTGCCTTGTCTTGCTTCATTTTGCTGCATCTTGCCTCATCCTGCCTCATCTTGCTTCATCTTGACTTGTCTTGCCTCATCTTGCCTCGTCTCACCTCATCTTACCTCATCTTGCCTCATCTTGCTTCATCTTGCCTTGTCTTGCCTCATCTTGCTTCATCTTGCCTCATCTTGCCTCGTCTTACCTCATCTTACCTCATCTTGCTTTATCTTGCTTCATCTTGCTTCATCTTGCTTCATCTTGCTTCATCTTGCCTCGTCTTACCTCATCTTGCCTCATCTTGCCTCATCTTGCCTCATCTTGCCTCATCTTGCCTCATATTGCTTCATCTTGCCTCATCCTGCCTCAACTTGCTTCATCTTGCCTGGTCTTGCCTCATCTTGCTGCATCTTGCCTCATCTTGCCTCATCTTGCCTCATCTTGCCTCATCTTGCTTCATCTTGCCTCATCTTGCCACATCTTGCTGCATCTTGCCTCGTCTTACCTCATCTTGCCTCATCTTGCTTCATCTTGCTTCATCTCTCCTCATCTTATCTCATCTTGCCTCATCTTGCCTCATCTTGCTTCATCTTGCTTCATCTTGCCTCATCTTACCTCATCTTGCCTCATCTTGCCTCATCTTGCCTCATCTTGCTTCATCTTGCCTCGTCTCACCTCATCTTACCTCATCTTGCCTCATCTTGCTTCATCTTGACTTGTCTTGCCTCATCTTGCTGCATCTTGCCTCATCTTGCCTCATCTTGCCTCATCTTGCCTCATCTTGCTTCATCTTGCCTCATCTTGCCACATCTTGCTGCATCTTGCCTCGTCTTACCTCATCTTGCCTCATCTTGCTTCATCTTGCTTCATCTCTCCTCATCTTATCTCATCTTGCCTCATCTTGCCTCATCTTGCTTCATCTTGCTTCATCTTGCCTCATCTTACCTCATCTTGCCTCATCTTGCCTCATCTTGCCTCATCTTGCTTCATCTTGCCTCGTCTCACCTCATCTTACCTCATCTTGCCTCATCTTGCTTCATCTTGACTTGTCTTGCCTCATCTTGCTTCATCTTGCCTCATCTTGCCTCGTCTTACCTCATCTTACCTCATCTTGCCTCATCTTGCTTCATCTTGCTTCATCTTGCTTCATCTTGCCTCGTCTTACCTCATCTTGCCTCATCTTGCCTCATCTTGCCTCATATTGCTTCATTTTGCCTCATCTTGCCTCAACTTGCTTCATCTTGCCTGGTCTTGCCTCATCTTGCTGCATCTTGCCTCATCTTGCCTCATCTTGCCTCATCTTGCTTCATCTTGCCTCATCTTGCCACATCTTGCTTGATCTTGCCTCGTCTTACCTCATCTTGCCTCATCTTGCTTCATCTTGCTTCATCTCTCCTCATCTTATCTCATCTTGCCTCATCTTGCCTCATCTTGCTTCATCTTGCCTCATCTTGCCTCATCTTGCCTCATCTTGCCTCATCTTGCCTCATCTTGCTTCATCTTGCCTCGTCTCGCCTCATCTTACCTCATCTTGCCTCATCTTGCTTCATCTTGACTTGTCTTGCCTCATCTTGCTTCATCTTGCCTCATCTTGCCTCGTCTTACCTCATCTTACCTCATCTTGCCTCATCTTGCTTCATCTTGCTTCATCTTGCTTCATCTTGCCTCGTCTTACCTCATCTTGCCTCATCTTGCCTCATCTTGCCTCATATTGCTTCATTTTGCCTCATCTTGCCTCAACTTGCTTCATCTTGCCTGGTCTTGCCTCATCTTGCTGCATCTTGCCTCATCTTGCCTCATCTTGCCTCATCTTGCCTCATCTTGCTTCATCTTGCCTCATCTTGCCACATCTTGCTTCATCTTGCCTCGTCTTACCTCATCTTGCCTCATCTTGCTTCATCTTGCTTCATCTCTCCTCATCTTACCTCATCTTGCCTCATCTTGCCTCATCTTGCTTCATCTTGCCTCATCTTGCCTCATCTTGCCTCATCTAGTCTCATCTTGCCTCATCTTGCCTCATCTTGCCTCATCTTGTCTCATCTTGCCTCATCTTGCCTCATTTTGCTTCATCTTGCTTCATCTTGCCTCGTCTTACCTCATCTTGCCTCATCTTGCCTGATCTTGCCTCATCTTACCTCATCTTGCCTCGTCTTATCTCATCTTGTCTCGTCTTACCTCATCTTGCTGCATCTTGCCTCATCTTGCCTCGTCTTACCTCATCTTGCTGCATCTTGCTGAATCTTGCCTCATCTTGCTTCATCTTGCTTCATCTTGCCTTGTCTTGCCTTGTCTTGCCTCATCTTCCTGCATCTTGCCTTGTCTTGCCTCATCTTGCTGCATCTCTTCTGATCTTGCCTCATCTTGCCTCATCTTGCTGCATCTTGTATCATCTTGCCTCATCTTGCTTCATCTTGCTGCATCATGTTTCATCTTGCCTCATCTTGCCTCATCTTGCTTCATCTTGCTGCATCTAGCCTCATCTTTTCTCATGTTGCCTCATCTTGCCTCATCTTGCTTCATCTTGCTTCATCTTGCCTTGTCTTACCTCATCTTGCCTCATCTTGCCTCATCTTGCCTCATCTTGCTTCATCTTGCCTCGTCTCACCTCATCTTACCTCATCTTGCCTCATCTTGCTTCATCTTGACTTGTCTTGCCTCATCTTGCTTCATCTTGCCTCATCTTGCCTCGTCTTACCTCATCTTACCTCATCTTGCCTCATCTTGCTTCATCTTGCTTCATCTTGCTTCATCTTGCCTCGTCTTACCTCATCTTGCCTCATCTTGCCTCATCTTGCCTCATATTGCTTCATTTTGCCTCATCTTGCCTCAACTTGCTTCATCTTGCCTGGTCTTGCCTCATCTTGCTGCATCTTGCCTCATCTTGCCTCATCTTGCCTCATCTTGCCTCATCTTGCTTCATCTTACCTCATCTTGCCACATCTTGCTTCATCTTGCCTCGTCTTACCTCATCTTGCCTCATCTTGCTTCATCTTGCTTCATCTCTCCTCATCTCATCTCATCTTGCCTCATCTTGCCTCATTTTGCTTCATCTTGCTTCATCTTGCCTCATCTTACCTCATCTTGCCTCATCTTGCCTCATCTTGCTTCATCTTGCCTCGTCTCACCTCATCTTACCTCATCTTGCCTCATCTTGCTTCATCTTGACTTGTCTTGCCTCATCTTGCTTCATCTTGCCTCATCTTGCCTCGTCTTACCTCATCTTACCTCATCTTGCCTCATCTTGCTTCATCTTGCTTCATCTTGCTTCATCTTGCCTCGTCTTACCTCATCTTGCCTCATCTTGCCTCATCTTGCCTCATATTGCTTCATTTTGCCTCATCTTGCCTCAACTTGCTTCATCTTGCCTGGTCTTGCCTCATCTTGCTGCATCTTGCCTCATCTTGCCTCATCTTGCCTCATCTTGCCTCATCTTGCTTCATCTTGCCTCATCTTGCCACATCTTGCTTCATCTTGCCTCGTCTTACCTCATCTTGCCTCATCTTGCTTCATCTTGCTTCATCTCTCCTCATCTTACCTCATCTTGCCTCATCTTGCCTCATCTTGCTTCATCTTGCCTCATCTTGCCTCATCTTGCCTCATCTAGTCTCATCTTGCCTCATCTTGCCTCATCTTGCCTCATCTTGTCTCATCTTGCCTCATCTTGCCTTATCTTGCTTCATCTTGCTTCATCTTGCCTCGTCTTACCTCATCTTGCCTCATCTTGCCTCATCTTGCCTCATCTTACCTCATCTTGCCTCGTCTTACCTCATCTTGTCTCGTCTTACCTCATCTTGCTGCATCTTGCCTCATCTTGCCTCGTCTTACCTCATCTTGCTGCATCTTGCTGAATCTTGCCTCATCTTGCTTCATCTTGCTTCATCTTGCCTTGTCTTATCTCATCTTGTCTCGTCTTACCTCATCTTGCTGCATCTTGCCTCATCTTGCCTCGTCTTACCTCATCTTGCTGCATCTTGCTGAATCTTGCCTCATCTTGCTTCATCTTGCTTCATCTTGCCTCGTCTTATCTCATCTTGTCTCGTCTTACCTCATCTTGCTGCATCTTGCTGAATCTTGCCTCATCTTGCTTCATCTTGCTTCATCTTGCCTTGTCTTGCCTTGTCTTGCCTCATCTTCCTGCATCTTGCCTTGTCTTGCCTCATCTTGCTGCATCTCTTCTGATCTTGCCTCATCTTGCCTCATCTTGCTGCATCTTGTATCATCTTGCCTCATCTTGCTTCATCTTGCTGCATCATGTTTCATCTTGCCTCATCTTGCCTCATCTTGCTTCATCTTGCTGCATCTAGCCTCATCTTTTCTCATGTTGCTTTATTTTGCCTCATCTTGTCTCATCTTGCCTCATCTTGCCTCATCTTGTCTCGTCTTGCCTCATCTTGCCTCATCTTACTTCATCTTGCTGATCTTGTCTCATCTTGCCTCATCTTGCTTCATCTTGCCTTATCTACGTAGCTGAATGGTTTTATTCTGCTGTCTCATGTTTTGCCATTTTCAGGTCTTTACTGTACCAGAGACGCCAACAATTCTCTTGAGGTGAGCCAATGTTTATTGTAAAGTACGTACATAAACTAATTCATCCCGAGATCACCTGTCTGCAGTGGAGGTGTGAAGTTCAGTGAACTATCGCAAGCACAAGGTATATGAACACACTGTACTGTACATTGCATCATACCCCATGCATTAAATGTGATAAAGTGTATAGCTTATGGTGGTACCATCGTGCTCAGTGTCTACATTTGGGGGCTAGCAGTGTACTGAGTGTACAGTCCATCTGCCTGTGTACATCTGGATATTAACCCTCAAAGTATTGGCATGCACTGAGTGTATGTCTTGCTATACTGTTGTTCAGTCTTGCACCCAGCCCCTATTCTCCCTGAGCTTATAACTGTGTAATTTATGCTGTCAAGTTTGATTCTACACATGATTGTGACTATGTACGTAGCTAGACACCATTATCTCTGAACTACTGTAGAACTGAGCTATGGTGATGGATAATAGAGGCTGGACATGAGATTAGTTGTTGTCATGACAGTCATCTTTGTTCTTGCTCTTGTCAGCTGACACTTTTCAGGAGAATGTTCTCAAGACTATCCTTAAATTGGAGAAGGTGTACTTTGATTTAGCAGAAAAGGCTGAGGGGAATGTCATTGTGGTGTGTGATCGTGGAGCAATGGATTCTTTACCATGTATGCATATTATATGGGTGGGAGTGGAGGAGAGAGCTAGAGTGTGTGTGTGGTGTTTGTGTGTTAATTAAGAGTACGAGGATGGGGCTGGATAGATAGTCAGTCAATTCAGGTCAGGGTGATTTGAATGCAACGCATGCCTTTTGTCATTCTTCCTCCCCCCCCACCACCACCACCATGCACACATGCTATACAGACACTGACAAAGATGTGTGGCAGAAGATGTTACAGGAACTGGATGTCAGTGAGACTGACTTGAGGGAAAACCGCTACAACCATGTCGTCCACCTTGTCACAGCAGCCAGTGGAGCGGAGGCCTTCTATTCCTTGGACAACAATGCAGCCAGGACTGAAAACCTCCATATGGCCCAAATTAGGGACAGGCAGGCTATGAAAGTGAGTGAGTATGTCTACATGTGTACAGTATATGTTGTGTGTAGTTACTCAAACAGTGCTAGCTGGTTGCCCTGACGTGATCAAATGTTAGTACTGCTCTTTCTCTCTTCAGGCATGGGTAGGTCATCCTGTTTACGATGTCATAGACAACTCTACTGATTTCGAGACTAAGATTCAATGTGTCATCCAGGTATGTATGTATGTACGTATACATGCAGATAGTGTGACACAATGTATAAGTGTGAATGTACAATTTCCATGTAAGCACCATTTTCTACTGTTGTGTAGGTTATTGTTGAACGGTTGTCACAGCGTCTGGGAGTGGAAGTTATCTCCACCAGTGATTGCCTGAATGACAAAAGTAATGGGAAAATGTCTCAGATTCATTCTTGTTACCTACGTATAACATTGTTGCATGTACTTGTATTGTCCTCCTTTGTGGTTCCTCATCTTTCTGCCCTGTTTCTTCCTCATTACTTCTTCACCAATATCACCCCACTCTGTTCTCCCTTGCATGGGGAGAGAAGTTACATAGTCAAACAGAGAGATGCTAAAGTAATTTGTACAGCTTTGTGTGTGGCAGTCTCTGTGACTGGCTTGAGAAATCTTAAATGTTAGTAGCCCTCTTCTTTTCTCTACACCCAAAGGTCTACAGAAGCACGATGTACAGTAGGAAGAGACTTTTGCAACCTATCCAGATGGTCCACCACAGTCGCCCAACCTTCTGGCATTGAGTGAGAGGGCCAGGAAGCCAACTAGCCTTCCTAGTCAATGTGCTGTCTGGCATTGAAGGGGCATCTCAAACAGAGTGAAGGAGGCACACAAGTGGTCTTCTATTCTTTGGACTGCAGTATAGCCATCACTGTCAATATGACCAGAGTTAGCTGTAGGCACAAACTGTGAGAGCAAGTACACATACATGACATGCCGTATGTGTGGAGCAGCTCAAACAGTGCTGGTTGTCATGAAATGTTACTGTTGCTCTCTCCTGCATGTTGCAGTGTCAGCTTGCATAAGGTTCGTTGACGCTTTGTCTACAAGATTCATGCCTGGCTATAGGTCTTGTGCTGTTGGCATGTATATCTGATGGACTTATTAAGTAATATATATAAGTTGATACGGTACTATAAGATTCGTACATTAATAATTACGTACTTTAATTTACACAATACATCATAATGATAATGTACATTTGTGCATAATGAACATGCTCTGTTCTGAGCTGGAATGTACAATGGATTACGAGTGAATGTACTTATGTGAATCATTATCTTGTTAACGTTATGCATTTGCAAGTGTGCTCATGTGTGTTGGAAGAGTGCGTGCAGTATGCATCCAATTGCAAGCAGAGATACACGAAGTAGTTGGACCAACAGCCCCGTGTACTTCTTGACTTTTGTGTAGGGATGGCACTCCAGTCCAGGTAAACCTTAACCTTTAGCCTCGTTACATGCACCTCCATGCGTGTATATGGGTACCATGCATGCAGTCTTGCACCGTGGGGGCTGTAAAACACTATGCATAGTGTCCATACAGCACATGGACTGGTCATCAAACAAATGATGGGGGCTTACGCAACGTGACGTCACGGTGATGGCGCGAGAGACGGCTATGGATTGGAGTTGTGTTTTAGACGCCATTCCAAACGACGTGGAGAGTAATGAAGTGGAAGCAGATAAGCTGTACAAATTCCTCTCAAATGTACGCGCGTACATTTTGGTTGTGAGTGTCAGCCGTTTGTCTGCTCCTAGTAAATGCGTATTGTAAAAGTCGCCTCTCCCCTCCACCTTAGGTGGGAGGGCTGCCTGAAAGGGAGACAGAGCATTTACAGAAGATTCTTGAAGTTACTATTGCAGTGATGAAGGTGAGTGTGAAGGGCAGTGTTGCTATATGTTACTGGTAGCTATTCTACACCGACACACTATTTGCACCCCCATCTTGGAGTCTCATCGACTCCTAGCAATCTTCATCCACGCATATCCCTTCAACCTCCTCGTGCCCTGAACTCGGGCAAACCCTGTTATCACCACCATCCACTATTATGCGTTCCCTATTCCCCTTCAACTTGTCGTGGTCAGCCCTTACGTATTCTCCATCAATTTAGAATTTTCCAATCTCTTTGTCACTTTTCATAGCGATAGTCTTGTTATTTACATTCATATAGTATTAAAGTTGTCATCCTCATTACCAACCCTGGCCTGATCCTTCATCCTTTGCAGTTCAAAGGAGAGCAAGCAAGTGCGTACTTTGAAGAGTTGGTGCAGGATGGGCCTACAGGGGGTGGAGCCAATGAGAGAGGGGGTGTGGATGGGAGAGTGGCTCAATTGGAGGAGGAGGTCCGGCAGAGAGACAGGACTATAAGGGAGCTACAGGTAGGCGGGGCTGTGAGGCAGGTGGATGGGCTGGTAGGCGGGGTACATGGACGAGTGAGACAGGGCACAGTTCAGTTGAGGGTGGCATCGTACAGTGTATGACACATTGAAGTTTGAGAGCCTCCCTCTCCTGTCCCTCCCCTCTCTCTCTCTCCCCCTCTCCCCCTCTCCCTCCCTCTCCTGTCCCTCCCCTCTCCCTCTCTCCTCCTCTCCCTCCCTCTCCTGTCCCTTCCCTCTCCCTCTCTCCCCCTCTCTCCCCCTCTCCCTCCCTCTCCTGTCCCTTCCCTCTCCCTCTCTCCCCCTCTCTCCCCCTCTCCCTCCCTCTCCTGCCCTTCCCTCTCTCCCCCTCTCCCTCCCTCTCCTGTCCCTTCCCTCTCTCCCCCTCTTCCTCCCTCTCCTGCCCCTTCCCCTCTCCCCTCCCTCTCCCCCTCCCTCCAACTCCCCAGGCCTCCAGTTCAGGACACCTACAGGCAGAGGTGCGTAGACTGCGTGAGGAGGGAAGTGACCTGAGGAGGGAGGTGGACAGACTCAAGCGCGAGGGGGAGAGGGACAGAGATGAGATTCACCGTCTACTGGGTGACCTGGACAACGCCAGGAAAAGACTGAGGGATGCAGAGACACAGGTTAGTATGAGTTTGGTGCATGTGTGTATGCTCTGCAGCGTGTGTGCATGTATCCCTGTGGACCTGTTCCGGTACATTGCATTGTTCTGTTCTTCCTACCCTGTATTTGGGCCTGACTGTCGCATTCATTTGGCTAACTTTCATTCTTACATCTTATCCCACTCCTCTCCCCTCCCTTTTCCTCCCCTCCTCCCCTCCCCTCCCCTCCCCTCCCCTCTCCTCCCCTCCTCTCCCCTCCCTCTTCCTCTCCATTTCCCCTCCCTCCCCCTCTCCATCCCTCCCCCTCTCCCCTCCCTCCCCCTCTCCATCCCTCCCCCTCTCCCCTCCCTCCCCCTCTCCCCTCCCTCTTCCCCCCCTCCCACACCGCACATGCTCACAGAGGGATGAACTCATTCAAGATGTCAATGACTACAAGAGTCAGGTGCAGTGGCAGGCCCAGAGCCTGTCTGCCTCGCAGCAGGGCGGGGCAGGGGTGGGGCACTACAAGGACCTCCTCAGAAGCAAGGACCAGAAGCTCAACGAGACGCTGGATGAAGTGGAGGTGAGGGAATGACGCCGGGGTACTGCGGGGAAGCATGCACTCACCAGCCTCATGTGGCATGGTTTGACTAAGGAGGGGATATTTGCATTACATGTGCAGTATTTGAGGTGTGTGTGTGTGTGTGTGTGTGTGTGTGTGTGTGTGTGTGTGTGTGTGTGTGTGTGTGTGTGTGTGTGTGTGTATACGTACATGTGTGTGTACCTACTTGTACATATGTATGTATGTATGTATGTACATATGAGTGTGTGTGCTTGTGTATGTGCGTATGTGTGTCTGCAGAAACTGACCACAGCCAATGATTGTTTGGAGGGTGAGATTTCTGGGCTGACATTCAAGCTGGGTGAGGTGGAGAAGGGACGGCTGGAGTTGATGGAGCAGTTGAAGTCCTTGAGGGAAGCCATCAGTGACAGTGACATGAAGAGGGGAGATGCTGAGTCAAAGAACAAGATCATGAAGGGACAGGTGTGTGTGTGCGTGTGCGTGCGTGCGTGTGTGCGTGCGTGCGTGCGTGTGCATGCGTACGTGCGTGTGCGTGCGTGCGTGCGTGTGTGTGTGTGTGTGTGCGTGTGTGTGTGTGTGTACTAAAGTCACAATACCCCTCTCTGCCACACCATACAAGTAGATTGAAGACCTATCGGTGCAGGTGCAACAGGCAAGAAAGAGTGATGAAGACATAATGACAATTGTTAACACCAAGGCAACAGAGTGGGAGGGGCTTCTGCACAAGAAGGA
>OZ025873.1:5371831-5394331 GCA_964019415.1 Ianthella basta | reverse complement strand
TATAGCTGGTTGCCATACCTGTGGTAGAAAGATAGAGGATATGCTTATGTATGTACAACACATGTTTGATGTATTGGTACGTACGTATGGACATACTTGTATGTACATGTATATACATGCATCATGTATGTATTGATAATGTGATGTTGGCTGTATTTATATAAGCACACTTGTTATGTGGTTGCCACGGGTAACGAGGGCTCTGTAGTAAGCCTGGCCTTTTGTACACTATGCGGTAGTGATGTCGGCCCCTCTGGTGGTTATGTGGCTATTAATGTAATGTGCGTATGTACAGTACAGTATGATTGTACACATGTTTGTAACACTGCGCTGAAGGATGCAGTCAGTGTGGTGTGTGGTTATGTACAGTGTGCTTACTGTGTATGTGGTGCTGGGTGCACTGTGCACCTGTCATAACTGAGTAAGTGGAGGACTTTGCACCCGTGTAATGTGGTTGAGTTGCTGCAGGATATGTACGTTTGAAGGTGTAGTGGAAGTGATAATGTACGTGTGTCTATGTAGGTGTGTATGTGGGTGCGTATGTGGGTGTGTATGTGGGTGTGTACTGTACTGATTAGAAATACTATACCATAAAACCGCACACCAAACGCTGGCGACCGCACGCGCGCGTACGTGTTATGCGGGTACGCGCAGTTACGCGCACTTGTAAGCACAATTCTTTATACAAAATTCTTGTAACGGCAAGGGCTTTTAAACAGGCTTTTCTCTTCTGAAATTGACATAAAGCCGTCGACGCTCGATCAGATACGATGCATCTTCGTTCTGTATTAAGTTTCGTTCGCTACGTCATTGCGTACAAGGCATTAACACCTATTACCTAGTCGCGCATAGATGCTGCCGCCTGCGTCCATTTTTACTATGACGTCAGAGCGATGACGAAACAGCGGCCCTTTTACACGTATTGAAGTGTTAACTTTGCGCTTACTCGCGCGTACCCACACGCTGTTCGCACGTAGGTGCAGTCTGAACGCACTCACTATGGTACAGTATTTCTAATCAGTACTGTATGTGGGTGTGTATGTGGGTGTGTATGTGGGTGTGTATGTAGATGTGTATGTGGGTGCGTATGTGGGTGCGTATGTGGGTGTGTATGTGGGTGCGTATGTGGGTGTGTATGTGGGTGCATATGTGGGTGTGTATGTGGGTGCGTATGTGTATGTGGGTGTGTACATGTAGGGTGTGGGTGTTACAGTGTACCTTGCACACAAGCACTGGTTTGAAATGCATTCTGATGTTTCTACTGTACTAAAAGGTGGCTGACTTCATGTGGTAAAGCTCTTTTTGTAAAGAAGCAATCTCACCATGTTATGTGTGGTGTGTGTCTAGTTGTGTGTGTCTGCTGTGTGTGTGTGTGTGTGTGTGTGTCTGGTTGTGTGTGTCTTGTTGTGTGTCTGGTTGTGTGTGTCTGGTTGTGTGTGTCTGGTTGTGTGTGTCTGCTGTGTGTGTGTGTGTGTCTGGTTGTGTGTGTCTGGTTGTGTGTGTCTGCTGTGTGTGTGTGTGTGTGTGTGTCTGGTTGTGTGTGTCTGGTTGTGTGTGTCTGCTGTGTGTGTGTGTGTGTGTGTGTCTGGTTGTGTGTGTCTGCTGTGTGTGTCTGCTGTGTGTGTGTGTGTGTGTGTGTGTGTGTGTGTGTGTGTGTACAGGAGTTGGTCACTCTAGCCCCTTCTCTCAGCTGAGTAACACTATTCTTTGAGACCTGAACCATCTCCCACGCTGTTACTCTACATAGAACAACATATCAAGCCTTACTTACTACTGTATGTATTTACATAGCTTGCCCTGCCTGATGTCAGCCATAGAGTACTATCACTGAGCTATGGACTATTCATGTGTGGTTTTCCCACTGCACCCTTTAGTATTGAGCACAACCAATACATCCCAGACTTTGTGTATCTGTGTGACAATGCCTTTTGCCAATTGTGCAGCTCACCCCAACCTGCATATAGTCATGCTTTAGAATTGTCCTTTTGTAGTAGCGCTAACTCTTGTCTGTACTGTATGTACGTACATGTATCTATGCATTGTCCATACTGACCACATACTGTACATGTACTGTATGCACACACACTGTATGTACTCATTTATATATAATATGTACAGTAATCCATTCATTGATGTCACAGTAGAGTGATGTGAATGCTGTACTTAATGTAAAAGTGTATGCGTACAGTGAAAGTGCTCCTTCAGTTTCGGACAACAATACAATCAACACCCTCTACAGTTGCACGGCCAGTTGAATATTGTTACCAACGGATGCACGCATGGTCACACACACATACTGTACACACATACATACACACACACAGAGAGAGAGAGACACACACAGTGCAGAGTGAGTGAGTTTGGGGTACACAATATCCAGGTGCATACAGACTATGCTGACTGACTGACCGTGCCTGCACTAGTGCAGTGAGTGAGTCTAATGGAACACATTGCGAGCTACGTAAATGTGTTAGTGTACACACACATGTACATATACCCTAATGTACAGCTCTTACGTGGCCATTAGCTGATAGTCACACTGAGTAGTAGGCCATTTGATAAGTGTTTGGATCGTTTGTCATCCCATTGCTTTGTCACGTTTCACGCTTAGAAGGTGGTGAAAAGGATGTGCGTGGGATGGGGAGATTATGCCTGGATAGCATATCTATGCTGGTTGGCTAGGGTGTAGACACCCTGTAATTGCCTATGCGTGAGATCAGAGATTGTGCTTAATCACATAATGTTGCCTTATGTTATACCGTTTTATTATCTTGTCTTTGAGTATCAATGTGGGTTAATGGCAATAATCTATTCAATTCACCATTCGTTATGCTGTGAAGTGATTGGCACACTCCACCTCTGTGCCATCAGCTGTGCTTTAGATTGTGTGAGCCAACAGATATGTAGCTGCAGCCTTAGAGCAGTACACAGGTGCAGTATGTCTGGGCACGCTTAGGGCTGGGGGTCAGTGCTCCATTAAATGTGAGCACCTCCACTGTGTGAAGTCCAATACCACACTTGTGCACACAGATACACACATCTCACATAGGGCGCACACACACACACACACACACACACACACACACACACACACACACACACACACACACACACACACACACACAGAGACAGACACACACACACAGACACACACACACAGACACACACACACAGATGGGCATTGTGTGTGTGTTAGAGACAGCACTGAGAGCAATCTATTGTTTGTCTCCCCCCCCCCCCAAGGCTAAAATCACCCATCACTTAACAATCCCTACACATGCCGTGATTGTGATGTGGTAGGTGTTTACTCTACTGTGGTTGATGGGAGGTGACTTGTTTTGTACACAAAACTGCACATTCCATAAACAACCAATAGGGAGAACACCTGTCACATGATGATGTCACAGGGTCACCTGTGTAGGTGGTGTGTGTGTGCGTGTGTGTGTGTGCAGCAGTGTGAAGAAACACTGATCATCTGATGAGGAAGGGAATGTAGCCATTGGACAGTTAAGAAATGCTAGCCAATTTGCTTGTCAAGTTACATACAGACACTGGAGTAGGTTCTTGTGAAGTCATGTTAATGACATAAAGATAACACACCTCCCTATTCAGGTGGTTGTTAGTCACTTTGAGGATGAGTTTGGTATCCAGAGAGATGATCAAGTGCTTGTAAGTATGTTGGTGTTAGTTCTAGATAGTTTACATACGGCACATGTACACTCACAAATTACAGTACCTCAGCCACCACCTCTGTGGACCTACACAGCAGCCAACACTGGCACCTGTTATAACCTCTTTACTTACAAGTTAAACTCAGATTTGAACCTAACTACAGATTATCTGCATTTGGTGTGTAATCACACATAGTGAGGTTTTACAGTTAGCTGTGGGGAACTCTCCAGGTTTCTTGTGTGGAGGATTCAAACCTTCTTGAGAAGCCATGACCCAAAATCTCCCTGTAGCCATCTCAGACTACCAATCAGTGCCTTACATCTGTTGTAGCTGGTAGGGGGACTGTGTAGGCCTGTTTCACAGAGCCTCATCTGTCACAGTATTTGATATACATGTGAGCAGTAGTCCTAAGAACATGCTGAACCGCCAAACTAATAGCCTAGACATGGTGTGTCTTTCTCTTTAGTCAGGGTCTGGGGATCACACTGATGAGCTTTTACTTACTGTTTAGTATTGGTTGTTCTGCTAGCTTACAGTACAGCACTAAAGAATTACACTACTGATACTCACTGTTGCTGTGTGCTGGCCTTGTCTTGTCCCCGTGACTCTCTCAACTGCCCCCAGTGAAACAAGCTCCTGCAGTATATGTACAGTACGCTGCTGAGCACTGTGTGTGTCTTGTAGAAGCCTCTGTCTGGTCTGGGGTCAACTGGTGGCTGCATGCCTTTATATTAGGGAAGCCAGAGAAATTCCTATTAGTGATGATGTCATTTCCTGTTGCACGCACCTTGAAGCATAGTAACCTATGCTTGAAGGATAATTAGCACAAATGGAATCAGGATAACTGAGCTGGGGTACGTGTGTGTGGGAGTCTGAATGGCTCACAATGCACGTACCTAGTTGGTAATAGGGCACCTAATGTTATATGTGTATTGTGAACACCTGTGTTGTGAATGTACGTGTGTGTGTGTGTGTGTGTGTGTGTGTGTGTGTGTGTGTGTGTGTGTGTGTGTGTGTGTGTGTGTGTGTGTGTGTGTATGTGTGTGTGTGTGAGTGTGTGTGTGTGTGTGTGTGTGAGTGTGTGTGTGTGAGTGTGTGTGTGTGTGTGTGTGTGGTGTGTGTGTGTGTGTGTGTGCACGTGTGCTTTAACTTCTGAATTCACAGTACGAATATCACAGTTGTGTCTAAGAAGTGGAGTTTGTAGGTAGTGAAGAGTAAGGAGGGTTCTATATCATGTAGTTTTGGGTTTACCTACAGTACATGTGCAGTATCATTATTTCATAGTTCAAAGGAGCTGGATAGTTTAAAGGGAATCTCTTCCCACTGTTCCAAGAACACCAGACTACACATTTGTAGCAGTGTAATTGATATGAATGACCTCACTAACCTACATGTAACTGTTATAGTGACGTGTATCCCCTTTTCCTAGTGAGGTGATCTTGTGGCTGACAGGTGGATCAGTCACAATGCATGCTCTGTAAACTGAAAACAGACTCTCTGAATGCAAAGTGCACAATGTATATAGAAAGTAATGTATATTGTATTTTCATGCAGCCACAGTACATGTGGACCTGTGTGTATGTGTACAGGTGTACTGTAGGTCACTGGTGGACGTGCTCATCTCTACATACGTAACTACATACAGTACATATGCCTTGCTACAGTGTGTCTCACTGTGTGTGTGTGTGTGTGTGTGTGTGTGTGTGTGTGTGTGTGTGTGTGTGTGTGTGTGTGTGTGTGTGTGTGTGTGTGTGTGTGTGTGTGTGTGTGTGTGCGTGATGTGTACACAGTTTGGGTTCACAACCTAAAACTGTTATGGCACAACTTTATCCTACAGTAAGCTTTCTATGCCATATAAGCTATTAATAACAACGAGACACATAAACTAACAACGCAAACTTGTACATACAGTGTACGTACATCACAACTGTGCACACACACACACACACACACACACACACACGCACACACACGTGCACACACAGAGAGCCTTCTACGTATCAAATTTAATGAACCAATTAACAGCATACAGTATGAAATTGAGCAATGCAGCATGAAATTGGGTAAATAAACTTTGATATTGGGCAATTTTACCTTTAATTGTCCGCTAAATAAGGACTTGCTCATTCATACACCACCTGTTGTACGTGTATGCCATGCGTGTGAGCATTTGATCACTACAAATGAATCCTATACATACATACGTACGTATGTACGTACGTACAGGTGTGTACACATACGTACTAGGGTATATGTATACATTGCTATGTAGTTGGGTAAAGCACCCCCAGAGTCTCCAGTGGCTGGTTGTGCTGTACTATACAGTAAGTCCTACACTTGGTAGTGCCCTCAGTCACTGCGCACACTGTGCTGCACCTGCCCCAGGAAATGTGCAATAGTATTAGAACTATTAAATGTACAGGAAGGATGTGTGGTCATTGAGTGCAGGTAATGATGATGCAAATATTAACTTAATCTGTGACTTCACGTCACCACTTGTGCATTGTGTGAACTGGAGGGGGCGGAGGCCTGGAAAGTGGGGATGTGCAGCCTGTGTCACATGCACGTACCTAGTAGGTAATAGGGCACCTAATGTTTTATGTGTATTGTGAACACCTGTGTTATGAATGTACGTATGTCTGTGTGTGTGTGTGTGTGTGTGTGTGTGTGTGTGTGTGTGTGTGTGTGTGTGTGTGTGTGTGTGTGTGTGTGTGTGTGTGTGTGTGTGTGTGTGTGTGTGTGTGTGTGTGTGTGTGTGTTGTGTGTGGTGTGTGTGGTGTGTGTGTGTGTGTGTGTGTGTGTGTGTGTGTGTGTGTGTGTGTGTGTGTTTAAAGTGTGGTGTGTGTGGTGATGTACTGTACATGTGTGTGTTCCTTTCCTAAGGTACATGTACTGTGCTGTACTGTACTGTGCTGTACTGTGCTGTACTGTGCTGTACTGTACTGTGCTGTGCTGTACTGTACTGTGCTGTGCTGTACTGTACTGTACTGTACTGTACTGTGCTGTGCTGTACTGTGCTGTACTGTGCTGTACTGTACTGTGCTGTACTGTACTGTACTGTACTGTGCTGTACTGTACTGTGCTGTACTGTACTGTACTGTACTGTGCTGTATCACTACCAGAGCACATAGCATTCCACAATTGCCATAGCAATGTGTGTACACACACCATCTGACGCATGGCACTAGCATGGCAACTGTACCTTGCAGTTGTGGTTTCTTATCTCCCTACTGAAGCCTTGCCTGCCACCATTTCCCAGCACTGAGTGTCTTTGTTGTTTGTAGTGAAGCAATGAATGGCTTTGTCTCTCACTCTCTCTACTTCTATGATGGCATTTTTCACATTCTAAATTCACCTGGTGTGGAAGGACTGGGTGAGGAGGGGGAAAGATACATTGTGATGAACCTGAGGAACTGTTGCATAACGTGACAGTATGTACAGTGTTTACAGCCTGGTAGGGGGGAAGGGGGCAAAACAGCATGGCATGTGTTTGATGTCCTGTGACCCTAATCAGGGTCTGTTATAACAAACACTGGAGTATTGTTTTCCTGATGTGGAGCTGTTATTGCCTTACACTGCTTACCAGTATGCAATTCACACCTTCTTTATCGAAATATTAGTACCCAGGGGTTTTTAATGTTTATGCATACCTCATGCAAGTGCCCATGTCTTTGCACCTTCACTGTAAAATTCTCTAGTACGAAAATTCCCAGTGTACTGTGCACCAGTTGTACATAGACATGATGTACAGGTCTATGTAGTGTTGGTGTGTTCTCCCTGGAATCTCTCAACCAATGTTGTATTTGTGAGAGTAGTTTGTCACGTGTGTGTGTGTGTGTGTGTGTGTGTGTGTGTGTGTGTGTGTGTGTGTGTGTGTGTGTGTGTGTGTGTGTGCGTGTGCACGTGCGCGCGCGTGTGTGTGTGTGTGCGTGTGCGTGTGTGTGTGCATCCATGTGTGTGTCTGTATTGGGGTATGAACAATAACTAACATTAGCTGCATGTAGTATAATTTTACTATTGTGTACCTGTGGTACATTTGCACATGACACTCTACTGGTTTCAAATAACTCTCTGTTTCTATTGCTGTACACCATATTGTGTGTAAGTGTTTAGTTACAGTAGGTGCTGTATTCCCCACCGCCATATGAGCCAGTGGGGGGAACTATCACAGGATGTGAGTGCCTGCTTGGATGAAGAGAGAGTCATTTTTGTGGTCATTCGGGGATGTGTTTGTGCTATTGATGAAGTGAAACTGTATCCGTTTTGGTTGTGGTTTGTAAAGGTCTATGCCTGTGTACGTATTCATACTGTGTGTGTGTGTGTCCGTGTGTGTGTGTGTGTGTGTGTGTGTGTGTGTGTGTGTGTGTGTGTGTGTGTGTGTGTGTGTGTGTGTGTGTGTATGTGCGTGTGTGTGTGTGTGTGCATGTGTGTGTGTATGATTGTGGTGTGTGTACATATGTTTGTTCTGTATGTGGTGTGTGTGTGTTTGCCTGTCTTGTGTGTTCTTGTGTGAGTGCTTGTGTGTTACAAAGTTAATCTCTGATTCTTCATGTTCTCATTGTGTGTGTGTTGCTGTACTCAACTCACTAACTCATGTACGCACCCCACCTCCAACCCCTCCTCCACTTTGAGCCAATCTTTTTCTCCTTTCTTCTCTCCATTTTGCTTTCTCCCTCCTGCAAAATTCCTTCAGATATCCTCTCTGAAACAGGAAAATGCACGCTTGAAGCAGCACCTGAAGGCAGCCAGGAGAGATGCACAGTCTCAACAAGGAGGTGTAGAGTCTGCTGACGGCCAGCCACCTCCACTTCAAGCCTCAGAAGGCAGTGAGTTAGGGACAGAGTGTAGTACTGTATGTGTATACTACAGTACATAGGTGCTATACATGTGTACATGTGTATGTATGTACAGTATGTGTACACGTAGGGTATAAGGCAGCAGATACACTGTGCATGTGTATTAGGCCTGCATTGTGAAACTGTACACTAAGTTTGGTTGCAATACATTTCAGGCATAATAGTGGTGTTATTGTTGTTTGGCAAAATGTTGTGCACTTGCAAATTGAGTTGAATGTTAGCTACATACGTACATTTCCACTATAGTCTCCCCTCTTTTCTGTGTTGTAAGGTACACTCCAGCAGGATGGGTTGGCAGCCAAGGTGAGAACCGTGGCATGATTTGTACAAGCAAATTTCACAAGACAAGGGGTTGATTTTCAGTATATTTCGACCTCGAGGGTCTTCTCCAACTGAATGTCTGTCATTCAGCTGATGAAGACCCTCCAGGTTGAAACATCCTGAACTTGTACAATTTCCATTGAGTCATTCGATTGAACTATTCTTCCTCTTTCATGCGTGACAACAATGAGCCCCCTACGGCATTGGCATCATTACAAGTGGCCTACTACCATTGAATGTGTATTTGCTCTGTTGTTACTTGCACTTCCTTCATGTGCTGCTGATGGGTGCACTCTCCAAAGGGAGCTACTGCTTCTGATTGCCAAGTGGGAAGAGAGGCAACCTAATTGTGTTGCATTGAGCTTGGTATATGTACGTATGTACATGTATGTATGTATGTATGTATGTAACGCTTCAGGAATGCATTTATGTCTTACCATATGTTCCTATTTGTTGTGTTGTCTGCCAAAATGGATACACTACCCAGCCATGGCCTGTTGCTTGAATTCAGTGCTAATAGAATCATATGGTCTTGTGGTCTATGAAATCAGCCTACTGGACTGTGCAAGGTCTGAATAGTCTGCCCTGTGCCTCCAAAACAGCTATTTAATCAATATGTTTCACTTAGGGCTTCGTTTGATCTTAAAAGGCCCCTGCCCGTCTATCCTATGTTGGCTTTGTTAGACCTTTCCTGTGACGACAGTTTCTGATCCTCTTTCAACTTAGACTACAAGAGGAAGCAATGTACAAAGACTGCAAGACACTACGTACTCTAGACTAATCTTCATGTATACCTCATACATTGACTGCACAGCATACGTACTTTGTTCACTCCACCTTTCAGATTCTCATGCCAACTCACGTACTTGACCTCCCGCTGGCAGCCATTTTAGTTTGCAAAGAATGGTTAGCTACCAGCAGACAAGACAATGTACAATTAGCTAGTGCAAGATTTAAGGATTTGGCAACTCACAAGATTAGCCAATGAAATCCAAGTACAGATCACCATTTCTTGACATACAATGAGCAGCAAGCACTTCCATTGGCCCAAATGACTGTAGCTACACCACTGCTATAGCTAGCCAATGACAAATCCTGAAATATTCTAAGCAACCATAAATTAATCATATCATGCTTCCATCCACAGTCCCTTCTCGCTCTGCATCTTTCTGTGAGGCTCATGCGTTTCACATATGCACTAGTATGGTGTAATACTGTATATACACCTCTCTCTCTCTCTCTCTCTGTGTGTGTGTGTGTGTGTGCATGTGTGTGTGTGTGTGTGTGTGTGTGTGTGTGTGTGTGTGTGTGTGTGTGTGTGTGTGTGTGTGTGTGTGTGTGTGTGCGTGTGTGTGTGTGTGTGTGTGTGAGAGTTTTTGTGAGTGTGTGCACATATATGCAAATATGATCTGATTGCACATAACATCCACTGCAACAATAAAATCATTAAGTATTGACGTGTTAGTTCCAAGTGGCCTGATGACAAGTGTGTCACCTTAGTGCATGTCTGTTAGGTCAGTGTCGTGATATGCTGCGACAAGCCCTAGAAGCACGAAATGCCAGGATGTGCTGACATCCTCCCCCACTTGTCTGCTGTGCGGTTGCCTTATGTAATGCAGTTAGTTCCGGATCAGTTACCCACATTGAGCATTACAATTGGCAAGAGTACGTACATTGTACTTTCCACATTCCTGTCACTACCTTTATGACTGTATCACTCTGTTGGAAGTTGGCAATTGCTTGCAGTTAGCCACTGCAGAGGCAATAGATTGGATGTACAGTAATCACTGGATATTTGTGCCAAACCTACCAACTACACCAGTATGGGTGTACCACTCCGCCAATGTCATGTTTGGCACAGCTGGTCTGAAAGTGCTGTGCCAGACAGTGCATGTATGTGCGTACATGTGTACGTACATGTGTTCTTCTGTGTGTTGATTTGATTTGGTGTGGCATGTTGTACTCATTGGTATGTATGCTGTATGTCACTCTTGAGCCGTCAGTGGGGCAGTATAATGATGGTATTTCATGTACATGTGTAGCAATGGCAGTGTTTCAGTATAACAGCATATTGTGCCAGTCCCTTACAGGATGTGTGGTTGCTTCATCCTACTTTTGTCTGTTTGAGACAAGTGACCCATGAAGGTCCTATGACATGTTCCATGTGTACACGTACGCACGTACTGTGTACTGTATGTGTGTTACTACCGTACTCCATGGTGTTAGGGTAGTGTTTGAGGGTTGTGTTCACTTGTACGTGTCACTGTTGACTCAGTCAGCTCAATGTAAGTAATGATTGGGTTAATGGAAATTTGAACATTAGCATACTGTTTATATGTGTTCATACACTGTACATGTTTATAATGACTATGATTGTGTTTACTGTATGTACAGTAGTACAACCATTTGTTTTTCCCTTGACCTTTCACATCCCCCCTCTTACTCTCCATGCTGTCTCCTCTTCCTTCTCCCTCCCTCCCCTCCCCTCCCCTTCCCTGTCCCTTCCTCTTCCTCCCATCCCCTCCAAAAGGCACTAGAATCTGCTCTCAGTCAGTGGAAATCAGATCTACAGCAGTTAATATCCACTGTCATCACTGAGAGTGGAGGAGACAAACATGTAAAGGTGGGCAAAGAGGAGGGTTGTTCTAGTAGCTATGTACGTATTATACTAACACAAGAGATCACATACTGTACGGTGACTACAGTACATGTACACTATATGTGTCTGATAGTGTGTGAGTGTGGGTGTACGGATGTAAGAGTGAGATAGGAGGAGAATGTGATTGAAATTGATGTCATGTAGGCAAGGCCTGAGAGCACTGTGTTCCAACTAATTCCCTGCCCCTCCCCCTGCCCCTCTCCTGCCCCTCCCCTCCCCTTCCTTCTCCTCCCCCTCCTCTTTATTGCGTATGTCTTTGGCAGGGCACTACTCAGGCCTCAGCGACTAGTAATGACAGGGACCTCCTCTCCCAGTTAAGTGACAGCCTCTCCCAGCTCAAAGAGAAGGAGAGCGCTGCAAGGAGGAAGGTGGAGGTGCTACAGGGAGAGAACACCTCTCTTCAGCAAGTGAGGCAGAGCGATGCAGATATGGAGCGTGGAGGGGGTAGGGGCAAGCAACATCCCTGTACTACAGAGACAGCTGCACTCCTCATCTCCATGCATACGTGTTGTATGTAGTCGTGTACTGTGTGCATTCATGCAATGGGTATGTATACATGTACAGTATATTGTATGTGTGCATGTATTGTATGTATGCAATGGGTATGTATATTGTACATGTACTGTACTGTATGTATGTGCCCTACATGGTGAACAATACTGTAGTTTGCTGTATGGTTGTGGTTCCCTATACATACTGTACATACACTGTACACTGTATTTGTATGTATAATAGTTCACTGCCTGCTATTGTACATATGTACATACTCTTCTTGCAGAGACTAACCTGTCTGCAAATGGGCACCTCCCACACCCGAACTGGTATCTTGAATAGTGAGGAGGAGGGTAGGGCCTACCTCCGGCAGTGGAAGGTGGCAGCTGAGGCAAAGTTGGACCAGCTGCAGGGTGAAGTTGAGCGGAGGGTACCTCGTGAGGAGCTGGACGTGTTGGAAGAGCAGTACAGAGTCCTATCTGGCAAGTACCAGGAACTGGTCCAACGGCAGTGCCTTCTGGCAGGGCGTGCCGAGATGGCAGAAAGGTCAACCAGTCAGGAGGTCAGGGAGGGGTGGGGTGAGGGGTGGGGTGGAGGAGGGGGAGGGGGTGGGAGGAGCACTACTAGGTAGTTCTGTGTGGCTGGGAAGCATGGAACAGGACATTAGGGTCGGAAACCTATACCAAATGTGTGCAATGTAATGCTGTACTCATGTCCTGTATGTACGTACTGTACGTGTACTGTACCGCTTTGCAACCCACATGTACTGCACTGTACTGTATGTACTGTATGTACTGTACATGTACTGTACTGTACATGTACTGTGTGTACATGTACTGTACTGTACATGTACTGTATGTACTGTATGTACTGTACATGTACTGTACTGTACATGTACTGTATGTACATGTACTGTACTGTACATGTACTGTATGTACTGTATGTACTGTACATGTACTGTACTGTACATGTACTGTATGTACATGTACTGTATGTACTGTATGTACTGTACATGTACTGTACTGTACATGTACTGTACTGTACATGTACTGTGTGTACATGTACTGTACTGTACATGTACTGTGTGTACATGTATTATGCTGTACTTACTGTACATGTACTGTATTCATGTAAACTCACAATTGAGTACACCCCTACATAGGACTTTAATGTAGAATTATATAGTGCTGTAGTACATAGTTATCCTGCAAATTTGTGGTATGTGCATGTATGTTTTTCTACTATTGGGCTAAACAGCTGAATAGGCAAATATGTCCTTTGGGAGGATTCTGGCTTAGATTAAGCAATACAGCTGAAGTAGATTAAATAAGCAGATATTCATTGAAGCATGTAATTTTAGCACCTGCTAAAGGGTATAAGAATTGAATTGCCCATATCCATGACATTTAAACAAGTATTTCGAGTTAAAAACTCGTGGGGCTGCCGCCCCAACTCGAAATACTTGCTCCCTTCGGTCGCAGCTCTGTCACTCACAATAGGTAAACATGACATTGTGTCATATCTCAGTAACTTCAGCACACACACACACACACACACACCACTATCAGCAGACACATGAGACACGCACACACACACACACCACATACACACACACCACATACACACACACACCACACACACCACATACACATACCACATACACACACCACATACACACACCACACATACATACACACCACACACACACACACACACACACACACACACACACACACACACACACACACACACACACACACACACACACACACACACACACACACACACACACACACACACACACACACACAGAAATGTCCAGCAAAGACAGACACATGACTGCTTATAGCACATGCATTTACAGTGAGTAATTACAGAAACATAATGTACCAAGGAACCCACAGTCGCCAGAGTAGCTAGTGGTCTGTGAAGGCAAAAGCTACGTACGTTTGCTACAGCGCAGTACGCGTGGACCAGGTTCTGAAGAGCATTTAGAAGGGCAACCGTGCGAGTTAAGCTTTTCAACGCTAGAAACGGTTGAAGAACGTTAGCGTGTACATATCACGGCGCTCACCAGTTTCTACGTTACTCCTGTCATGTGTTCCAGGCGGCGGAGTGAAGTCCTCCGAGACGGCGCGGCCATTATCGAAGAAGGCGCGGGGCGAAGTCGATGACCTGTTGGGCGCTGTCTCGAAGCTGTGTCTTTGCCCGTTGGCCAGAAGTGCTGTAAGAGTCTGTTCCAGGATCAGAGGCGGAAGAAAACGTCCAAAGTTCGCTAAGATGTCGCTTAGAAGCCGGTTTTCAAAGTCCCTTGGCCTCGCACACGGTCCACTTCCGGCCGAATAAAATGGCCGACAATATAAATTTCCTATACCCAATACTTCGCCCAATACATTCAATATAAATGTTAGCATTGACGTACAACCGTAGGTTGGCGTATTATATATATATATATATATATATCCGTAACATGAAGCCATATGAAAACGTCAATTTGAAAACAATATAGGGGCTGCCTGCGGCAGCCCCTAAAAATAACCTCTCCAACCAATATCCAACACAAAGCAGTAATTAAATTGTACAATACTACTGTATAGGGAGTGTCTAATCAAATGCTCAGCAGATAAGTGGAAACCACAGGCTAGTGAGAGTCCAGTAGGCTCCGATTCAGGAGGGGTAGGCTAGCATTATGTAGATAAATTAGATTTGGAGTGTATGCTGAGAGTACACATACGTATGTGTAGTGTATGCTGAGAGTACACGTGTAGATTTGGAGTGTATGCTGAGTACTGTTCATTTGCTTGTGTTTGACAGACTGCTCCTCTGCTTGAGAGAAGCAAGGCCCTTGAGGAGCAGTGCTGTGAGGTAGCTATCACAGTGTGTGTGTGTGTGTGTGTGTGTGTGTGTGTGTGTCAGTGTCAGTGTTGTGGTAATTACAGCTTACTGGTAATTAATTTCATTTACAATTATGTACTTGGCTATTTTAAGAATGAATTACCATTACCATTATTTTAATATTATAAGTAATTATTTCCCATTGCAACTACTTGAAAGCAATTGCAATTACGATTACAATTACAATCAAGTTACATAAACTGGGAGTACACCTTCAAATACAGCAGTGCTTCAAGTTCTTTTCATGACATCTTAGTGGATTCAAAGTCTTGCCTGCCTGACTGAATGTGTTCTCAACTAGTGCAGACATAGCTGGTACGGAGAATACGTACTTGAAGAGCTAGGTTTGAACAGTAGGGTAATCGGTAGATTTTTCTTCAAACAGTCTAGTCTTTTGGTAGCCAAGGACGAGGAATAATTGCGTGTACTTTGCGTACAAGGATTTAGTGCCATTGGCCCCATGTTTCCAGGGGATGCCGGAATCCCTGGGGATGCTAAGTCCCTGAGGGATGCCATATCCCATAGTCCCTATGGGATGTCATATTCCCCAGTGTAATTCACTTGGTGTTCCAAGCTGGTACGGAGATACTTGACGAGCTAGGTTTGTACAGTCGGGTAATCTTTAGATTTTCTTCTTTTCTTTCTAGTGTTTTGGTAGCCAAGGAGGAGGAATGTAATTGTGTGTAATTGTGTAATTAGGTATCGATGACATGAATGTTAACAACTACCATTACAATTACTTCAGCAAAAATATCTCAATTCCAATTAAATTACAATCACCGAAAAAGTCTAATTAATTACAGTCAATTGCAATTACTCAATGCTATTACCACAACACTGGTGTGTGTGTTTGTGCATGTGTGTGTGTGTGTGTGTGTGTGTGTGTGTGTGTGTGTGTGTGTGTGTGTGTGTGTGTGTGTGTGTGTGTGCGTACGTGCGTGTGTGTATCATTGTTCAATTGTATCAATCAGTTAACTGCAAAGGTCTTAGAGATGCAGCATGCCGAGGGACAGCTGAGACGTGAACTGGCAGGTGAGACAAGATAACACATTATGGAGCTTTATCTTAACCATGTCAGTCTGTCCCCACTGAACTGTGTGTGGGCTTCTGTGCACAGAGGATGCACCCAAAGCCCTGTGTCTGCTAGACAGCCTTAATTGAACACCTGTGTAGCACCTGTATGGGTACGTGCATGTTTCTTAGGTGTATTTTATCCCATGCTTGCATGCTTCGTTGCTGCTAATGCTCAGAAGGGATTCCTAAGGAGACCTACGAGGCAAACCTCCGTCGATGGCAGACAGAGAAGGAGAGCCTGACAGCTGAAGTGCTGAAGTTGAAGGAATCTGAGGGCATTGTGCAACAGCAGTGTCTTGCCATGGCAACCATCAGTCAATCGTATGAGCAGGAAATCTCACTTCTGAAGCGACAGCTTTTGGAGTTACAGTCACAAACAGATGACAGAGTTATAATCGGTGTGTGTGTGTGTGTGTGTGTGTGTGTGTGTGTGTGTGTGTGTGTGTGTGTGTGTGTGTGTGTGTGTGTGTGTGTGTGCATGTGCGTGTGTGTGTGCGCATATGTCTGGGTCTGTGTGTGTGTGTGTGTGCGTGTGTGTTTACCAGACAGTAAAATTGCTTATTAGTTCAACTGTGTTATTACCCCTAGGTATGCGAAGTACGCACATGTGTTCTCTATCATGTAGATAACCTACATGCACTGTACACCTGCAGTACACCTGTTGGCTTGATCTTAGTTCAGCTGTTTCAAGAGCCCAGTCTGGGGTGCACATGAACTGTTTAATCTGCTACACTCACTGTCTGGTGTGGGTGGAGACACTATAGAGACAATGTGTAGTGGTTCAGCTGTGCTTGTGAGCCTTGCTTTCCCCTTCTGATGCTGTAATTGTCTGTACTGCATAGTACTTACAGTGCACCTTCAGCTGTGCACTTTAGCACTGTTGCATACATATGTGTTTGGGTTTTAAGGAATAGTGCATGGGCTCCTTTGAAAGTTTGAATTCCCAACAACTGCTGTATGAATACAATATTTCTGAAGTTCATTAACATGCTCACACCCATTTCGCCACACTAGAACTGAGCATTTGACATTTTAACACTATAAGATTTTGTGCTAGCGTGACTGGTTCAAACATTCCAATTCTGTTTAGTTATCAGGTTAGCTTAACCTTCATTGCTGCCCTCGCTTGCTCTTACTCTGTCCCCCTCCTCCCCCTTCCCCCCACTCCCTCCATCTAGGCAAGTTGACCCAGCAGGTAGCTGCCCTCCAAACGAGTGAGGCCTCTGCTTTGCAGCAGCTGGGAAGTGCTCAAGCCTGCCTTGCGTCTCAGGAGTCTTCTCTCCTGAAGGCCGAACGTGAAGTGGACAAAGGGAACTGGGAGATGAACAGTTTGAGGGAGAGACATCAAAGGCAGCTGGAGCAGGAACAAAGCAGAATCCGGGTGTGTTGTGTGATAGTATGTACATCACGTCATGCTTAAATCTGTGTGTGATGTGTAAGTTATCTACAAGTAAAACCAACATACGTAGAAACACCTGATCATCTCTCTGGATACCAAACCCATCCTGAAAGTGACTAACAACCACCTGAATAGGGAGTTGTGTTATCTTTATGTCACTAACATGACTTCACAAGATAGAACCTACTTCAGTGTCACTGTGTAACTTGACAAGCAAATTGGCTAGCATGTCATACGGTAACTGTCCAATAGCCACAGTGTTTCTACACACACACACACACACACACAACCCACACACACACCCCCACACCCCCCCCCCCCCCCCCCCACACACACACACACACACACACACACACACACACACACTATACATATATATAGTACATACGTAAAAGAGTGTTATTGGAACATGTTATTAATTGCAATGTGACTTTTGCTGCCTCAATGTCACCTGGTAACATCCAGGGTGTACAGACACACACAAGGGATGTTGCAGTGCCACGCTCTCATATTCACCTGGTCACTGCCACCTCCTGTTTCATCCAGTCCCTCCAGCGAAGGTATGCCGGAGTGATGACCCTCACTGACCTGCACCATATAGGAAAACAGGTCTCCACTTCACAGAGAACCTCACAGCAGGTGCAGCTGAATAGTGCACTGGGAATGGGAGGGGAACTGCTCTAGTGTATCACATGCAAATAGTAGTTCGTGTGTGTGTGTGTGTGTGTGTGTGTGTGTGTGTGTGTGTGTGTGTGTGTGTGTGTGTGTGTGTGTGTGTGTGTGTGTGTGCGTATGTGCGTGTGTGTGTGTACATTGTGTGCACTGTGCTCAGGTCCTGAGAGAGACACAAGCTCTAACACTCAATCTCAAATGCCATACTGTACCCAGTCTGCTCTCTCCTCTCACTTGTTATGTCCTCCCAATCATTCACAGGAGCCACAGTTGACTGGAGACCATGCCCCCTTCACTCCACAGGTGCCTAGAGGGACCCCTATCACAGCTGCTGTGCAGGTGGACCAGTATGGAGGGCATGGAGCATCTGGCCAGAGGGCAGTGGAGGGAGGAGTGAGGGCAAGTGAGGCTGGGATGGAGAGGATGCAGACAGAACTCACACAAGCAAGGACGGTGAGTGCAGCGGGCTGGACTGAAGACCGGTAGTGCTTTCATGGAGTGAGAAGTGGTAGTGGCTGTAGTTGTCCCAAGACAGGCTTACAGTGGGAGGGAAGTGGGCAAATTGCCACATTTAGTGTTTATGCTGTATGACGAAACTGAATACATTGCCACCTCCACCTATGTGTATATACTGTACCACTACACTGCCCCACTCCTCCACCTATGTGTATATACTGTACCACTACACTATCCCACTCCTCCACCTATGTGTATATACTGTACCGCTACACTACCCCACTCCTCCACCTATGTGTATATACTGTACCGCTACACTACCCCACTCCTCCACCTATGTGTATATACTGTACCACTACACTACCCCACTCCTCCACCTATGTGTATATACTGTACCACTACACTGCCCCACTCCTCCACCTATGTGTATATACTGTACCACTACACTACCCCACTCCTCCACCTATGTGTATATACTGTACCACTACACTGCCCCACTCCTCCACCTATGTGTATATACTGTACCACTACACTGCCCCACTCCTCCACCTATGTGTATATACTGTACCACTACACTGCCCCACTCCTCCACCTATGTGTATATACTGTACCACTACACTACCCCACTCCTCCACCTATGTGTATATACTGTACCACTACACTGCCCCACTCCTCCACCTATGTGTATATACTGTACCACTACACTACCCCACTCCTCCACCTATGTGTATATACTGTACCACTACACTGCCCCACTCCTCCACCTATGTGTATATACTGTACCACTACACTATCCCACTCCTCCACCTATGTGTATATACTGTACCACTACACTATCCCACTCCTCCACCTATGTGTATATACTGTACCACTACACTGCCCCACTCCTCCACCTATGTGTATATACTGTACCACTACACTGCCCCACTCCTCCACCTATGTGTATATACTGTACCACTACACTACCCCACTCCTCCACCTATGTGTATATACTGTACCACTACACTGCCCCACTCCTCCACCTATGTGTATATACTGTACCACTACACTGCCCCACTCCTCCACCTATGTGTATATACTGTACCACTACACTGCCCCACTCCTCCACCTATGTGTATATACTGTACCACTACACTACCCCACTCCTCCACCTATGTGTATGTACTGTACCACTACACTGCCCCACTCCTCCACCTATGTGTATATACTGTACCACTACACTGCCCCACTCCTCCACCTATGTGTATATACTGTACCACTACACTACCCCACTCCTCCACCTATGTGTATATACTGTACCGCTACACTACCCCACTCCTCCACCTATGTGTATATACTGTACCGCTACACTGCCCCACTCCTCCACCTATGTGTATATACTGTACCACTACACTGCCCCACTCCTCCACCTATGTGTATGTACTGTACCACTACACTGCCCCACTCCTCCACCTATGTGTATATACTGTACCACTACACTACCCCACTCCTCCACCTATGTGTATATACTGTACCGCTACACTACCCCACTCCTCCACCTATGTGTATATACTGTACCACTACACTGCCCCACTCCTCCACCTATGTGTATATACTGTACCACTACACTGCCCCACTCCTCCACCTATGTGTATATACTGTACCACTACACTGCCCCACTCCTCCACCTATGTGTATATACTGTACCACTACACTGCCCCACTCCTCCACCTATGTGTATATACTGTACCACTACACTACCCCACTCCTCCACCTATGTGTATATACTGTACCACTACACTGCCCCACTCCTCCACCTATGTGTATATACTGTACCACTACACTACCCCACTCCTCCACCTATGTGTATATACTGTACCGCTACACTACCCCACTCCTCCACCTCACTATCTCATTACTCCCTCCCTCTCTCATCTTACCTTTTGTCTTCTACCTACCCCAACCTTTCGCTGCCTATTAGCATGCCGAACAGCTGCAACTTGCTCTGCAAGAGACAAAAGGCTTGTTGATCAAGCGGGAGAAGGAGATGGCAGAGCTGAGAGTCCTCCTGACCCAACAGGGGAGCAGCCCCTCCTCCCAGCCTTCAAGCACCCTTCCTTTTACTGGGACCGTGCTCACCACCACTCAGGCCCAGCTGACATCCAAGAAGGAACAGGACCTGCAGGCACAGCTGCTTGTTGCACAGCAGACCATTGTGGACCTAAAGGTGTGTCTCCTCACGTGTTGTATCGAACTTACAGTACTGGTATGCATGCACTGTATGTACGTACTGTATGTATGTCTTGTATGCACACACCTGGGCATGAACACTTGTGTGCACTTTATGGGTGGACCTGTGTGAATGTGTTGCAGGAGTTGTTGAGCATTTCTTTTGTGGACACAGTGCATGCTAGCAGAGAGTGTATGAGAGATGTGGTGTTTTGCACTCTGGACCTTCATCAGTTGCCCTTGAGCATACAGCAGGTTGTCTATTGACCTCTTCTGCCTCTTAGAGCCGATTGCGCACTGTTAATGCACCATTAGTTATCTGTGTTGGAGATACTGTATGTATGTCCAGGTTGTGCTTGTGTGCATCAACATGTGTTACTTAGCAAAGTGAGTGTTTGTTTGTTGTACCTTACTGGTATAATGTACATGTCCCCAGCTTTCTTTCAATTCCTTTGCTCTCTTCCACCTCCCTGCACATCTTCCCCCCCTCTGCTTCTCCTTCCCCTCCCTTTCCCTCTTCTCTCCTCCTCTTGTCCTCCCTCCCTCCCCTCTCTCCTCCCCTCCTCTATTTCCCCTCACCCCTTCACTTCAGGACATAATTTCCCAGAAGGAGTCAATGGTGAACAAGTACCAGAGTCTCTTGCAGCAGGCACGGAGAGAGACACAAAACCTGACAGACACACATGCGGCAGAGATGGCACAGCTCACGGGGAAGCTGCACAGAGAACAGGAGATGGCCTTTGAGAGGTTCAGGCAGTCCAGCTTAGTGAGATGGCAATGCAGACAAGAGTAGTGAATACGGCAAGAGATCTGTAAATTTGTCTCTCCACCTTTATGTCATGTTCCATTCTCATTGCCCCTCCCCTCCCCTCTTCACCCCTCCCTACACTTCACACCCTCACCTGTCTCCCCCTCACCTCTCTAACTGCTCACGTCACATCCCCTACCCGCAATGCACCACATGTCCTCTCTCTGTAGGACACACTGCATCACCTACCCTCATCTGAGACGCCTCATGACCAGCTGAAATCGAGAGTGAAGGACTTGGAAGAGACGCTGGCCCACCGGGAGAAGGAGCAGGCAGTGCTGGGAGGGAGGCTGAGGGGATCAGTGGAGGACCACCAGCGTGCCACGCAGCAGTACCAGGAGCACATCGAGCGACTTCGAGAAGAGATGAGCCAGTGAGTGGAGTAGGAATGCATGCGTGCTTATAGTACTTGTCTGCATGTACAGTATGTGTATGTACATGAACTCATGTATATGTACGTGTGTGTTTTACATGTAATAGGATGCGTGTTTATTGAGAGTGCTTTACTGTTGCCTCCCTCACTCCACTCCCCTCGCCCCCACACACTCATTTACTCACTCAGTTTGGAGCAAGAACACCAGTTCAGAGCTAAGCAGTTTGAGAATGCCATTGCTGACAAAGCTCGGAAGATACTCAGTCTTGAGACAGAGGTAGCAATGCTGCTGTACTGTAATTCGTAGAAGGGTGTGTTGGTGTGTCAGAAGCTACTCCCTGTCATCCTTACCTTGTCACTCTTGCCTGCCACTTGCCCTGTCCATTTTTGTGCTACCGTTCCCTATTCTTTTCCTGTTCTCTCTCTCCCCTCCCCTCCCCTCCCCTCTCCTCTCCTCCCCTCCCCTCCCCTCCCCTCCCCTCCCCTCTCCTCTCCTCCCCTTCCCTCCCCTTTCCTCCTCTTCCCTCCCCTTCCCTCCCCTTCCCTCCCCTTTCCTCCCCCCTCCTATCCCTCCCCTTCCCTCCTCTCCCCTCCTTCCTTCCCTCCCCTCCCCTC
>OZ025873.1:5346021-5371631 GCA_964019415.1 Ianthella basta | reverse complement strand
CTCCCCTTCCCTCCCCTCCTCTTCCCTCTCCTCTCCTGTCCTCTCCTCAGATTGAAGTGATGGAGGGTGAGCTACGAGCTGCGAGGGAAGCAGCCCTCAAGGCACCTTCTCGCACCACCCGAGATTTAGTAGAGAAGCTGAAGAGTGACATGGCTAGTAAAGAGAAACAGTACCAGGTGCATGACTGCAGTGTGTGCATACATGTGTGTGTGTGTGTATGTGCTAAGTACGTATGTACACGTGTGTCTCTGGCTTGAGTAAGTTCATGTGTGTGCTTACAGATCCATTTTGTCTGTTTTGTTGCAGGCTCTTAGTGCTGCTCTTGTTGAAGTGAGGGCCGAGCTGATTGAGGTTACCCAGCGAACAGTGGAGGGGAAGAGAGGAAGGAAGAGCCACAGAGAGAAGGAAGAAGAGGAGGATCTCCGCAGAATGTTAGAAGAGAAGACCGAAGAACTCCAGGTACCAGATAGCACACATGGAGCCTGCCACTGATGTGCTGACTTGTACATTCACAAATGCAATGCAGTCTTACAGACTGTGAGTCTTGCTGAGACAGCTGATGCGCTGCGTTTCAAGCCACTTTGCTCAATGGCACAGATTTGTATAGGGTGCCAGCGTTGGTGCACTAGAGCATGAGAATGCATGTACGTATTTCACTCCTCCACCCTACTCACTATCTTATCACTTTTCTCTCTTCTCCATTCTCTTTCTCACCCACTTTCTGCTCTTGTCTCTCCTCCATCCCCTCTCTCTTTCATCTATCATCCCCTTTCTTAAATTCTCTTCTCCCTCTACCATTTTCCCTCTCCCTCTCTTACCCTCTCTCCCCCTCCTTCCCTCTCCTCAGGACCAAGTTACTCAATTGTCAGCCCAGCTGTTCTCCCTCCATGAACAAGCTGCTCAGGAAAGGGAGGCTCACCAAAAGAACCTCTCCCTCATCGACGAACTGCAGGAGAAGCTGCTTGAGAGAGACACCCTTGTGACCAGCCTGAGGTCAGAGGTACAAAGCAGAAACAAGGTCCTGGAGCAAGTGAAGGAAAGGGAGAAGAAGGCAGAGGAAGAAAGCGAGAGAGTAAGGAGAGGTGGTATGAGGAGACTTGATGTGAGGAGAGAGAATGCAGGGTGTGAGAGTACTGTAGTATTGCCAACTCCTCCTGTGTGACACTACCATCCTTTTCCTCCTCCCAAGCTACGTATATGCCATAAAAAACATCATACCTCATCTTCCATTTCTCTCATGTCCTCATGTTGCTGTGTTCTCCCACCTCTTCCCCTCCTTGCCACCCCTTCCTCCTTATCATCCAGTTGCGCAGAAGACTAGAGGCCAATGCTGAAGTCGAGGAGTTACAAAAGCGTGTCAAGGTGTTGCAGGTTCGTATGGAAAGGGAGAAACACAGGGCTGGCGAGTTGGAGACGGCCCTTAGAGCATCCCGCGAGAGTGCTTCCAGTGCATCGTCACCGCCAAGCAGCAGCAAGGAGCACTCAGCAGTGAATAACAAGGTGAAGGTCACATCTGTAACTTTGTGGATTGTGTTCTCTCTCAATTTCTGTTCCATGTCTGATTGTAAGTGGATCTGGCAAAATGCTGCATCAAGTATGTACTGTACAGTGTATTTTCCAAGCATTGTAACTGTGTCATTATACAATGTACCCTGATATACTGTACAGTATGTAATATTTATATGAAACATATGGACTGCTACAATACAATAGCATACATACGTACTGTGTATGTATTGCAATGCTAGTACAGTGGAACCTGTCCAAGACAACCGCCTGTGGGCCAGCTCTAACTGACCATTACATAGATAGAGAGGTGCCCTACAGAGGTAGACTGAAATGTTTTAGTGCTATTTGGGGTCAGGGAGGCTGGCTGCCTAATACAGTGAGCATTTTAGACCGGTTCCACTGTACAAACTAGTCTCATACCTGTGGAAGTGTTTCAGTACTAGTATGTACTGAGTACTGTACATATGTTCTTAAGTACCAGTGATGGGGTAGTTCCTGTAATTTAATTGTACAGTACCAGTGCTGCACATGAACTGTCTGTCCTCAGCATTCTTCTGAGGAAGTGATTCGATGGGAGGAGAGCAAAAAGTGGCAGAAGAAGTTGGCTACCCTCAAATCCAAGTTGGCTGAAAAGAGTCGTGAGATTGATGAAGTCTGCAAGCAGAATAAGTCCTTGAAAGACACCATTGAGAGGTGAAGGCATCTCAACGATTCATGATTATTATAGAATTTATCAAATAATGAAGTATCACATTACTCTAGCATACACTCCTTCACTTGTTGATCTCTTACCTACCCCATACAGTATGTGCACACTGTACATGAGCACACATACACTCACACACACACACACACGCACACACACACACACACACACACACACACACACACACACACACACACACACACACACACACACACACACACACATGCCTATATGCCTCCACACCTCAGCCAAAGTCCCCAATTTTGCTTGCTGCAGGTCAGAGAGGGAGAGGAGCACGTTACAGTTCAAGCTCAAGTCTGCTCAACGAGCCCTTTCAGAGTCCCTCCACTCCCCCTGCCCCAAGCCCCAGGGGCAAGAGAAGGGTGCACCCAAGGCGGGTGAGGAGGGAAAGATGCCAACACTTTCAACTTTACATGAGCATGAAGTGGTCCACAAACTGAAGTCAAGGGTGTATGAGCTGGAGAATGAGGTGTGTGTGTGTGTGTGTGTGTGTGTGTGTGTGTGTGTGTGTGTGTGTGTGTGTGTGTGTGTGTGTGTGTGTGTGTGTGTGTGTGTGTGTGTGTGTGTGTGTGTGTGTGTGTGTGTGTACTAGTATGCATTTGTGTACATGGTTGGTTATGCATGGCGAGGCTTATGTACATTACAACAAAGAGTAGAAGTAGCATGGCCTGCTCAGCATGTGTGTGTGTATAGCTCATTTTACTGTACATAACCCAAAAGCCGTAGCTGTAACTTAATGCCCCCCTCCTGTGAATATCCAGGTTAGCTCCCTCCAGTTGCGGCTGTCTGGTGCACAGCAGGGAGAAACGTCCGAATGGCATGCTGCCCATGCACTGCTCCAGTCCACCCTGTCTGAGGCGAGGGCACAAGTGAAGGATCGGGACACCGGTGCACTGATGGGACGGGTTGGGGAGCTGCAGGAACAACTGCTACAGTGCCAGAAGGAGAACATGGAGCTGCGCTTTGAGCTGGAGCAAGCCGTCACCAGCACTCCCAGGATGAAGGTATTGCCTTCCGCATACTTGGGAGTTGTGTGCGTACGTGTTAGCATGTGTCATTGCAGGTTGTCAGTCAATAAGCAGTCCTGTGATGACTCATTGGGTTTCAAAGTATAGAAATGATACAAGTTACCAATAGGTGTTATTGTACGTACAGTAAGTTGAGTCCAGTGCAGTTTCATAGTTCATACGTAGATGGTTTCTTTGGTGCCTGTACCTTCCATGATCAGCACAACAGGAAACTGATGAAACTACACAGTTACAGTTTTCTGGTGGGGATTTATATTATTTATACAGTATGTACACAATCTACGTATGTGAATATAATATTTATTTGCACCAGTTATTGCATGTATGGATCCTGCCCTGCTGCACTGCTTTGGTACTTAGGCTCGTATTGCTGACCTGGAGGAGTTTGTGTTAGTTCTGAGGAAAACAGTCTCTGAAGCAGAAAGAAAGGTAGCGGCCTCTCTAGCAGCACAAGGTGGAGAAGGGAAGGGTTCTACTTCAAAATCAGTTTTGGAGCTGGAACGTGTTATCAATGCCATGAAAAAAGTTATTGGTATGTATGTATGTATGTGTGTTGAATGCTGTGATTGTACACTCTGGACTGTACCTAGCAAGCATTGTCTCTTGTATGCTTTTGATATCAGTGCTTTGACTGCCGTGTGTGTGTGTGTGTGTGTGTATGTGTGTGTGTGTGTGTGTGTGTGTGTGTGTGTGTGTGTGTGTGTGTGTGTGTGTGCGTGTGTGTGTGTGTGTGTGTGCACTGTGTGTGTGTGTGTGTGTGCACTGTGTGTGTGTGTATGTGTGTGTGCTGCAGAGAAACTTCGCAGTGAGAATGCAGACTTGAAGCAGCAGGTGACTCTCAAAGCCGCTCCATCCAAGAGCAATGGCAAGGAGAGCTCTGCAAAGGTGAAGGAAATGGAGACACTAGTTGCTCGGGCGGCTGCAGAGAATGAGACACATGTGATGGAGCTGAAGCAGGTGCGTAACACTTACCACACAACTCCTTTGTACAGTAGATGGAATGTATCTTTGACTAATATACTTACATACGCATGTACACTGTGCATACATATGTACATTGATGATCAGTATTCTGCTTTATGATGTGTATACATTGCCTTCAATGCCAGTGTACAGTGTCTGTTTGGTACACTGCACGGTGCATCCAGTGTGTACCACTTGGTGCAGTGAGCTGTTTGTGCGCCTCCGGTCCTCTGTAGGAGAGAGAGCGTGTTTGCAACCTCCAAGCAAAGGTGTCTGGTTTAGAAGCTGCAGAGCGGAAAAGGAAGGAGAAGGAGAGAGAGGCTAGCAAGACATCCGGTGTGAGAGAGGAAAGGATTGGGAAATTACAGGAAGAATTGGACAAGAAGGTACATGGGAGCAGAGTGATATCCCAAAGGATTATTGTGTAAATGCTTATATTCAGTACACACGTAAAGCTCCAGAAGTATTGAGTGTGTAGTGTGGGTCAGGTTACATTGTGGTGCCACTCCATGTACAGGGGTACAGGAATAGTGAACTCGAAATGTCACACCTTACTTCTGGGTTAGCCGAATAGAGATGCTGCACCTACACCACCATTTGATTCATACAGACTTATGCAGAGTGCTGAGGACAACACGTACACTGTACTGTAGGAGTGTAGGTGAAATCATCTTGTGTAGATTATGTGTTTAACTCATTCTATGTCTTGATTCCTGGCTCTACCCCTCTTGTTTACACCCTTTTTTCTATTCTCTACTTATCCTGACTCTCCCTCCTGTGTGCTTCCCCTCCCCCTCCACCTAGAATGAGATGTTGAAAGAGATCAAAATTCACCTGCAAGATGCTGCAAAACGTGAGGAACGGTTGACACTGTTGGAAGGTGGCCAGGAGAAGCTTGCTGCACTGGTCAGAGAGAGGGAGCAGCTGAGGCAGGAGAATGAACAGGTGAGGGCATCACCACCTGCCTATGTCTACCGTTGTGACTATGTCGGTAGGCTTTGAGCTGTACCATACTGTATATACACTTGTATACCCACCTACGTACTACGTAGATGGATTTTCACTTTCCCACATCTACTTTTCAAAAGTGCTAGACTATATCTTTCTGACCTTTCTAGCTACCTGTCGGTGCCACGCTGCCATGGACACTGCTTACTCAGCTGCCTAACCTCCTACTTTGAATGTATAGTGCGTAGTTTCAAGTACATGTACATAGGTATTGTAAATTGTATACTTGTCATAATTATGTTAACATAGGTACAGTATGTATCTATTATACATGGTCCCTAAGGTAGTGTGGATGAATGGACACAGGTGGAGGCCACTGTATTCATTGTTTCTATACACGCAACCTACTGTACTGTCTTCTGCCTTCCATGCAATTGTGTCCCCACTGTGATCTTCTCAAAATGTGCAGCTCCGCAGAGAACTAGAAAATTTTGACCCAACCTTCTTTGAGGAGATAGAAGATCTCAAGTACAACTACCACGAGTCCCAGCAGACAATAGCGAGATATGAAGAACAACTGCAACAGCTTTGTAAACAGTTTGGTGTGCCGTTACCTGATGTGTGATTGTACATGTGTGATGGACGCCATCAGTCGTGTATTTGTAGGTATTGTGCATGTATGGAGATGTGATTGCATGTTCATGAAGCTAACTCAATGTCCATCAGACAGACAAACTAAACCAACTTACGTATGTGCATGCATATACAGTACTTGGTGAAATGCAGCATAGTGTGTGTTTGGTACAAGTTTGAAGCAGCTGCAATGGAAAGTAGCTACAGTTGCTGTATGTCGAGATCACACTAATTATAACTGCCTTGAGATCTAAGCAGTACATGTACATGTGCGTCCTTCATGCGATCTCCCTTCTATGTCATCTGTACTTTGAACTAGCTCATATAATTATCTGAATCCAGGCAGACTACCTGACATTAATTGATTGATCAAGGTTGTACGTACCTGCAAAGGTTTATATTTCTGCGTAATTATGCATGTATTGTTATGTTTGCATGCACATTTTGTGTTGGGTAGGCGTACGAGTGCATGTGTGATGTATAGGCTAGGAGAGCTTGCATGTGAACAAGTGGTTGCAATTTCTGAAACATTAATTGAACCTGCAGAACAGTTATAATTATGTATAACTTGCATAGGCCCTGGCAATGCATTTTTAATTCTCGATCCGCCGCCCACTGCATGTGCAGCTGCTGGAACACTTGCACGGCCTTTTCTGTATTGCGTGTGAGTGTACTTGATGTGCAAATGTGTATCAAAATATTTTCGACTCAATTCAGGTCCGCTTCAATCATTTGTATTCATTCTTGCCTATGAAGTGTGTTCACAAAATTTAGTGAGTTGATGAATTCGGAAACAGTTGCGAACGCCAACAATTCTGGACGGGGCTGGACGTCTACAGCTTTGCAGAGGGAGGGGTTGGAGCAGGGGCGTGCAGTAATCTATAAGGGAAATGGGAGGAGGCTGTGTGACAGAATACGGCGGTAGTAGGACTGTCGCACTGCACACTAGCTACACTTCTGCACCCGCTCTAGCAGCCATTTCTGCTAGATCACGTGACCAGCAGCAGGGTGTGCCGCCGGAGACAGCAGAAGATGGGAAACGCCTTTTCCAGGCTCTTCCCTCGCGAGGATACGTTGATTTTGGGAGACAGGCTTGGAAGAGGAGGGTACGGGGAAGTGTTCCGAGGTACGCTGGGTCCAAAGCGAAGACCAGTGGCTGTGAAGAAGATCTACGACATTTTGGTTGATGCGGCGAGAGAGAACAGGCAAACATTGGAACGCGTCATCGAAGAGTTTCGTCGCGAGTGCGACCTTCTGAAGGTGGCCAAGCACCCGAATGTCGTGGAGTTCGTCGGCGTGTTCAACCAGGGGGAGGGGGAGGAGAGCGCCCTCCTGGTCATGGAGTTGATGGATCAGACTTTGGAGCAGTTCCTCCAAGACAACAGAGGGACGCTATCGCTAAAGAAGCAGATTGGCATTTGCCTCCAAGTCACATCAGGACTGCTGTTCCTCCATCAACATGACCCCCAAATACTCCATCGTGACTTGACTGCAAAGAATGTGCTGACGAACAAAGAGGGCAGCATTGCTAAAATCAGTGACTTTGGTCAAGCCAAGTTCCGTCCCTCCTCCATCATGTACCTCTCAACCAAGGCCCCGGGGTGCCTCCTGTACATGCCTCCAGAGTGCTTGGTGGAAACTGATGAGAAGAGTGGAGCAAAGTCGCGTTTCACAGACAAAGGAGACGTCTTCACCCTCGGTGTGTTAATACTGCAGATTGCTACACAGGAGCCTCCGTCAGTTGGGTTGGTGATCGTTAAAGGCCAGCCAGAAGTGGAGCGTCGAACAGCTGACCTAGCTGCACTACCATCTCACCATCCACTGAGGGACGTCATACTTCAGTGCTTGCAGGACGATCCTGCTAAACGACCAAGTTGCTACAAAGTCTTGCACTACTTGTTGGAGCACAATGTGAGTTACAGTGTGCATATGCATGCATTGCAACCACACACAGTTGCTGTACTAATAAAGCAGCAGTGATGTCATATTGCATTGCAGTCACACGTGCACTTACACCAGATAACATCACTCCATGCAGACAGCCCCCACACATCAATGGCCATTTACACTTATATTGTTACACTTAAACACCATTGTACGTGTGTGAAGTTCAAATATGAGCCATGCACCCAGGCACATACGATTACGAAATGTCAGTGCAGCTGGTGCACCATGTATTGGCACTTTGTGAGCCATTATTAATTGGTGAGAACCAGTAGTGCCCTGTTTGACACTGTCACAGTAAATTAGTGTTCCTCTTGTGCCTATTCCATACTCTGCATACAGGCTTGGGCTTCCAGTGAGCACATTAGTGGGTGTGTAACTTCATGCTAGGTTTAGTGCTTTGTCATGCCCCATGGTTATAATAGTGGTTTCTTTACATCTTATAGAGTTTCAAACTCTGTAACTTTCTTACCGCCATTTTATTACACTACCATGGTTACTCAACCCTAAACCTATGCACTCACAAATCACATGCACATGTAATGTGTCCTATACAACTTGCACTGTATATACATATAACATATATACCACCATCATTTCTTACACTCTCAGATTGTACAGGTGTGTTTACACAGTGCACACACAATGTTTACGCAGATCCATTTCAATCGTATCCCTATTAAACTTACATATGACAGTGTCACTTTTGAGTATGCATTTCAGTTTTGTTTCAATGCATACAAGTTTGAATATTTATATATTTTATTTGCAATATTCTTGTATTTTAATTATGGATTAGGGTCCTCTGACTGTAGTGTCCATCTCACACCTGTAGAGTAGAGTGGGCACCACTAGAACTAAATGTTTCCATTTTCATTTTCTTTTACAATTTTCTTCTCTCCAGTACTTCCTTCCTTGTTGCCCCCATCACCCTTACCGCTGCTCCAATTCTTTGTTCTATTTCATCATTGCTTTCACCATCTCCATGGGTGGCACTAATTGTCACTCCGAGGTGTTTTAGCTTTTCCACTTCTTCAACCTCTTCCCTGTCCACACTTATTTTACATTCTCATTTCCCATGCATTTCTCCAGTACCTCCTTCATCTCTGCTAGGTCTTCCCATATCTTCCTTCTTCTCTGCACATACAACTATGTCATCTGCAAAGAGTAGTATCTGAACTGTGCATGGTGGCAGTGAGCTGTAACCTATATCCTTCACCTCTCTCCTAATTCTATCTGTGAATACATTAAACAACCGGGGCGACAACACACAACCCTGCCTCACTCCTTGGCAGATTGGGAACCATTGTGATAGCCTTCCACCAACTCTAGCACATGCTTGACTCCCTGTTTATAACGATTGGATTGCATGCCTTTATTAAATTTTCCTTCACTCCATACTCGTGTAACACACACCATAGTTATTCTCTGCACACCTTGTCATAAGCATTTTCAAGGTCTGCACATGCTCTACTGCCATCTGTCCATTCTTCTCTAGAACCTTCTCACTGTAAGTTGTCTAATTATGAACACCTGGTTTATACAGCTTCTTCCCTGTCTATGCCACCCTGCATCTCCATGACTTTACTCTCCGTTCTACTCCTGACCCTGCCATCCAAAATTATCATATACACTTTGCATGTGCTTCTAATTAGACTTGTTCGTAATTGTATTCATTGATTAGTTGACTTCCTCTATCCCACAGGTCTTCCAAACTAGTCAACTACTGGAAGACCCACCCGCCCTGCACTCTGGGAGGCTGACAGGTCTACCCATAGCAACAGTTGGTGCCACTGCAATTGTAATTGGAAAAAACATGTACGTCTGTGGGGGAAGCTGCAGTAATATTGCCTTAGCACAAATTGTGCAAACATACAACATTGACAGGGCAACGTGGACCCAACTACCTCCTGCTCCACAGTACCGGTGTGAAGCTGCTGCCATTGACAACGAATTGGTATTAATAGCTGGATGTGAGACATCATCCCTTACCATAACCAACATGGTCAGCTCATGGACTGGACAAGGTTGGGAGCAGAACATTCCAGCATTGCCAACCAAGAGATCCCGGCCCGGTGTGATGACATACGAAAAATACGTGATAGTGGCAGGAGGGAGGGCAAAGGACAACCAGACCATTCTTAGCAGCATCGATGTCCTTGACACCACCACAAGGCAGTGGCAGACACCAGCCAACTTGCAGCTCCCACGACCATTATTTTCGATGCAAATAACAGTGTGTGCTACACACATGTATGTGGCCACTGCTTCCTTTGCGTGTGATGCAACTGCTAACACAATTACTAGTTCTAATGGTGTCTGGCAGTTGCCAGTGAGTACACTCGTGAAGGTACTTAAGAATGAAGATCGTAGTCCAGTTCACTGGGTGGAGTCGATTGCTCCTACCCCACTTTACCACTCATCACTGCTGCAACACACAGCCCATCCACTGGCTATTGGTGGATGTGATGATTCAGACAAACCAACTCCCAACATTGCTGTGTACGATCCTCATAGCAACAAGTGGTCCACAGTCGGCCAGCTGCTTGAACCTCGTGTTAGGTGTGCTGTTGTTAGTCTTGGTAGAAATACCTTTATGGTGTGTGGTGGATGTAGTGATTTTTGTGACCCACTGTCCACACTCCTCAATACTGTAGAACGTGTTCACATGTCACATTGAACTGCATGCATGACATTGTCACTTTTGAGTTCATTTATTTTAATAATGCTTTAAATATTTCATTCCAACTTTATAATTTCATTTGTTGTATTTTAAATTTCTCAACCTATCTTCTGTTAACCTTATATATATGCGATTTGTATAAAATTAGTATTCGACTACTAGTACTCTTATCAATACAAATGTTACATTGTAAACAGAAGAACAGTTTGTGGGCTATCGCAGCCTAGAATAATTGCATGGTTTATGTAACAAAGTGCACGTGATAGTGCCAGGAAATAAACAGAAAGAAGCGGCAAATATAATGTCAGAATAATCAATTTGAGGTCTTTTCAAATGTGCACTTGTAAGAGCTGTATGATGAAGGAAGAGGGAATACTGAATGACCAGAAGCTACATGAACTCTACTTGTGTGTGTGTGTCTACATACCTGCTGGCAATAGGGACACCTTGACCTCCCAAACAGTGTGTCAAAACTCATTCAACTCTCTGGATGAGTGCAGATCCACTGTGTAGAGCAAGAACACGGCACATAAAAGCAGCAGGTGGATCCTCGAACACTTCATTGATGACATCATCTTAGCTGATCCAACGCATTCCTGCACCAGACACGTTTTATGGAAGACCTGGAGACAGCGCGCTCATTATTGCAGAAAATATCAGGAACTTCCTCATTGTCATCAACAAAACATACACCACAACCCCTGACAACATCCTACAGAGGAGAGGAGCACATTCTCTCCCTTTACATCTTCACAGAATGTAAGTCCATAACTGTACGTATGTTCATAATGTGCGTACAGGACCATGCTAACAGCAGAGATGTCAGTTGCTGTGTGCCCACCTCTCTCTTAATGTCTTCCCTGGATGAGATGCACTGGCCAAATGCCTGCTCCAAGTTTGTTAGCAAAGAAGCATCCTCACTCCTAGCACACATATACCACACCACACCAATCATTGGATGCTACATACACCCATGAGCATACATCATTGGGTAATATAATTGTACTGGCTATTATATTGTACTGCATTGCATGTGACTGAATGATTTGTGTAATGAATGCTACCCGTATGTATTTTATGATGTGTGTTTTCCCGTATGTGGCATTATTCATACATGCAGAATCAATTGGAGAAAACAGGAATAGCTTGTGATATGCTAAATCATATGCATGGTATGGGGGGAACAAATCTATTATTGCACATACAATTAATGCCATTGAGATGAGCTCGAATACATGTACAATGTCATTTTAATGCAATTATACGTATATTATAGTCGAGCTGATAATTCACAGAACATGCAATGCTGTATATAGCTCTTGCACGGTATCCGCATGTATGTATTATCTGTTATATTCCATTGAGCTTACAGCATTCATGATGTTGCATCTATACATAAATTATACCTATGCTGTACATATAATTGGGCTTATTTCACATAATAATATTATAGCGCATGCATGCATTGTATAATACATAGTAATAACTAATTAAGTGGTGTATAATTTGGACTCACAATTATAATATGTATACTGTAGCTATCATACTACTATTATTGCCAATGAATTCTCAACAATGCATGAATGAAATTGATTGCAGCTAAGCATACGTACAATTATAATATATCCAAAAGTAAGCTTAGTATAGAATATTCTGTTCAACCAACCAATAGGCTACATGATACATGTACAGCTATTTATGGGCATAAGTACATACATTGCCAATTACATGACAGGGTACATGTGTTTGTGCTTAATTTCTACAGCATTTTCTTGGGCAGATCATCCTCGGTAGCTACGTTGACTGCTGGCGATGGCGCCTTTCCAGCAAACAGAGGATTTGCATGCTGGGTCTCAGGCTGGTGGTAGAGAGGGTTAACATTCTGGGAAGGGAGGGAGGGAGGGGGAGGGGAAGAGGGGAATTGGAGGAATGGTATAATGAGAAATGTGGACAAAGAGTGGAGAAGATTGCATCAAATGTATGTAGTGTGTGTCCACAAGCAATCAAACACCCACAAACAGCAATGAAAGCAGTGGGTGTACAGGGAAAGAAGACAGGAGCAAGAGATTAAGAGTGAGAAAGGATATACACAAGTTGTAGAAAGTTCTCACCTCCCCAAACTGAGTTGTGCCCACTTCCTTTAGGAAGCGCTTGTATTCCAGTCTGTCCTGTGGGGTACATGAGAGAGAGTGTTGTGAGGTGCAATGTAATGTGGTTGGGTATTTAAAAGGGTTACCGTGAGTTGGTCAGCTAGGGGGAGTGGGAGGGGAGGGGTTGGGTGGTACACAAGATTGCATGTGGTGAGGGTGTATACTGTGCATGCATAGAAGAGGGTTGTATGCATAACTTAAAGTTTGGGGAATTGGGGTGTACATGTATGTACACGGACAAGAGGGTCTGGGTATGGCATGTGGAAGGTGGGGAAGGTGTACATACAGGGGGACATGCCAGGGGTGTGTGTGTGTGAGAGTGCTATGTAGTGCTTGTGGTATATATAAGTGTGTATGTATGTGTATACTATTATATCTCTAGCTGCCCTGGTGCTCCCACTGTATGCTTAACAAGTCCATAAAATGTTTGTGATGGGCAGTTAACAGACTTACCAGGACGTAAAGGAGAAGCTTCACCAACAAAATTGCCAGAACAGCCAGAATTAGCAGAGCTATGAAGATGACTACCGCAATCGCCCATGGAGGGAAAATGAAACAGTCTATACAGTGGAGGGACGAGGGAAATGTCATGACACAACGTGATAGACAAGCTTCTCATTGGTGTTATGAAGTACGTATGAAACTAAATGAATTGTAAGGCTGATTCCTTTAACAGTGCAGCAGTGTCCTGATTGCACATACGTACACAATACACAATGCACAATGCCTCACACGTGCCACGTGATAACTCCAATTATCACGCGGCAAGTGTCTTTCTGATTCGGTAGAGGCTCATAGCTGCGATTGTAGATTTAGCAAATAATTAGATTAGCAATGCTGCAGCTTCAAGAAAGGAGGGTTGCAGGACGTTTCGGCTCGAGAGCCTTTGTCAACTGCTTACAGTGAGCAGTTGTTGTAAGCAGTTGACAAAGGCTCTTGAGCCGAAACGTCCTGCGACCCTCCTTTCTTCAAGCTGCAGTATTGCTCATCTAATTATTTGCTAAGTGTCTTTCTCCCATCTTAAGTACAAAGGGGTTCTCTCTTCCCACTATAGCTTGGGAGAGAGCAATGCTGATAAAGGGAGTGAAAATATATATCAACCACGCATGGCATGTGTGAGTCATTGTTCATTGTGCATAGAGTACAATCTTCAAATTCCTACTACATTTGGTGGCCAACCGTCAAAAACTGAAGGAGTATTTCCTGAACATCAATGCCCATTACATAATTATGTAATCTTATTATAGTTATTATAATAAGAAGTAGAGTACACACACATATGCACACACATACACATACACATCAGCAGTGATCCTCATTATCTCACGTACTTTGGAGAGTAGTGACGACATAAATGACTCTGTCCGTTTGGTCCAAAGCAAAGTAATAATCCACATTGCAACTCAGAGCAGCTGTGCACGCGCGTACTGGTTCAACAATTTCCCCTCGATTGCCAACTTGCACAACTTGGATACCATCACATTCACGACATGAAGCAATGTCTCCTTGTTGAAGGCCATTGTTAACAATTTGAAATGCGCAAGAGACACAATTGGTATAGATGATACAGTCATCGTCAGTGCAGGTCTGAGCAGAAAGAAAGTAGCAAACATGATAAAACAGCTTCTTTGTCTTTTTATGGCTCAAATGCATGCATGCAAATGACAGGTAGTCAAGCTGCTCTACCCCTTGTCTCCAGGCCCATGATACAAGTGACAGCACTACCAACACCAACCAGAGGTAGGCAGCACAAGTACTGTATAATCTACGGATAGAGTGTAATTATAGGGGTATGGGTTGGGCTCAGAGCCAAAGCCCACAAATATATAAAATGGCCGAGGAGAATGAAGCCCACACATTGACGACTTGATGGCTATGACAGTAGCCAGAGGTTCCCAATTCAGTCATGGAAACAAATTGAAAAAGCCACTGACAGTAGCTTCTCCACACCCACCGCTGCAAGCCTCACACAGATGCTCGGGTATACTACTTCCACTCACTATCAAACAGGTTCTTCAGCTTACATATAAGCATCACCCTTGTATGCTCTGAAGGAGGCCACAGCTTGAAACCAAATTATTACAAATGTTTCCTATCTGAACACACGAGCATCACAGTGACACTTTACTCATTGGCAGCGAAAATAAATACAGCCACAATGAACATGTACTATCCAAAGACCAGTTTCTCTCTTATAAGCTTATATCTGTACATATGTACAAGACATAGCAGCCACATGTGTGGAAGCTGCCTACATTGGTCCAAAACACAAACATACTCACGTCTAAGCTGTTGCAATCTTGACAGTAGCGCCCATTGTAGCCAGCGTTGCAGCCACAAGACATACACTCACATTGGCCATTGCCACTGCAAGTTTGGTTCTGAGTTTGAATGGAATAAAGTGAAGTAGATGTTACATGTGCACACATCTGCGCTGGCCTATGCACATACGTACATACTGTATAGCTAAAGAACGTAGCAATAAGTGCTGCACCATACAGTACATCAATGGAAGGAGAGCACAGAACACATAGAGTGTCTGCAGTGCTCTCTCCAGGATTTTCACATCCAAAAGGTACACCCTGGGGCTTATATCTATCAATAATATTATTACTGTTGCAGTGGGGTGGTATTACAGTATGTAATCAGTTGCTATACTGGTAGACTCCTTTGCATTGGTTATGAATAGACGCATGTATTCCAAGCACTTGTGTGTGGAGAGTAAGAAATGATAGGAAGGGCACATAAAGGGATGCCAAAGGGAACAAGATGGCTGCAAAGGTACTGTGCATTGTGGATAGAATGAGGCTAGTGGCTAGAGGCACTGGTGTGCTTTGCAAGGCTTACTTCTCCTCCTGGCATGATGCACACTTGGTCTGGTGGGGGGCACTGACAGGCACTCCCACTATATCCTTCAGTGCACTGACACTCCAAACACTCACAGGTGCCACGACCTGAAAGACACAATAGAGAGTTTTAGGTTTCTGTTTTTTAGAGCAAATGTCAAACGTGTAACATCTGCAAGCCGCGTGATCTCACGTTTGACATCACATTTACTGTAAATTTTACACGTTTTGTATGTGTGTACACCCTTATCTACGTGGCAAACTTCTCAAAGTTTGTTTGTTTGCTCCTTCACTACATGTTTGGTGAGCTTGACCTGGTTCATAACGTATTGTAAGTATGTTTTATTCACCTGTATGTATATGGGCTTCTACGTTATCACACAGTAAAATTGCTGTATGTATCTATGGGTGTAGCTCATGGTTGCTTGCCTGAAAGGAAGAGACTATCCAAATTTGATGATATCGTAGCATGGCATTGCTTTACAGATGGGCCAAGCATGTATCTACAGTAGAAGAGCGGCTGCTTTGTAGCTGAGACAGTGCATCTGACTAACTAACATCTGAAAATTGGCTGCACTGCACCGAACCAGCTCTTAAAACAACAAAACCCTCACAAGCTGGGGACTAATCAACCTTCCAACACCTGCCAGTCTGTTTCTTGCTAATGCTTTGTTCTTTGTTGTCTATCCCATCCAGCTGTGTGCAATTATACACGATCGTTGAACTAAATACACCATTTTCCTGTACTCCGCAAACTTCAACGGCAGCGATAGAACTGCGGGTAGCGGTTACACGTTAGGTGGAAACGGAAAACTAAACTCTGTAATGAACCGATGCTAACTGGGTGGACATGAACTCATAAAGAGGGTTCTATATATCATAAGGTGAACATTATTAGAACTAGAGTTGCACCGATATAGGTTTTAACCGATTATCCGATTTCCGATTTTTAAGTGCCGATACCGATCCGATATTCCGATTTTTGCTTCACAATGTGTACCTTGGTTTCTATGATCTATTGCCTGAAGCCCTGGTCCTCAGCCACAGAAAACAATAATCGAGTGCAATCATCTCACCAGTTCTCCCGTGAATACGCTGTGTGCGCGCATCACTAATACAGCTTAGCCTACAGATTCATATGCGATCTTCACTTTCAGGCTCGAAGCGATATTTGCCAGAAAGGCGCTGGACTGCACCTCAACTATTTTGTTGAAACTCTCTGTGTAGTTGAGCGTGCTTGTCCTTCAGATGCTGCACCAAATTCGTATAATCGGCCCATAATATAACTCGCGCACGCAATTCCTACCGCTGCGCGGATTCCTTCTTGTTGCAGGTCTGGCACACTACGAAGTTGAGGTCTTCGTCGACAGCGAAGTAGTCCCATGCTGGTGAATCTTTCTTCCTGGCGATTCCATGCGCCGCAGACCCAGAACAAACCAACGGCAAACGCTGCAACAACGTAACTACTCGACATAACACTTTACTCGCAAACGTCACGTGCTCGAGGTGACATAATTGGTAGGGGACGAAGGAAAAAACCGATTACCGATAAGGTTACAGAGACCCAATATCGGCCGATACCGATTGCCAATCCGATTATCGGTGCAACTTAAATTAGAACGCTGATTTCATTGGAAATGACAAAATGCGACCTGAGGTATGTACAGTACAGTGGACAGCAAAAACATGTCATTGACATGTTAGACATGTCACAAACGTCATGTTTCTGTTGACACGGTGTTGTGTCTGTTGCTTGAAAGTGTTCCCCGTCTTGATAATTATGGAATCATACACCACACACTGCAATCACTCACAAGAACACTGAAATACAGCTGAATACTGTAGGCCCAGTTGTATTGTTGTTAAAAATCGCTTCAGACATGTAAGTGTGGAAAGGCACAAAACTGCTGTAATGCGTCCAACTCACCATTGCAAGTCATGCCATTGAAAGGTTCACAGTCCACGTCATTGCAGTCACAAGCCATCAGTGGACCATTGGAATAGTTACCAATGACACGCTGCAACAACAGGTGACACAGCCAATCACCCTATACCCACAGTACAGCATGTTCCTGAGTGTTGTGTGTATTACATGCAGGGATAGGTAAGGGGCGGTTGTGGAGACATGCGTAACAAAAGAACACAAGAGTGACTTAGCGTGCTCCCAGGATGTCAGATCCAAGGACTGTGACTGGAGAGGTACATATGAAAGACCTCTGTATTGCTATGATGAAGAGCACACATTGCTGCCACTTCTTACACTGTGATTAGGTTGAACTGACTAGTACTGGTCTCGAGCCAGACAACTTCCAGTCTCCATTTTGCACTATGTCATCGGCGCTTTGAGCATTATACAATGGCTGAAAGTCAGTATGGGCTACATCAGACTAGACTATCACAGAAAACTCGTAGAAGTTCCTAATGCTATACTACCAGCCCTAACCCTAGCCTTAACCTCAAAGCAACCCAAATGCGTGCCAAGTGCGCAAGGTGAATGCATGCACAGTACATACATATATATGCATGTTCTAATCAGTTGAGCGGTTTGAGATAAGTATAATTGTGTGTACTAGGAGGGCCTCATGAAACACTCACAGCATTGGCATCAGTGCCGTTGAGGTACTCGTTGCACATGCACATGCCACAGTTGCAGGTGCCAGCAACTGTTCCAGAACACTGCATCCCGTTTGTCCCTACCCTGTACACAACAGAACAGAACTGCCAGTGATTTACATGAATGCATACCCAATACATATGTGCTTAGCCATACCTAAAAGCTACAAAATTTTAGCAGCAACAAAAGTTAGCATTATAAAAAGTCAAGGATTTGGCGGGTTTTTCCGTATAAAACTTTTTGTCTGTGCAAAAACGTTTTTGTGGGAACAATTATTTAGTCAATTTTCCACCGCTCGCTACATTCACTAAATTAGTATCTGTTAAAATCAGTAGTCTTAAGGTAGTTACTGTAACGTATTGGATTCTTAGACAACCACCTCAGATGACGGCTCATGTCATGCCATGGTGACCAGTCTAGTGATGCTGTTAATGTTACTGTGGTTGCTAGAGCTTACAATTTGCATAGTAATGTGCTATGAATATAATCATAATGTTCTGACAATGGTAGGAGGAGTGACTGACATATGGATGGTTTGACTTACGGGCAAATGTCAGTGAGTGGGACACCGTCAGATGGGTCTTCGTCAATACACTGACACATTTGACCAAACCTGAAGAGCAAATAACAAAGGAGTGTGTGTGTGTGTGTGTGTGTGTTTGTGTGTGTGTGGTGTGTGCATGCGTGTGTGTGTGTGTGTTTGTGTGTGGTGTGTGTGTGTGCGTGTGTTTGTGTGTGGTGTGCGTGCGTGTGTGTGTGTGTGTGTGTGTGTGTGCTATGGTACATACGTAGCTACATGCGCTAGTGTTGTTTGTGTGACGAGTGCACCTTAACCACCCTAGGTCTAGGATTACATAGTACACAAGAGCAACAATATACAAGTGAAGGTACACTGCCATCCACTCCACCACTAGCCGCAATCACACTCACCTGTTAGTGTTAGGGTTGCACTGACATACACCACAGACTTGTGTGCCAACACCACTGCAGCTTGCAGAATTATTTACCTATAGCACATGAGGGGCGCGTCAATGTTACAGGGTGTTCACTGCACAGCATTTCAAACACTTGAAGCATGTTGGTAGAAGTGCACTCTGCCCATTGTAAGTGCATGCATATACACACGTGTGTGTGTGTGTGTGTGTGTGTGTGTGTGTGTGTGTGTGTGTGTGTGTGTGTGTATGCGTGTATGTACTGTATGTGTGTGTGTGTGCATGTGTGTGTGCATGTGTGTGTGTATGCATATCTGACACAGTAGCAATGAGCTTCTATCATATCAAGTGTGTTCCTCTCTTTGTGCACAAATGCAATTTCCCATCGTCACTGTTCTATCAGCCACATAACACACAACGCATCACCACCCCAGGGCACAAATGGAAGGGCTCAGCAGATTAATGGATCATAAATTATTGATATGCAATGTACGAAATTGGTCCACAAAACTGCCAGGGTCTGGTGACTGATCATTGAAGACAATTCCAAGGTCTCTTACTATGCTCTCATTGATTCAAATGAATGCTTCAACACTGTTGACTATTAAATTTCTGCAATCCCTTTCATCTATTGCTACCAGCTCTGCCCTCAGAAACATTAAGACCAGTTATCTCCAGTGAACACCGCAACCCGATATAGTACAAGTGTAGGAGGGATACAGCTTCTATACAGGTAGTACAATACACACTAACCAATACTCCAAGACCTACGCAAAGACCACACATAATGCCCACATGGCAGTCAAGTGCAAGAGGCAGAAGGCGCACTTTAGAAGGCAGTGCTAGGGACCTTGTGAACCAACACACAGTGGTACTTCAGCTACCTGCACCAAAGTGCTGGAACATACCGCAGAGCTTTCACAATCGCAGCCACACAATCCAGTGACGCTAATAGTTACACTGCCTGCAAATCTGTCCGATATCACCAAACTGTAGTGGGTCAGAACAGGTGAACAACACATATGGTACATACTGTACATGAGTGAGGGTGTACTGTACATACACTAAGACCAGCTGAAGAGATCATTGCATGCTGAGGAGGATGGTGTTGCTGGTGAAATGGCCAGTTATCGCAACCTCTCTCTTCCTCCCTCTTCACTCTCACTTCCCCTTCCCTCTCAACACTCTCTCAAATCTCTAGCTCCCTCCCTTTCTTCCCCACTCCCTCCCTTCCCTCCTCACCCCCTCCCTTCCCTCTCCACTTCCTCCCTCCCTCCCCTCCCCACTCCCTCCCTTTCCTCTCCACTGCCTTCCTCCCTTCCCTTTCCACTGCCTCCCTCCCTTCCCTCTTCACTCCCTTCCTCCCTTCCCTCTTCACCCCCCCATTCCCTCTTCACTCTCTACAGCACCAGAACCACGCTCAGTGCTAATGCCATACAAGTATTCTACTACAGGGATAAGGGAAGCCCTTTCTCTAGCAATTGTGCAGTGTCCAACAACTCAGTAACTGCACACAAGCACTTCTCATACAGGATGCCTGTGTATGCTCGCTGTAATACACCAAGTGCAGCATCAACTCACTTAACGCCATTTCTCAGCTCCTCTGTGCACTGAGTTACATTCAGCATGACACTGAAGGAGAACTGCACACACAGCAAGATGCATAAACAGTTACTCACTCACACCCACCTACATGTACACACACCCACCTACCCACCCACCCACACCCACACACCCACACACACACAGAGAGGGAGAGGAGACATACAATCACATATTGCTGAGGAAGGCATCAACATCATTATAAAATGTAGCATGCCTTACAAGAATAAGTGTTACAGTGTATAAAGGTGCTAGCTTGTCAGCTTGACGGAGGGTGTAGTCAATAAATAGCATGTCCTGCACACTAAATACACTCACATCTACATCCACAGCCACGTCAATACAGGAATTGGGAGTGTCACCCTGAGTGGCTCCTGTGCAGGTGGTCACAATGCTGACCTGAAGACCTTCAAAGTTGCGTTCGGCTGCAAAGACCACCCTAGCACTGATAGTCTGTAGGACACATCAAAGAGACATGCAAACATGATGGAAGAAAGTGAAGGAGAGGAGAGAGAGAGAGAGCGTGTGTGTGTATGTGTGTGTGTGTGTGTGAGAGAGAGAGAGAGAGAGGAGTGAAGGATGGATGAGAGCGAGGGTGTAGTAAAATATGTGAACAGCAGGTAACAGAGAAAAATGAAGCAAAACAAGAGAAAGGCAATGTAGTGAGAAGAGGGGGGAAGGGAGAGATTGCGAGGAGAATGAAGAGCCAAAAAGATGTACGTACAGTACAAGAAAGGAAGACGGTGAAAAATACATGGTTTGGAAGGGAAAGGGAATGCGGTTGAAAGAGATAGAGAAAGGGGCAAGAGAAATGAACAGAGATGGAAGGAGACAATGAACAGTGAACACAGTATGGGGATGGAAGGAATAGGCAGAAGCACATTGAATGAAGTCACACAGGAAGGAGTGTGAGCATGAGTATCATACGTACATCATACGCTTGTTCAATAGCTTGGTTCACACCTAGACCTCCCCTTGTCAAGAAAGTCACATTGCCTCTGACTTCTTGGAGAGCGTCAAATACAAGCCTCTAAGGCACAAAAAGAAGAAACACCACAAAGACCATAAAATATGTGGTTCAAGCTGTTTAGCTTGCAATCAAATAACACACAATTCCCATGCCTACGGTATCAAGAAGCACAACGAATGCACCAATTGTCCTGCTCTACTATTTCACCACTGCAAACACACTTGGCTCCAAAGGGGAGGGGGGAATCAATACTCCATGGGGAATCATTCATTCAAGCATCAGTCACACAGATCAATCATAGTCAGGTACATACGTAGACTATGGGATGTCTTGCAGTGTTGAATGGATGCAAACAGTGTGTGCAGTGGACGGTGAGATGGAGGGAAGTGTACCTACATTGTATGTTCCAGTGACTTGATCGTTCTGCGTAATCATGAAGATAGGTATGACATTCTCTTGAAGGAGGAGTCTCCCAACCAGGCCAACTGAGGGGTAGTCCTGACAACAGAACAACAGTGTCATGTGACAGTCACATGACACAGACAAATAGCTAAGCACACTGCCGTGCCATATACAGTATGTACATGTGTAGCATACAGCTCCACAGTGGGTATACGTACACATACATGGATTGGAACCATGGTACGTAACAAGCAAAGTCTGCTAAGCTCCTCCCACAGCCATGGGTGATGAAATGATGACAGCACTCACAATGACACACTCTACTATATAGTCCCATAGTACGTATGTACGTACGTATGTACACTAGGTCCCACGTATGTTTTACACTCTTTTTCAGACTCACAATCCGCAAAGCATCAGTTCCGTTGTATGTCTGATTGTTCTCCATCAGGCACATCCCAAGGTTGCGCTGCACTATAGCTCCGAGCTGCAAAAAGCAAGTTGCGAATGTAGAACAGATTGGAGAGCACAGACATGTTTCACAGGCACAACACCTAGGCATGCACAGTACTCATACCAATGTATGCGGCACAAAGACAAGTGACAAGCATACACATTTACTACATAGTGCTGAGTGGTAGTATCAGTTTAGTTACGAATTCTGCAGTAAATACTATTGTGATAATGGAAAGGACATACGATATGTGACAAGATGTGCCATTTTGGAAGTAAAGAACAACCTTTTTCTGTTGTATGGTAAAATATGAAATGGAAGCAAGGATAAAACAGGACAGTAAAGTAAGGGTCGAACAAATATTATACTGTACATAATTCAAAGTGGACTATTTGTTGTTTGCAACGAATAAATAGTCGAATATTGGCTCCACCAGAAGAGAAATCAAAATATGGTGGTCGGCAGAGTAACGGTGTGGCAGGAGAGAGCCAGAGGAAGAGCAGAACTGGCGCATTTGACTTGAACATATCACCTAGCAGTCATCTTGCAGTAATCTGTGAGCATTATGCGGTGTTTCGTTCCATATATATCGACTGATTCATCGAATGAAACAAGGATTTAGGCATCAGAGGCCATTTTATGACATCATAAATCCACATGAATATCGGAACAAATATAATCATTCGTCGAAACTTCGGAATATTCGACCATTCAGTTATTTGTTCGACTCCTAGAATAAAGCAATGGAGATGTTTGGCTCTGAATTAAACAATTGAGATGATTTGAAGCCAGGTGAAAGAAGTGTCTACAAACAGTCGGTGCAGGGTAGCACTAATACTCAGCAATAGTTACAGCACAGACAGACTGACAGACAGACAGACAGACAGACAGAGGCCAACACACACAATGTACACCAACGTATGTACATACTGTATGCGCCACACATGCACTCTTCAGCATAAACACAATGTACACACCTTTCCATCTCCAGCAACATGAAAAGCATCATCTGTGATAACAATCAACATGTGGCGGACTGGGGGGTCCCTCCAGCCAATCACCTGCACAGCAAGAGTGAACAGACAACACTATGAAGGTCCACTACTCCTGAGACACTACAGTGTAGAAGGCTGGTAGGCATAAAATCCAGTGATTAGCCCTAAAGAGGTGCCACCAAATGCAAACTCTTTCTACAAAGCACAACTTCCTTTTAAACACTCTCAAACTACCCATGCAACACGTACGTAGCTGTATGAATTCCTAGCTGGTTCAGAATGTCCAATTCTGTAAAGTAACTGCATAGCACAAGCCACACAACATTGCATACATGTAGGTACCACTCCAGTGAGCTCTCTCAAAGAACTGCAACAGATACGTATTAGATACTCACATCTGAATACGTATGTTGACCTGCTGTACATTTGTTCTGATATCTGTTGAATACTCAATGGCTCACGTCATTATCGCCAGTCTGTCAACTATTCTAACTAATAGCCTGTACAAGCTTAAATTGTAAACTATCTTTGAGTTAACAGAGTTCAATCAAGAAAATGAGACAAACGTAGAATTAAGAAATGTTTTGAACAAATGTTTGTAAAGTATGTGCTAAAACGAATACCATATTGAAGCTGGTGAATTGAGGAAGCAGCTGTAACACTATCTGTGGAGCTATAATGATATCCAAATAGCAGCATGCCAAACAAGTATCTGGTGACAGCATGTATGTATCTCAGCTCTGCTTTTTAACTTACATTGCGGCATGCCAGCACTTGCACCATTGCATCCAACAGTGCTTCCGGTCGATCAAAGTTGGTAGAAGCTATTGCATTGTTGATGGTATCCTGCAGTAGAGCACAGCAAACACTCAACATGGGGCAGTAAAAGTATACACATATCTGGTATACGGGCATGTACAACGATGAAGGCTTGCAAAAGGACTATCACCACACTCTTTGTACATACATTGCATTGGATAACCTACGTATGTATACTGATCCATACCCTAAATGCGTCACTGTCGCTTGTCAGACTTAGGTGGTTACGAAACACGTAAGGGGCAACACATGTGCCACTTAGTATACACTGGTTGGTCTGAGGGAATTCTGATGGATTAGATGTTGCTGGAGTTCTACAAGAAGAAACAGGAAAGCAGTGACTGGGTTGCATGCCATGGACAACAAGTGTATCATAATTACATTAAATATAATAACCAATTCCTACACTTATTCTCATTGCCATTGTAACAGGCAGCCAAACGCTGCACATAAATCCAATCGGCACACAACAAGTGATTAGTATGGGCATCTAAATCCTATAGTGCACTTGTGGGAACCTATGTAGCTGACGAATACTTCCGACGTAGTAGAACATTACAGCTGCTCTACAAACTTACCGTTGAGGGCCAATTTGGACAAAAGGGTGGGTGGGTTTCTCAACAAAAGATCCGAAGCCAAGCCGAAAGTTGTTAGTGATATTTCTGACTGTAGTAGCTACGCACAGTGACAAAGAGTAGGTCAGTTCACTCAATCATTAGCACTGTACTATCAGCAACAAAAATCACCACAAATTATGGTGCATTCAACGTACACGTACTGAAACTGTCCCCATGAAAAGACAGTCAAGATAAAATCACAGCAACATGAACTGCATTATGAAAGAACACTTACCCACTTCTTCTGCAATAGTACCAAAGTCTTCAAGATCGTCTGCCATTGAAGCAGAGAAATCCATAAGAAAATACACATCCAATGGGAAGTTGGGGGCAAGGCGTGCATTGAAGTTGATTGTCTCCGGGACACCTAAGGCAGAAGATGGTGGCAACTTGCATCAACACACATGTACACAAATGTGTGTGCATGTGTGTGTGTGTGTGTGTGTGTGTGTGTGTGTGTGTGTGTGCATGTGTGTGTGTCCGTGTATGGATGTGCGTTGGAAGTACATACACCACAGAGATAGCACTAGTGGTGTGTGCATGGCTGGAGTATTGAGGTGTGGACAAACCTGCTCTCAGATTTGCAGTAATCCTCTGTGGCTGTATTTGCACAGTGGAGCTCAACGGCATGGTCTGATTGATAAAGGTAACAACATGAATGAGTTATGTACACATACACAGGTAAGCCAATAAGCACAAGTGGCATACGTCCAATGCTAGTAACTATTAGTATGGTAACACACATAGTTAATACCGATAGGATGGAAATTTGGG
>OZ025873.1:5216021-5341021 GCA_964019415.1 Ianthella basta | reverse complement strand
ACTAGAAAGGACGAACATTTGCCAGTGTAAGTATATCCCAAACTATAGGTTTACGTTAGGTTTGGCTTAGAGTAAGGCTGGCATTACATATATTAAGTAATAGGCGCCTGCACTTATACAAATCATTATGTAGGCATTGTCTGTTCTGGTCAGTCGAACAGATATATGTATTTACATACGCTAAATGTCCCCACCCCCTCCCCCTCCCCCTTCGTCTCCCCACTACACACTACTTTACGCTGTGTACGCCTTGAATAACGTTGTGGCTATTTTAAATGGAACCCACAACTCGGTCGGTAATGGCTAACCCATTAGACCGCCACTGATTGCCTCACAAACTGAGCGCTAGTCAACTGAAACGCAGTTGAAACTTAATGTTGAAATGTTTGTTTATGCGACTGTGCACGTGTGGGAAAAGCAAATGTATCTACACTGTACAGAAAATCTTTCGGTCGGACTCCAAAGGTAACGTGAGCTATCACCTAGAAAAGAATTTACTCAATGGCATCTGTCGTTCCGTCCATCAGCGCGCGCGCGCACCACTCAGCTTTAACACGCAGCGGGATCTGGATGCGCCCGATTACGGATCAGAACGCAATATCCTCGTTCACACTGACAGACTAGTTTAGTTATCAGTGTGGCAACACGCTACACACGAGGTATCGCCAGTAGTTGGCCACAATGCGTGCATTGATGTATACTCTGTACCTACCGGAGACTGACTCAATGGACACCATCAAACAAAGGGTAAGGATCACAGCGCTCCGTCTTGCGGCCATGCTCATTCCTCTCTCCTGCCCAGAAATCTACTTCCGGAAATTAAAGAAATTCATTGGGATATCCATATTAGGGCATACAAAAGACTACCGGTTTTCCGTAGCGAATGATCTGTGTACATGCTGCCCCATAGCACCGGATATCGAGTCACGCGCGTAGACCTGAGACACATGATATGGTACCCTGACAACTGACATGCATATAATTATGCGTTCACATAGGTACCTTAGCTACATCAACCATGTGCACGTGTGTGCATTGCTAAAGTTAGCTAGAGATGTGCTACAATTGCATTATAGCAGCACGGACACTAGCTAACACATGCTTGACTACTGCATGTGCTCTATTACACAGCTGTATGTTGTTGACTGCGTACACCATACAAGGGCTGTACTACGTATGCTTTGCACTATTATCCCATTAATTGTGACCCAGCTATATATAATTATAGTGTTTGATTGGCAGGGTCAAGCATATCACAACTCAGGCTCTACCTAGCTAGCCACTCATGCCTTTGACATATGCAAATGTATACACATTCATGCATGGCCACACTCAGCGTGATAACGTGTCTGGCACCTAGAGGGATCAATGGGTATCGTACAATTAATTGGCACAAATTTAACATTCCAACTGTGCATGCATGCATTGTGACCAGTGGTCACACTCTGCAATGTGCATGCATGTGAACACAAGTGGAAATTCACTGCAAACAACTATAATTATGATCACTATAGGCATGCACTGCATGCAGTACTTACTGTAGGGTGACAACATAACCTATAATGTTCATATATATGTTCATGCATGCAAATCTGTCATTAGCTGCCAATAATGTGCAAATTTAATTAATGCTATGCACAGCTGCACGACCAGCTGATTACAATATTACATGCATGGTCATTGGTAATTGGTGCTGAGCTACATAATAATAGCAATGAAATTCTAATATTCTTGTGAGACCAATACTAATGGTATACCTGATTCAGCTGGTGGACTATGAAAATGAAATGCAGCTGTACGTACATGGTCATGATCGTGCAAGCTTATAAGTCTGGCAGCAAGAATCAGTTGCTGTTTGTGATATGCATGACAGCTTTCAGATCATGCAGTAGTCTAGATCTGGAGCTATAGCGCAATTAATTTATCAGTACATATATCACATTATAAACTGCTGCCCGCGCAATGTTAATACAAGTCCATATATAATACCTCATGTGCACTCTGCTCTCTTGACATGGACATATATTTTCCTCTCAGTGCTGAAATGTCCACACCATTAACATAATTATGTTTTCAGTTTGTACCATTCGTCCTCATTGCAATTGCCATTGATAGAATGTGACTTTAATTAATTGCACCACACCATAATGACATCACTAGATGAAATACCAGTTATGGCCATAGACACATGCTGATTGCAACATCCAGTCGTAACAACCAACCTCAAAAGTATTGTAAATGTTACTCTAATTTGATAATTGCATGCATGCAGCAACTGACATAAGCATGCAGTATAATGTGTCATGACATAATGTATAATTATATACAGTGTGCTACCAAACACATGAAAGCTGCCTGAACACTTAGTAGCTATAAAGTTTTGAGCTATATGTACAAATGGACTTAATGGTATCTACTTCTGCACGGCCCCACTATGTAAGTACTGGGAAGACTTACATCTACAATAGTAAGTAAGTTACCAACTATGAGGTTAGAACATAACATGACTTATATCCGTGGAAACCACGTAGAGACCTTTTCTTTAACCCCTAACATTTAGCGACAACTTCCCCTGGAGGGGAGGTGGGAGCTTCTGCTTCTTTAGCCTTGCCTTGGAACAAAGGATTGGGGTGCAGGGTCTCAGGGGCACGGTATAATGGGTTCTGAGTCTGAGGGCAAAACGGGACAGGGAAAAAGTTTGAAAGGTGTACATAAAATGCACAAAAAGGCAATTCAGTTTTATAAACGGGGGTGCTGGTGGTCTGGAGCTGAAGCACACGATTCAAGATCCATGATTATGGGATGTTTCCGGTTCAAGCTCAAGCCCAGGCCATGGCAGAGAAGTTTTCAGTGGCAGCACCTGCCTGACAAGAAACAGCCCCACTGAACAAATAACAAACTGATTTACTGTATGTGTGTCTGTGTTGTTTGTACTATGTATGTGTTGTGGGTGCCTGGAAGAGTAGCCTTCTGGCTAAAGGTTCCTCACATTAAATAAGATCAATTATTATTATTATTATTACAAAGCAGGAAAGGGTCAGAAGATCAGCACACACAGCACACAAACTCGGCTAAAAACAACTAGATTTCCCAGCTTAATTTGCACCACATACCTCTCCAAACTGAGTTCTGCTGACATCTTTCAGAAAGCGCTTGTATTCCATGACGTCCTACACGTGCAGGTAACAAGCACACGTGAGAAAAATACTTACACACAGTGCTGGGTGTCTCAGGACAGGTGTACACTGTACATGCTGTACCACCACATCCACACTTGTCTGCATTCCAAGTGTGGATGTCTAGCTTTATCATGCTAGACTGCAATTGTACAGTCTTTGCCCCATGTGTGTGAGGTGCAATATTTTCACACTCTAGGATACAGATGACCTCAGTAACATACGCATGGCGGATGATAATTTTGACTTCAAATGAACACCCTTGCACAGGTGTGCATGACAGTGGCAGACACAAGCTGTACACAACAGTACACTGAACTGATGAGCCCAAACAAGTTAAAACAGCTGTCAAATGGTTCTTCCTTAATTCAATGACTGGGAGAAGCAGATACCGGTTACCGTTAATGGGATTCTATCCCCAGCCTTGCTGACATGCTAATATGAATATACGTATGTAGCTGGTTTGGTATTAGCTGTCCATTACTCCACAACATGTTTCACTTGCCATTCATATTATATAAAGCATTGCAATGTATGATAAAGAACTCACCAATAGATACAAGATGAGCTTCAGTAGTGCCAGTGCTATGATGCCAATTATAACCAGAGCAGCAAATATGGCAATAGCAATGGCCCATGCTGGGACAACGAGGGGACAATCTACAAGAGAAAGAGATACAGTTATACTCAGATCAATGCACAGTATACAGTACAGGGGTTAAGTCTGTCAATCTAAAGTGGGACGGTGCACCTCCCACAGCTACTGATTGGCATCCAATGAAGTATGGACCTGTGTTCCATTGCACCACCACACAATGTGATATTATTTCTTTATGCTGTACGTTTGTACATACAGTATGACTATTCCGAACACACTAGCGCATTAATTATGGCAAGCGTAAGCAAATGCACATTATGGATATATGTATAGCCATCACTGTAGTGATACGACTAACGGGCCTGTTGCGGAGTCAACTAGTCTGCACTAGAGGTAGGGTTACATATGGCACAGTCTTATGTATGTACATTTGGGCCGAGTGGTGAGCGTAGCGAGGACAACAATCAAGGTCTGTAGCCAAGATTTGCCAACCTCTATTGCACAGCAGCACATGGCACATGTCACACTACATCTTCACACACCACATGACGTTGAAGCTAGACAGTTTTCCAGGTGCTTCAAAGCAAGATTCGTCTGACTTTGAAAGTAGATTTGTAAATCTTCAGACAGTGCAAGTTACACAGGTATCCTTGATATACCACTGTGGATGATACTTACCTCCTGTTCAGAATACCTGTGTATTCATGTTTCCTATCTTTGTGTAAACTATCTTAAGGTTGGCGCTCAAACATGTGGGTATGTGGGTTGCACACTGCGTTTAATTCACTTATACACTCTACACATTTGGCTTCCCTAGGCTTTGACTAGATAAATACATTTCCTGTTCAGTGGGTGCACAGGCTAACCACAGGAATGTGCCAGTGCAGCAATCTGTGTGAAGTCACATTATTATAGCAACAAAATGGGAGCACATACTCGATCTGTGCCATCTTGTCTGATTGCACCCTCACACTGAACACCACAACTGCTCTTGTGAACACAGTAGTGGGTGGAATGGATCAATGCGATTCAGAGACACGGTATACACGAGAATCCGCCATTGACGGTTCGTTGGATACATACCGAATAGAGGCCCGGGCCTATATTTCTTTCAAGAGGTTTTTGACTTGGCCTCTATTCAAACCCGGCTTCTATTCGAGCCTGGTCTCTATTAAAATGAACTGTCTCTTAGTCATGTTTCCTATATAAAATCTCTGAAAAGACATGGCTGCCGTCGAGGATCCGCACTCGCTGATAAGGCGTGAGTTCTCAGAAGTCGCCAAGCTCACAATTCAGTCTCATCCAGCAACTCCCATCTCTCTCGCATGCAGCGGCTACTTTCACATCTCCGCTATGGTAACATTCGCTCCATACCCTCAGCTGCAGGAAGAAGTAGCCATGCGGCGCACTTCTCTTCTGACTTGGACATCGCTACTGCAGCGAGAACTCCAGTAAGTCACGCGTGCGCACTGTGTTCAATTCGTACCTAAAGCGTGCACCTCAGATGCTGCAGAGTGCCAGTGCGCGGATTCCAGATCCGGCGTCAATTCGAACCCAGCTTCTATTCGAGCCCCAGCCTCTATTAAGGATTTGCTGCTCGGACACTGGCTTCTATTCGAGCCCTGGCTTCTATTCAATCCCTGGCCTCTATACGGACATATATGGACATACTTTGCAATATGCAGTTTGCACTACACTAACTTACCGAATCAACAAACATACGTACATGCTGCTTGACATGAAAGCGTACCTGGAGTGCACGTATCAGTGTGCTATGCATGTACACATCGATAGCTTGCTGCAATTCGAGCAAATAGGGTGATGAGATAAGGCAGTTTTGCCATTATCTTGACCAACTTGTTTACATAGTAACCCAAAGTTTAAGGCTACAAAATTTAGCAGCAACTAAATTTAGTGTTAAGAAAATCCAGGGCTTGGCAGGTACTAATTTTAAAGATTTCAAAGCTTGTGCATACTAGTTGTACCCATTATTTGCTGAAATCACTGAAATCAGTACCCGTTAAATTTAATATTTAAGGTGGTGTTTCCTATAGCTAGTGTACAGTATTTCTGGCCTGCAATACAGCTTTAGTTCTAGACTGACTTGCTAAGGAATCATGTACAATATGCAGTACACTAGACAACAAACACAGTCACACATTAGTGACGTAATGACAGGCTAGTGGAAACGTACTTTGGGGGTTGTTGACAACGAAGACAGTATCTGGATCATTGGTGACTTGTATGAAGTACTGCAAAGTACATCCACCCAGTGACAAGGAACATCCGTACACCGTGGTCATTCCAATGGCTGCATCATCACTGCCCATGACAGCATTTATTCTTGGTCCTTGACACTCTGCAGCGCACTCCTCAAAGGGCTGTTCAAGAAAAGAGAGGCCGAAAAGACAGACAGCACAGAAGTACGAAGCACAGAGGAAGGGCAAGACAGTAAAATCTGACAAACAAAATTAGTAAGCACAGTTAAATAACACTATGCACACACGTACCCTTTCGACCAGTGTGTTGTCAGCTGAGATACTGTACAGGCATCTTAAACAGGGGTGGTGTATCTCACAGTTACACGGTCCACAATTCTGTAGGTATTTGACAGGCCAGTGATGGGAGGATGGGGAGAGAAGCAGATGAGGAGGAGAAAGGGAGGACAAACACGGAAGGAAACAAGGACGAGATGCCATTTAGCACGCAACACAAGGACAAGCCAAAACAAGAAATGAAAGTGGCACCCCGTCTCCATGTGAGATTACACCCACATACAAGCATGAATATCCACACGTCCCCTTTAGAACAGCACATACACACAGACTGGAGTACATTAAACATAATATAAAAACGGTAGGAAACGGTCAATGCCACAAGGAACTCCCTAGTAGCAGCAGTGTTCTGTCCACCCAGCCAACTTGAGCACTCACCTCAGGTGCAAGGCAGTTCTGGCACTGGATCCCACCATGCCCTGTCTCGCACTGACATTCGCCACACATGCACGATCCTTTATCACTGCACAGTTTCTACGTACAGTGAAGAAAGTAAGGGGCTTTAGCATAACATGCTCCAATCTCCTACCCCGATCAATAATCATAGTCCTTAGTACAATAACAACCCAAGTCACTGCTACTGCCCTCACTTGGGAGATTCAACAAGTTCAGCTACTCTCTACTTTCAGCTACACCTGGCATACAGCGAAATAGTAGCTACTACAGTAGTTACGTACAGTAGGTGTGACATACAGGCGAATAGAAACTGCTACGTCATTGCTCAGCACCTTTTAGCCTATACTGAACATCATAGCAGTGAGCCTCTACGACATTAGGTTCGACATGGCTCCTATTCTTGTTATGCCATGAACTGAACCAAAACAAACTGCACCATACGTATGTTCCTCATGTGAGCTTACAGTGTGCATGCATTACACTGATGTGGCACTACGACCCAGGAGGGATTACACTCTACCGAGCCTTCTTCTGGATTTAAGTCCCTCTCAGTATTTAGTTTCTACACTAATGTACAAGGAGGAGCATGAGGGAGGATGAGCTTTCACAAAACTTACGTAGCTTTATTACTGATGAAGACTTTTGTGGTCGAAATGTCTTACCATTGTTCCTTATCGCTTCGTGAAAGCTCATCAACTGTCAAGTTTATACCACACCTAAGCATGAGCTCTGTACCATCTGCTACATAGACAGTGCTAGTATATTCCTTGATATTGGATACATACGTACACAAATTCTGCGTCCCATCCATCCAGGTCAAAAGATTCTATGGCAACACCCGTGCACAGTGGCGCACGTCCCACTAACCATAGTGTTGGGCTCAAGGCATGACGTCTGGTTCATGGGGCAGTCACAAAGGGCACTTCCCGGCCTCATAGTGTAGCCCGAGTTGCACTGGCATACACCACACACACATTGCCCGTTTCCTGGGAGAGCACAAGGAGGAGGGGGGGGGGAATGATTGGCAGCATGATGATGTGAGTGACAGAAAGAGAGCTCAAATTAGTTTAAGGAGAGAAATGACAACACAAAATAGCAGAAGAGACAATGAGATACATATTAATTACCAAATCCCTCTTAATTGGGAAATATGCTTGACATACAGTATGTCCAATAATTAGTAGAAGTGATATGCTACGGCAGCAAGTTGAGGTCCTGCAGTTGCCCCATCTGTAGGCTAGTCTGATGAAATATCGGAATGAAGCTAGTGTGGTTGCTACATGTACAGTTACATGGCAAATGCAAACACACCTGAACACAAATTATTAGCACCTCCAGGACAATTGGTATCACTGCATTCACAACTGTCACCATAAAAACCATCAGTGCAGTTACAAATGCCGCATTCGTCACACATTCCATGTCCAGAGCACTCGATATTACCGGTAAGAATGGGGCAGGCAGGTGGCTGGGGGCATGAACAGGTTGGGCCAAAGCTGTATCAGTGTTCGTGCATGCAGTTGTCAGTGTGTGAGTGAATGGGCAAACATGGAGAAGAAAGGGTAATCATATTATCTTTGGCTACATGCGTACACACACAGACTGAAACTCTTGGGCTTAGTTCTCCTCTGCACTTGTCAATCATGAACACACACGAACAGCTTGTATTGGCCACATGTCAAGAAAATGTAGCAACCCTGCATTTTACAGCCTGGGCATTACACCCGACTGCTCGTTGATGTCAGGCCCAGGAGATACGGTGTGCTGTAGCCAACACTGAGGAAAGCTTGCTAGATCATGGAACTTAGATTAGACTAGCTGTGCGAAAGAGAGAAGAGGCTGGAATGGGTACTCACAAGCCAGGGTTGCAGTCACAGATCCCACACCTCAGGCTACCATTGCCATTGCAGTCATTAGGAGTCTGTAGGAATTGGTTGGTGTGAGAGTTTGGAGGGGGGGGGGGGGGGGGGGGAACAGAGGGAGGAAGATCACAATACTGTCACTTTTTGAAGTATGTACCTTGTTCACATGCAGTGGTGATAGTTGGTGAGAGAGAGACTACACAGTTACTGTAGGTTTCATAAGGCAGTGGCAAAGCCGCAATGCCTCTCTCCAATGCTGCAGCACCTGTAGTCAACATTGAGTGCTGCTAAAGGTTTAGTCCCAAATCCATGTCTACATGAATTATGGTTCTCAGAATTAAGACCACCTCGAAAATAAGATCATTTTTCATGGCCTGGATGGTGGTCTTATTTCTAAGGTTCCACTGTACACACAAGCAGAAACTCTGCATTAGAGCGTATGTAGGTCCTGGGTATGATACAGGGTTATGGCAAATTTCCCCTCTACATCTCTTCTGGAGTTGTGACTTCTACTTCTAACTACGTAGCTGGGTTCCCAGCCTATTGTTTGAAACTTGAGAGTTTAACTAATCAAAACTGTCTATTTAATTGGGAGCATTCTGTAGGCTAGCTCCCTAAAACTATGTCCGCACAGTGTTTTCTTGTGTTAATTCATTTCATCTAAAGGAGTCCAGTTGCAAAGGCATTAACCACCTTAAGTCGCTCCTCGGACTGCTGTGATGTACTCTTCCAATCATACTGAAGATTGGCTGAAAAGTGAAGGAGGAGTTTCTGAACAGTGAAACACAATCTTTTCCCGATCTCTTAGATATGGTGACGATCGTAAAAGACACAAGAACTCAGACAGAACAACTTTAGCCCAAAGTTCAGCTCCACTGTGTTACACTCTCTACGCTTCTCCGTATTCCTACCACCTTTCGTGATGTTCCATTCAAAATTGAAGGAGTATATCCTGAACATAGAAAATGTACGTTATGCTTATTATAATAAGATTACTCATAGATACATATCAGCCCAGAGCTGTAATTAGAAAATTTTTCAAGGGGGGGGGGGGGCAAAACTGAGGTTCCACGATATATGGGGGGACAATTACAAGAAGTAAAGGGGGTCTACTATGTTGACATACGGCTTGCCAACTTTTCAAGGAGGGGGGTGGGGGGTGGGGATGCCCCCTCCCTCTTCCACCCCCCCCCCCCCCCCAAAATGCACCCCTGCATGCAACCAACTTATTAACTGTATGCACAAATGGAAATACAATTATAAGCACATTGGTATAGTGGAGATTAGCCAATTGCTCACAGTCCTGCAAACTTTATTTGGCTGTACATATGTCGCATGCCACAATCAGGCATGATGCAACAATGCAACACCACACTGTCAAGCAGCAACCATGTTGCTATGATCAATACTTACAGGATCTACAGCACTGCAGTCACAACTGCACACACCAGTGACGTTCAATGTCGTGGTACCCAGGAATGGATCACTGATGGGGAGTCTAAAGGCAATGGAGAATGTACACAAGAAAAGAATAATGCCAAATTTCCAAGGAGGGGGTGGGGGGTGGGGATGCCTCCTCCCTCTTCCTTCCTCCCCCCCTAAATGTACCCCTGCATACAACCAACTTGTCACTACTACAAAGCAACATTGAATATGAAAAGCAGAAAGAGCCACACTCACAGTACTCCTCTGCTCAACTCCTCGGTGCACTCGTTCAAGGTCACAGTCACATTAAAAGAGTACTAAAGATAAGAAGTACAGAATACACATGTATACTTCCTACCAAGTAGCTCCTAGTCCATTTGCAGTGAGTCTACTGACAGGATACTCAGATGATGTACAAACGGTCAATTGCTAGAAACAACATTCATAACTTCTATAATTTACTGTAGGACTAAATAAATTCTCACCTCTTGATTTTGGACCACACCTGTACACACATTTGGTTCACCAGTGCTACAACTGGCCGCAACCTGAACAGTGAGCCCTTCGACAACCTCTGGAGATAACCGAATGTTGGCTTGGAGACTCTGTAAGATGAAGAAGACAAGACTTGCATCTGGGAGAGATGCCTAGAGAAATTACACAACACAACAGACCAAATGCAGAGCTGACAACCACACACAACACATGAGAAATACACAATCACACCAGAAAATGGCATAAAAGTACAGGCCATACGCTTGGCAATGCTGTATGGAGGATGGAGATTGGCCAAAGTTTGAGCAAACTAGAATAGGATCTGCTTTTGTTGAAAATGCCTGCTTTATTCACTGTGACAAACCATCTCATGATTCCATCGATTCCCCTCGCTACTTTCTGACTGATTTGCGTAGATGAGAGTGGCTTCAAAAGATTAGGATGATAGAGGGCTGCAGAGCGACCAGTCTTTCAGTATGCCACAGGCTCTTGTCCCACTTCCACGAGGGCTCGTGCCTAACTACTCTAGATATGCCTATGACGACTGACAACACTGAGATAAGACTAGCACCACTGGATGCTTCAGCTGCTGTGAATATCGCATCGTGGAGTGCATAGCCTCACACAGAATCACCGTGAATGCAGTCACATTTCGACCAATTTCTGCACTCTGTATACCATTGCAAGTGATATTGTATGCTGTAAAGCCATTTTCATAACTGTAGTGAAGAGTGTGGTTTAGACACAAGCAAGTGCCAAATGAATAGAAAGCTGACTTCACCAAACTTTCCATATATTATGTAAACAATGGCTACACATCTGCTTTGGGTGTGACTTAGTGTGAATTTTCTTATGCCTCGCATTCAAGTGGTTTATTCAAATACAGTAACATTTCAAGTGTACTTTAAAACTGACCCCAAACAACTGTCCAAGGAGTGTCACCAGGTTGGATGAGTCATCATTCAATTCAAAGGATGCAGCATTATTCTGTGACAAAGCCTCCACAAGTGTCTGCAGAAACATAGTGAAGACACTTAATGTGTGCAGTGTTACCCCGATGCAGCCCACAGCCCACATACAGTATACACATACAGCGCTGATCAGTGGTAGTATAGCTCCTAAACACACAACCTTGTAAGTTTGCACAGGTGTGGAAGAGGAGTAATTGTACTTCTAAGTCTGGGTACATGTGTTACAACACATACATCATACCATACACACGTAAATACGTAGAAGAGCCTGACAATGCACAAAAGTTGGCAGCTCACAAGAGCAGCATACATTGTATGTATTACATACAAGGCAACATCTGTTACGTATGTACATTTGATGGAATGTGCTTTGAGTGATGGCTACTCGAATGGTAAGTCAAAAAGTTGGTTCATGTTAAGGCATAAATGCATGAAGTGCTAAAGACTCAAACATTAGAGGAAGAAACACTGCCTGCGTGGGCCCTAGTCTCGTGGAGCCAGACCCTTTTCTTCCGGTCTTGCGTAACCCACCCGCCCGAAGAATAGGTCTGGGAGTTAGCCTATGCCGAAGTCGTGGAGGCTCCCAACTTTGATTATCGATCGACGCCTCCTTATCGTGCGAGATTCGAAGTGTTACTAGCAATCAGCTTCATGTCGGCTATCCTTCTCTTGCCAGGCTTGTTGATGTACGATGAAGATGTTTTGTAGGCGTCCTGCATTGAACATGAAGCACTACCAGAGGCTTTTAGCACAGCTAACCATACGCTGCGTGTCACCATCACTGACAAACTTAGAGATCTCCTTGGCAGGCGACTGAGCCTGGAAGATGCCTTCTTACAAAGCAGTATCACATACTACGCCACTGACAAACAGTGACTGAGATGAGAAACAGCGTGAATTCGTTGACACTCGCAACTTCTTCGCACACCGCCGTACTACCTCGGGTTGAGCTTGGCCCACAACAAAGAAGTGTTACGAAACACCTAGTCCGGCGTTCCCACGGATATTACACGACAACAGTCGAGCTAACTCCCAGACCCTTTCTCGGGCGCTTGCGCAATACCGGAAAGGGTCTGGGCCCGTGATCACAGGTGAAAACTAGAAGTGGGTGACGTTGGAACCCCACACATGTCCCTGCGATATGACTGAAATGCAAGGAGTCACAAACAGATAAGACTAAAAGACCACCCTATTATGTATGTAAGTGGTGCAATCCAGCTGAACATCTTCTACAATCTTGAAGAGACAATAAAAACGTCATGAACAGAGACTGAGAGAGATGAGTACATGTACTGTACAAGTTAGAATGAAATTTTAGACCTACCGCATAAACGTCAGTCTGATTTGCTGTGACAAGGAAAGCAGGTACAATTCTAGCGCTCTCGAGCTTATTCTGAACCAGAGCTGGAGAGGCATACTCCTGCGCAACAGAGAGGGAGAGGAGGGAGAGAAAGAAGGGGGACGAGAGGAAGTGAAAGGGAAGTGACAGTGGGAAAGAGAAGGAAGAGGCAGAGAGAGAGAGAGAGAGAGAGAGAGTTTCAAGGAGAAAGGAGAGGTAGGTGGGTATAACAGGGAAAAGGGATGAGGAAGGTTGGATAGAGAGAGCAATAGCAGACAGAAAGAAAAGGGAGAAGGAGAGGGAGAGCAGGTGGGAGAGGTAGGAAGAAGATGAATGAGAGAAAGGGAGATGTGCAAGTGAAAGAACCAAGCTACAGTAAGTAGGAGAACCAACTGGAGATACACAAATGTCATATATGTACATAGGACACTAGTGTCACACACCATGCAAGGGAGGTGGCTACACGCCGATTGAGTCATGGCCTTCACTAGACAGTTTGCACAACACCGGTAGTTGTGGGCGGGCGGTTGCCTGGTAACGCGTGGGTGTGGAATGTAATTATTACCCCCTAGTTCCTGGGGGGGGGGGGGGGGGGGTCATTGCACAAGCGGTGCATTGGCATTGTACCAGACCCTTTCCTGCTGGAAAGTGGTCTGGCTACGCGAGACTAATCATTAGCCATGAAGTATCAACAGCTTTTGTAATGTCTTGACTTAGTTTGCTGCTATTGGAACTTTGCTTTAAAGAAAAGGACTACGCCCAGCCTGACTGTAAGTGCATACCAACACTGGTGAGGATGACACCTATGCTCAAGCTGTGACACGACACCAATACGTAGTATATCCTATTATCCTTTAATTCCTTTCATTAGTCAATGCCTTGAAATGGTACAAAGGTGGCCTTAGATGGCTGTATTGCTTAGCTACTCACACTGTACATCTACTAACAGTAGTGGTTGTCTATAAGGTACGTACAGTACGTAGTAACACACCACACAGTGCCCAAGGCTAACCTGTTGCAGGGCAGGGAAGTGATCAGTTAGTACATCAGGCAGAAGGTGAGGGATACGAAACTGTCCACCACCAAAGTTGGGGTTAGGTGCCAGGTGACACTTCCCATCATGAGGACGAGTTTGACCTCCAATCTGAGGAATTACGTACAAGAAACAATGAAACATACAGTAACACACTGCACATACGCACTACGTACAAACATCTTCCTACATCGCACAGGTAACAAGTTCCTGTACAATGATATTGTAGAGGCACATAGTTGAGTTGATAATACACTGATATGAGATTCTTGAGCAAGACACAACTGATAATGATAAATCAATCAAATGCAGGACATTTCGACCCAAAGGTCTTTGTCAACTGTGTACAGGAGTACATCCTGTACATTCTTCACAAGCAATACCACACATCTTCAGAGTTATTCACCACATAAGCAGTGTATGTACATACGCAACATATGTCTTTGGATCTGATGCAGGTATAGAAGCGAGAATATAACAGTAGTAAAGTAGGTATTAATCCTAAGTATGTTATTTGTTCCTACATATTCTAAAATAGGCTGTCCTTGTCATGACTAAAGCGACAGTTCAGTACAGGTACAATGGACTCACCCATGCATCGCTGCTGAGGTGGAAGGCAGAGTCAGACATATAGATGAGGACGCGGCGGGTTTGGGTAGAGAGGTCCCTCCAGTTGATGTCCTGGGGTGTGGAGTGGTGTTGTGTGTGTGTGTGTGGGGGGGGGGGGGGGGGGCAATAAAATGGTGGCTGATGCAGAGCTACTAATACACTCTAAAGACATTCAGAGAAGATGTACATTCTGATACAACTTCATTACACTTACATCAAAGCAACCAGCTACTTGCACTACTGCATCCAATCCACTATTGAAAGGATTGGCCTTCACTGATGTCTGTGCTATCAATACTGTGAATGCTGCATCAAAAGCAGCCTGCAAGTGGTAGATAGGAAACACTATCAAAGAGATCACTTTTACATATGTACGCACGTGTATGTACGTATGCACCTCCGGCAAAGTGACAAGCAAACATGGATGTACTCTTACACACCTCACACGTACCTCAAATTCTCCACTGGTAGTGAAGTTGACATGATGTGCAAACGAGTGTGGACGGTAGCAGCTGGCAGAACTCAGACAACTAGTACTGCAGTGTGCACAGACATAACAATGCTCATTTCAAGGTGAAAGTGTTCATAACACAAAGGGGTACTACGTAAACAATGGAGATATGTACACACATACCAAAGATAAGATGAATAAGGCTAAGGTGGCGTTTACACTAGAACGTTTTTGGAAACGTCCATTTTCGAATCATTCTTGTACTGCATCGTTTACGTGTGTTTACACACGTCGTTTTTATACGCTGAAAACAGGTAACGTCAGAAACGATTATGAGTGCATGACTGTCATGTGATGATCGTGTGACTGTGACTGCGTGTACGCTAGCGCTGCGTGAATTGGGAGTCAGCCGCAGTATGCCGGCCAAGAGCAGCTGAACGAGTGGAAAGAAAGAATTCTTTTGGAGCGACGACGAAGTGGAACTCCTTCTTAATGTTACACACCAATTTAAAGTCCAGCAATTGACGGAGGGCATTTCTTGGGAATTGGTAAAATCTAAATATACCGACATCCTAGCTTTGCTGAAAAATGAACTCTTGGCGACCGAAGAAGAAGCTGCCCAGTTAGTGAAAGACTACCCTCACACCAAAGACGAGGTCACCAAGGAAATTTTGACAACAAAGTTAAAGGCTATCAGGAACAAGTATCGCCAAGTGAGACTTGAAATACACTATTGCTATATAGCCAGCTAAGCACTAGAACACTAACTAGTACTCCACATGTATGTAGCTGTTGTAATCTTGTCAATTTTGGTTGTTGCAATAATTGGTACTGGCCAATGACTGGCTGCGTTCGCTATCTGCAAAGGATATTATTATGTCTCTAATCTGTCTTGTTTTTTAGGGGCTGCCGCAGGCAGCCCCTATATTGTTTTCAAATTGACGTTTTCATATGGCTTCATGTTACGGATATATATATATATATAATACGCCAACCTACGGTTGTGCGTCAATGCTTACATTTATATTGAATGTATTGAGCGAAGTATTGGGTATAGGGAATTTATATTGTCGGCCATTTTATTCGGCCGGAAGTAGACCGTGTGCAAGGCCAAGGGACTTTGAAAACCGGCTTCGAAACGACGTCTTAGCGAACTTTCGACGTTCTCTTCCGCCTCTGACCCTGGAACAGACTCCTACAGCACTTCTGGTCGACGGACAAAGAGACAGCTTCTAGACAGCGCCCAACAGGTCATCGACTTCGCCCGCGCCTTCTTCGATAATGGCCGCGCCCGCCTCGGAGGACTTCACTCCACCGCCTGGAACACATGACAGGAGTAACGTAGAAACTGGTGAGCGCCGTGATATGTTGACGCTAACATTCTTCAACCATTTCTAGCGTTGAAAAGCTTAGCTCGCACGGTTGCCCTTCTAAATGCTCTTCAGAACCTGGCCCACGCGTACTGCGCTGTAGCAAACGTACGTAGCTTTTGTCTGGCAACTGAGCAAATGGATACAGGTGTGGAATCAGTTGAACTGAATGACCAGCTCCAAGGAGAGAGTGATTATGATGAGGACCAGCTAGGGGAAGCAAACAAGAATGAAGTTGAGAAGCAGGCATGTAGTAGGAATGAAGGGGAAGAAAGTACACGGCCACAAGCAAGCACTAATAGCAAAGCTGTAGCTACCCAGCAACCTACAAGCAGTGGGAGCCAACCTCCAGCTGCACAGCGACCACCTAACATTAGGGGTGAAGCTGCATCAACGCGACAGTCTACAAGCGTAAGTGATGCTGTTGTGATGCAAGAGCAGTCTCAACCTGCAACTGCTGCACAGCAGACCATCAGTCAAATAGGACGTAAACGGCGTGAGCAGCTCAACAGCACATTGAGCACATACAAACAACAAAAAATGAATAAAAAGATGGGTGCAGATACACAAATGATACAATTTGCTGAAAGGGAGTTGGAAATTAAAGAAAAAATGATGGAGCGGTTAGAATCTATGAGCCAAGATCACAGGGACACAATGAATCTATTGACCACGAATTTGAAGATGCTGAGTGACACGGTCACAAATGCATTTCCAACGTTACAGCAGTCGTTACAACAGAGGCCAGGTCCTAGTCATTTGCAGCCGTTTCCCGTTGCCTCTCCTAGTTATGGCCATCATTACGCTCAGTATGCATTGCCACATCATGTACATGTACACTCGCCAGTGCACAGTATGTCGGCTACACTCAGTCCTCCTGTTTTCCAACCGATTCCTGAACAGGTGACGCCAACACCTGACAATGACCAGGTACCAGTGCTTTCCCCCCTTCACTTTGAAGATGATGACTAGGTGACAATGCTCTTTTACTCTTTAATGCATGCATGATTTCAAGTACAGTAGTACAGTTGTATGACGTGCATAATAATTGGGTTACATATTAATGCACTCATGCATGTGTCATCCAATGCAAGCAGTTGTAATGGCCTAAGGGTCAAAGTACTTAGTTAGAACTCTTCTAGCTCTCTTTCCTTCACTCTCGTTGCATTGGATTGTTGTTCTTTGGTTCCTCGGTTGTGATACCTGTTCATGCTCCATTGCTATTCGTATTTGCTCGTCACTGATGAATTCTTTATGTACTTCGCAATAATTGTGGAGAACAAAACAAGCATAAATGACAATAGGTAAGTCTACCAAATTGATATCCATCTGTCTTCTGAGAGCAGAAAAACGAGCCTTTAAGCGTCCAAATGCACACTCTATGACATTCCGGGCACTACATAGTCTGTAGCCAAAATACTGCTCTTGTACTGTGCTTCCTCCGTTAGCATACTCCTTCATCAAGTAGGGCATCAGTGGGTATGTAGGATCTCCGAGAATGAAGACTTGTATAGGATCTTCTTTCTCAACATCAACTTTAGGACATCTTGGTATTCCCCCGGTTTTAAACTTCATGTTTAAGGTTGAGTTGGTAAACATACGAGCATCGTGGACACTGCCTGGCCATTTTACGACGACATCCATGAACTGACAGTTGTAGTCACAACATGCTTGAACATTGATAGAAAAATGGCTCTTTCGGTTGACATAGTCTGTTGCATTATGACTGGGCTGCTTTATGTCAATGTGTGTTGCATCAACTGCACCCAAACACTGAGGGAATTGGAAACGCTCAAAGAAATGCTTTGTTTTCTCCTGTACTTCGGCTTCAGTGGTTGGAAGACTGATTAGCTGTGGTCCCAGGTGCTCGCAAATAGCCCTGCAAACTCTCCTTATGATTATGGATACAGATGAGTGTGATAACCCAAAGGAATTAGCTGTCTTCCTTATACGCCCTTCATCTGCCAGGTAGTATAATGTCAAAGCAACTTGCCTGTCAACTTCTACAGGGTCTCGCATTCTTGCTGATTGACGCTCGATATGAGGGCCCAAGTGTTTGCACAGGGACAAGAAAATATCTCTCAACATCCTAAAGTTCTCTGTCCATTCCTCAGGAAGCACTAACTTTGTAACAAAGCTGTCCCACCATGCGCGCATTCTCCCCGGCCTGATCCAGTACCTTCGTCTTGCACTTTGCACGCGGAAACATGGTATCCTCATAACGTGGCTAGAAGTAGTAAGGTCCAAGTACAGGATCCTTTCTCTGGCGTTTGCTGTCTCTGTCACGAACAAAATGAGAAGATTGACCTCGTACATGGCAAGCAAATTCGCAATAACAACCAGCAGGATCGCCACCAACATGTTCATCTCGAAATACCGGTAATTACTCGTTGTTGTGGATCGTTTTTAGCCGCACAATCGTTTCTGCTTTTTACACGAAGAAATCATAGCACCGTTTTTGCAAGTATCCACCTTCAACTGTGGATTTGGAAGTGATCGTTTTCCTCTAGCGTTTTCACCGTTTTGGTGTAAACGGTAAGTCAAAACGGTGTCGATTTGCACCGTTTTTGTCCAAAACGTTCTAGTGTAAACGCCGCCTAAGTACGTACTATAGCAACCTTGTGCAACCTGCCATCCTGTGTATGTACTTTATCAGCACCTGTTTTACGCATTCACAGTAATTGGCTACTGGAGATCTTCAGTTACGTTATGTGACAGTATAATGTTAACATTTCATTTCATTCTGTTCCAATTAACCATTCAACAGACTGTACTATGGTCTGTTTGTTTCATACCATGTCATTCAATTTTAGAATAAAACGGTTGAGGAAGAAAATGATTGTAGGGTCAACATTAAACTGACTGCTTTTTTATCTACTTATATACATACATAACATTCTGAAAGATGAAGTACATGTTACTTTGTGCCTGAAGGAGGAGGAGTATGCTGACTAAAGAGGCTACCCTAAGTGGTAGGTAATGCCATGATTCACTTGTCTCCGTCATGACTGGCTAACGGGTTGTTTGACTTCTGTTGTATCTTGCAGGAGAGCAGTTAGGTAAGCTTTCTACCACAATGCTATTACTTAAACTTGTTCTAGAAACACGTTTCGTTCTTTGGATACATGTTGAAATATGAAACACGTATTTTGAGTTAAAAACGCGTGGGGTCCCAGGGCGCCCCTGAACTCAAACTACTGTACTACTGACTGGTCCCTCTGGTTCGTGTGCTATGTCTGTCTGTCTGTCTGTCTGTCTGTCGAAGAAGAAACATGGGAAATGTCGAGGGCGCTATCCACATGTAGGCGCACCTTCGCTGTGAAGTAAGGTTAGTTATGTGCTCTGTTCAGTCCCCGCTTCCTCTTGGGAAGCTTCATTTGCCGGTTTTTAATTGTGTTCAGGAGTAGTGCGACTTTTGTTTGTATTACAACATACAAACAACCACCACCATCCCTACATAGACAGCACGTAGTGCTGTCTGATAGTCCATTATGAACATGAAGCCATACGAATACCAATATAGGGGCGCCGATTATGAGCCTAGCAAACAGAGAGCATTGAGCGTGGCCATTTTACGATGTCTGTCTGTGGATTGGAGTGTATCTTGCAAAAGAACCCTTCACTAGATTTTTTATTAGTATCACTCTATTAACACATCTTCATGAAGATTTCCGTTCAATTGGGAGACGGAGAAACACCATTAAAGCTTATTTTAAGCTTGAATAGCTTTGCCATTTGCAAGGACAGACAGATATATGTATACACCTATACAAATACTAGTATAAAGAACATGTCTTTTAAATTAAACGGGATTTAGGAACAGCCAGCAAATGAGCATAGAAGCAAGCTGTTCAGCACTATGATATACGTACTTCATTCCTGTGGAGGTGACTTGACATTCCAAACTTCCTTGTACACAGACCCAGTATGTATGTACGTAAGTACAGTCAACACATTACAGATGCACATACGTATGTACGTATGGGAATGCACAAAACACTGCATGTACAGTAAATATACTGCAAAACAAGACCAGTTGACTACAGCCTGCTGTGAACTCAAACCATTACATAATTTAGAAATGTACGGAATGATGCATACACACAGCACACAAGTAGGCAAAGAATATATACGTACATATGTACACTAGCAAGGAGAACTGAGAGTCATCACTTGTGTACAGCGGAGTGAACGTTTGGTAGAGTATGATACAAGTTACAGTACAGCTTCACACAGGCAAGCATTCTGCTCAGAACGAACCTTGAACCCAGATTGCCCACAAAAGTTTCTGTTGGCTTATCAACAAATGTGCCAAAGGCAACTCTGTTATCACTCGATGCCATGTTGATGGCATCCACTACAGGAAACAGGCATAAGGGCACAATTCAAGTCACAATGAGAAGACAGTTGAAGACACAGGTAAACAGTGTGAACACAGACAAACTGGCACAAGATGAACAAAGGCACAGATGCATGTATGTAGCTGCTGTAAAGCCTATGCAAAACAGTATACCATGTACATACGTATCAGCAGATAAGCACATTTCTTGCTCATGCACGGATCTCTGAAACTTTGTACAGTGTGTACAAAGCGTCTTCTTAACCATGTGCATGGAGAAATTGGATATTATCACACTCAAAGGCTGTACAGAGGCTTTCTCACAATACAGTGAAGATATTAAGAGTGTACATTCCCTTGACATGCACTGACACAAACTCTTGGCTATGGCAGTGGGGAGTAGACTGGCTCATGGCACAGCGGAGGGGAGTGTAGCAAAGTGTACACTTGTACAAAGGGTGACTATGTTCCTTGCACATAGGCAGTGATGAATCATTGCCACTAGAGAGTAATGAAGGAACGTAGCTTACAAATGGCTGCAAGATTGGTCCGGAAGTTGTTAAAGTCATCGGTCATGGTTGGGCCAAAGTCCATGAGAAAGTAGACATCGAGGGGAAAGTTTGAGCCAGGTTGGAATGTGAAATCCAGTGTCCTCGTGTCTCCTGAGGAGTAGAGGCATAGCATACAGTACCTAGGTGCAGTGTTAACTATGCACAAGGTGGTGCTGGGGTAGAAAACAAAACACGAACAACAAGTATTTCGAGTTAAAAAACTCGTGGGGCGCCAGGGCGCCCCTGAACCTCGAACTACTTGCTAGCAATTTTCCCATGTACGTTCAGTAAATCAGATAGTTGGGGGTACAGTATTGTTGTTGGCCTGAAAGATACATCAAGACACACTAGACCATTGGGTTTCCAAGAGTTTCAAGTCTCCAGAGCAGCCAGTCATATCCAGTGAAAGCATCCCTACCAAACTGTCAAATGTTTGCCTACTGCATTTTGATCTATATGACATTCTAAATGAGCAATTGTTACTTTGTGCCTGGAGGAGGAGTGTGCTGGCTAAAACTATGATGACTATATGAGCGAATCATGGCTATAATTATGTGTCATGACTCGCTGGTCCTCCATTATTGGCCTACGGGTCACTAGACTTCTGTTGTATTTAGGGCTGTACCTCGCAGAAAAACAGTTAAGTAAGCTTCCTACCACAATAATATTACTTAAACATGTTCTAGAAACACTTTGCGTTCTTTGGATACACGGCGAAATCTAAAGAGAATGGTTTTGAGCCTAGCAAACAGAAAGCGTCGATTTTACAATGTCCGTCAGTGATAATTGGAGCTGTATCTCGCAGAAGAGACGTTCCTTAGGCTTTTTATTAGTATCACTCTATTAACACATGTTTATGACCACATTTCGTTCGATTCAAACATGGCGAAACGTCATTAGAGAGGATTTAAAGCTTTGTAAAGAACGACGTGAGCGCCGCCATTTGCAAAATGACAGAAATATATATATATATATATATATATATATATACGAACATGAAGCCATACGAAGACCTAAATCTGAAAACAATATAGGGGCGCCTTCGGCGCCCCAAAAATATGCAAATCTAGTCCGTCACTAGTCCGTCCATCTACGTAAATTATGCAATACACTTATATATGTATGCACGTATGTACAGTATGTAAAACAATACACTTACTGCATGTACGTAGGTAACACTACGTAAATAGAAACTGTAGAATTCTATGATCATATTATGTATGTTGCAAACATTTTTGTGATCAATAATGTTTGTGAACTTCGTGAAGGGAGCACAGAAATCGTGAATAGTATTATTGCAAACAATTATATTCATGTATGCATGGTAAAATAGTATTATATACGTACTTTGCTGTATAACAACAAATGACCTATGGTATCATCGTAAACTTTAGCAGATGCTATCTATTTGAGTGCAGAGGTAAAGCAGAACAGTACAGTACAACGTAAGGCCTGCAGAGTAATGAACAAATCAAGAAGCAGCCAATTCATACTTTCAGTGAATTTGTACACTGCACATTTCAACCTCTACTGCTGCTGGGACATGTCTCTGAAGAATGACTGCGGCAGTGCTCCATCCGCCCAAACACTACATGCAAGTTCACCTGTCTACCTTCGTACCTGAACCACAGTCTGAAGATCCAATGAGCTACTGCTAGTATAGCACAATGCACCAGAGCCCGCTTTGTGAAAGGACACTTGCTAATTTTCTGATTTCCGTATTGACAGTGACACACAAAACTTTTCATTCACACAAGTTTTTGTGACATACGATATGTCAATAGAGTGCACAGTACACAACATACAATACAATACAATACAATACAATACAATACAATACAATACAGTACGTACGTATTAGTTATACCACGGCGCTGAGGTGTATATGGATTTTAGGCGCACGATGCCCGAGGGCGCGAAGCGCCCGAGGGCGAGTGCGTCTAAAATCCATATACACCGAAGCGCCGTGGTATAAGTGATATATACCCCGCCTAGCGCGTCTAGGCTCTTATTCGAAAGGCGGGCTTCTTCCAGGGCGGCAGATCTGAAGAGCAGCTGCCAAGTTTATTTGAATTCGCAAGTGCTGTGAAGTTTTCGCCTGCAGTTAAGCCACTGGAGCAACACTCTAAGGGGCCAGTGAAGTGATTAAGGCTTCTGCGACGTTCTCGGCCTTCGTCGGCTTCGAGGGTTCTTTGCGCTCGTTACTTGACTTTCTGTTCACCTTGAAATAGTGCGTTCCCACTGCTGCAGTGAGTTTGAGTGCCCTTGCGTACGAATTGGCGCACGAGCTTGCTGTTTCTCATCTGTGCACTGTGCGGGTCGCGTACATGGTTTATCTAGCTCGGCTACAGAGCGCTTTACATTGTTGGCTTGCGTGCATGGTTGCAGCGTGGTGGAGAGAGGTATTCTCCTTTTCAATGCTTTATGGACTCTTCCAAAGCCACGCAAAGTTGAAGCTAAGTTGCTGCATTTGTGCATTTGTGCTTTGGTGTGATTTGACACATTCGTTGTTATCAATAACAATTCTTTGTTATCTTTCACACCTTCCATATTTGGGCTGGGATATAACAGGATTTAAGCGCCCCTGTGCATCTATATGCTTCTTAAATCCTGTTATATCCCGGCTGGCTTGTTTACGCGATATATTTTCGCGCGGTTGCCATGGCAACGGGGTATATGTATGCATATACTGTAGATTTTGTCTGTACTCACCTGCTCTCAGTTGTACATTTACTTCTTGAGGACGAATCTGAAAACTTGCATTATTCTGCAGTCAAACACAGCAGCATGGCACATGTATGTAAGAGTGTACAAGAACACAACATGCGAAGAATCAACTGGGATACACTCAAGGACAACAGACACAGTACAATTGACTAAGTTGACACCAGGATGACACCCTTACCAATTTCTTACACTGCAAACACGCCACTCCTGCAGCTACTGGACTAAGCCCATACACAGTGACATATTGGTGCATGTGCAGACTACTATTCACAGAGCTCAGGAGACTTACTGCATTACAACATATCAGCATGTGCAAGTCAGCAAGTGTGCCCGTGTAAGTGTGTGGTGTGGATACGTATAATTATATGTACATGGGCATGTGAAAGAAACGGTGGTAATACTCAATGCAGAGCTCGCTGGTCCTAGGAAACAGGGCCACCAAACGTAGAGTCGATATGAAAGACAACGTTTGGAACTACACCTGGTAGGGAAAGAAGGGGGGAAGGGAAAAATGGCAGTGAATCGGACCAGCACCGGCAGCCTCCAGATCTTTAGCCGACCCTTTAGCAGCCAGGTCACTGGTCACCGTCAACAGCCACTGATCCATTTCCTCCTTATAGCCCACCTACATCAGTATATAAGGAGGGAATGGATCAGTGGCTGTTGGCGGTGGCCAGTGACCCGGCTGCTAAAGGGTCGGCTAAAGATCTGGAGGTTGCCGGTGCTGGTCTGGTTCACTGCCATTTTTCCCTTTCCCCTTCTTTCCTTACCATGTGTAGTTCTGAACGTTGTCTTTCATTCGTGTCACCATGGTACATAGACCATCTTAATTAGAGTTGATATACGTACGCAACTGGCAGCATGTTCACATTGATATACTGGGCATGGAGATTCAGCAACAAAATGGTGCTTACTTCCAGCACGATACTGAAGAACATGAAATTATTGTCAGAATAGAAACCCACTGTTTGTGCAGAAGTAACAGCCCCCTCCCATCCCCCCCCACACACACGCAGATCATTCCTCCTATGGTACATGCTCGATTCCTTTGATATATATTACTCCATTACTCCACTGGAGGCTAAATTCCGCAGGCAGCCACCCACAGCATCGAGGTCAGGTACTCACACAGATCAATAAATAAACAGGTTCTGCCACGAACATGTATCTGACACAGCTGTGGGTATACAGTGTTGTGAAGAATCTCAAACTTCTCCATCAACCCCCCCCCCGACAACTCATGGATATTTCAAGTCTGAGCCCCGGGCTAATGTGCCTGTATGTACGTATAAATATCTGGATCATGGTTCCCATGTGAAACGGGGAATAAAGCACCCTGAAAACATGTATCTATCACTGGCGCAAAGGACTCAATATGGTGTAGGCTAGCAGACTTGCACACAAAGAAGTGTAACAGCTTCTGTCTACAGTAGCTACTGAATTATATCAACCTGGCTGATATTCTGTATGCATATACGTACGTACATGTGTACATACGTACAGTACAGTACAATCAGGTTACATGTGTGTATGTAGGTATGTACGTACTTTTGGGAAATAGCTAGGAAGAGTCACATTGGGTGCTGGCAGTACGAGATGGGTACTGTAAGTACTTATTGGCTGACGCATTGCCATTACAACTCACCATTGTAACTGTAGAGCCAGACTGAGGGCTTTCAGGAGCATTACATGTACCCGTACCATTCAAGTAGCACCGTTCTGCGCTTGCAAATATCTGAGGAAGCAGAAACAGAAAAGAGGAACGGACACTAGACCACAGTCAATGAGCACATGTATTAAAACTATTTATCATACAGAAGCAGCAGTGTGCTTGCCTGAGGCACCGATGGAGCCAGGGATGAACAGGACACAAGTGGTGGAAGCTACATACAATGTCATACATGTTAGCTTCTGCATACACTTTGTTCACTGAGAGTACTGGTAGTGTACTACTAGAGTCCATGCAGCTCAGGGTGATAGTGAGTGCATAGTCATCAAGAAATGGCATCTATTCTGATGTATATACATATACAGGTAATCTGCTAATATAGGTAATATGCGTAACAATTAATATTCACATGGTACATGGTACATGGTTGAGTACTTACAGTTTTATACATTACAGTACATGGGTGAGTACTTACAGTTTTATACAGTACATGAGTGAGTACTTACAGTTTTATACAGTACATGGGTGAGTATTTACAGTTTTATACAGTACATGAGTGAGTACTTACAGTATTATACAGTACATGAGTGAGTACTTACAGTTTTATACAGTACATGGGTAAGTACTTACAGTTTTATACAGTACATGGGTAAGTACTTACAGTTTTATACAGTACATGGGTGAGTACTTACAGTATTATACAGTACATGAGTGAGTACTTACAGTTTTATACAGTACATGGGTGAGTACTTACAGTTTTATACAGTACATGGGTGAGTACTTACAGTTTTATACAGTACATGGGTGAGTACTTACAGTTTTATACAGTACATGGGTGAGTACTTACAGTTTTATACAGTACATGGGTGAGTACTTACAGTTTTATACAGTACATGGGTGAGTACTTACAGTTTTATACAGTACATGGGTGAGTACTTACAGTTTTATACAGTACATGGGTGAGTACTTACAGTGTCTGTGCACCACGCGCAGTCCCTGCTAGCAGCAATACATGAGTCACATGTGCTGTACTGACTGCAGTCTGTGGTCTGGGCACCTGCAGAGAAGACACAATGAGAATCTGTACCTAAACAGTAAGCACATGCATGTACGTACATGCGTATGTACATACGTAACACACAGGTACACTGCACACCTGTCAATGGCCCACTCGGCACAGCCACCTAAAGCTACAACTCTACCCACTCTTGTTCACTCATGTCAACTCATCACTGCCACATTTGTACACCATCACCACATACGTACGCTGGTTTCACGACTTCTAGTCCCGATAGAAATTTGTGCATTGGACTCAATCACGTGAATGATAGGTTCACACATACTGTATGTAGATCGAAGTATGTGTGAGCCTGTTGTTCCTATATTTTACTCACATGATCGAGTGCAATGCACAAATGTCAATTTGGACTAGAAATCACAAAATCACTGCACCAGCAAGACAGTGAGTCAGTTTCAGGAAGTTGTCACATGAAGCAGTGATAAAGCATGACAAAGGTGCACCGTCTTACAAGGAAGTATGCAGTGTGGCTTGTGCCCCAGTGCACATTACATCATCAGACAGCCATACATGAAGCAGCAGGAAGTGATATAAGCTGGCTCATAAGGAGTAGACCACAGAGAAGTGGCACAAATACCTATCACTATCTGTCAATGGCGAAGCCATTAAAGCCCTGGGAAGCCTTACATATGAAACTGCTTGTCACAAGGGATACAGGCTAAGAATGGAAAGATGAGCATAACTATGACTGTGTTGCATGTATTCATTGAGCTGCAATGAAATCATTTCCTAGCACATCCCAATTAAGCTGGCAGTCAGTGAGGGCAAAATCACTGCTAAGCCAGCCAAACGTGTCATTCTATTACAATAATCAATGTGTTAGTCATTACAGAGCTTCTGTGTACAGACTTTATAAAATGCATACACTGAGCAACAGACAAGCATTTACTGTCACGTCCAGTAAGAAAGAGCCTGTATTAGGAGGCATGTACAATACGGCACAGTATGCACCCATCAAATGACTTCATATGCGCATGCATGCGTGCATGTCTTCTATGTACATTAATGCATGGCAGTATAGAACTACTGCAGCAACACAGCACTGTTCATTGTGTCTCCCATCTAACAGTAAGGAGTGTAGGTTACATGTCAATGCATAGCAAGTCTGCACCTTTCACAGTGCATAAGGGTTGCAGTCTACGTAAGACCCGTCTGTGAAACAGTGAAAATGACAGAGAGGTGCACATGCGTACGCGCATTGATGATCTGCCAAACTAATTTTCAGTACTCATTTTGCATGGATGACCTTGATTGTTGAAGCATTTGCCTATGGACTCTGACAGATGCACAAGCATTAAACCAACCCGGGAGACCTCCTGGCAAGGAGTGATGAATACTGTATAAAGTACATAATGCCAAACTGGGTCAAACATACGTAAAGTGTACTCTTATAAGTACTAGCTGAATGCCTGCCCATTGGGCAGGTTTCCAGCCTATTGCAAGCCAGCGAGGCAGTCCCTTGCCAGTTTGAATTATCTGCACAGGTAGCAATGGAGGCTGCATGGCTGCTATAACGATGGTAGAGTTTAATTCAAACGCTTGCCGACAACAAATAAGATCTCCTATAATTGGAAGTCCTAAAGACCAATAATGAAATATGGCGTCTCGGCCCGTGGAAAAAAGGAAGCTCACTCTTCGGCTACAGGGCAGTTAGGTGAACGGCACCCCTCTAAGCTCATGTTCCCCCACTCCCTTAACTGGCATGACTCGTATCAAGTCTGCCAATGACCAGTAGTGAAAGGTTCAATAATTTTAGAAATGGTGTGTCGGCCCACGGAGAACAGTTGAAGGAATCACGCTATTTGGCCGCAAGGCAGCTAGATGAATGGCACCCCTCTAAGAACATGCTCGTCCATACCCTCAACTGCCATGGAGCGCCTCGGGCCAATTCACTGCAAGGTGCCGATTTTATGGCTGAACAAACATACATACAAACTGAGATCCCGTGAATTATAGTAAGATACGTACACAAAAGAAGTGTAAATATTGTGAATACAGCACACATCTACATATACTATCAACTTGCAAACCAATGTACGTAAAGCCGGAATACAGTAACACACCACACAGTTCTATAGTAGCAGCATTATATTGAGATACTCACTGAGCATTGGCATATAAAATGCCGTTGCACACCACATACTGCATACATAACTACAGTACATACTGCATACATAACTACTGTACATACTGCATACATAACTACAGTACATACTGCATACATAACTACTGTACATACTGCATACATAACTACAGTACATACTGCATACATAACTACAGTACATACTGCATACATAACTACTGTACATACTGCATACATAACTACAGTACATACTGCATACATAACTACAGTACATACTGCATACATAACTACAGTACATACTGCATACATAACTACAGTACATACTGCATACATAACTACAGTACATACTGCATACATAACTACAGTACATACTGCATACATAACTACTGTACATACTGCATACATAACTACAGTACAGTATACTACTGCATACATAACTACAGTACATACTGCATACATAACTACTGTACATACTGCATACATAACTACAGTATAGTATACTACTGCATACAGTACTGTATGTACAGGGTAGGGAGCACACAGCGTCAGCATGGGCATAGCATTCAGAGCACAACAAATTAGCCAGTCCACGTTCCAGTGAGCTGAACCATAAGTACAGTATGTGACAACATGTTAACATTTGTTTTTAAAGAACCAATTGACCATCCAATGGTTCTACAACACTTCTATTGAATGGACAAAGTGGTTGCATGTACAACTAATGTGTATGAAGGAGTGTCAGAGCGGCGCAGGCTCGACAGTAATCTCTCTGTAGCCTTTCAAATCATTCCAGACCATTATGTCACATCTAGTGCACCTGCTTCTGCCTCTCCATTTTCTTGTACAGTAGAGTAACATAACCATTCGGGGACCATGCGTAGTGTACTAACTACTGCTTAGTCAACCTGTTCTATTAACCATACAATGGAAGTGGACTCCACCGCACTGTGTAAAATGAAACTTGTATAATTATGCTGTCACAAAACATGTTTTGAAGTGTTTGACTTTCAGTATCCCATTGCAGTAAACATCCTGTTCCATGGTTGGTGTTGGGGTATGAAACAATATGTACATCTCCTTAATACTTAACAAAATAATTGTCAATCATTTGACACTGTCATTACTTCAAGCTGACAGTAAACGCCCTGTCCACCCAAGAGGATAGGAGACTAGAAGCGACATCATAACAGCTATAATACATGACAGTATGTAAAACAGCCATGAGGAGTGGTTAAGCAGTTCTAGGGACAGTTCAACAGCAGGGTGCATTTCTGAACTTGGAGAAGCAGCTCCACACAGCCTTTGATGCAGCTCTTACAGACTAGTCTGGCTTGCTATCCCCTAGGTACTGCCTGCCGCACTGCATTGGAGTGCAGGGTAGTCGGTAGGAAGTAGAGGATAGCAAGCTAGGCTAATTTCACACTGACAGTCCCAGGTGGAAGGAGCCTGAGGTACGTATGTATGTACACGTAAGTGGAACTGGTTATGTACAGTTTGAACCTACACACGTATGTATCTGTGTTATGAGATAGAACAGAACAGACAATGTCCACAATGTATTAGAAGGCTTGAATGCATGGGTTAGGATGAGGGTTACCTTATTAGGAAAGTCAGCACTCCAGTGAATGCACTAGAGGTGTTATCAGTGCAGAGGGGCTTGTAACGGTCACATGTGCCACTGGTGAAGAATAGTGGCCACACTACGTACCTTGAAGCATTCAACATGTATGTACTCAAGTGTGCTGAATGGGCTTCCCACAATGAAAAGATTCAAATCTACATCCATTCAGATGTTACACAACACCAAAACTGATTCCAGCATCACAGTACTGTCCCACTTGTCAGTCAGTATGAGAGTGCGCTACCCTGTTCTGTCTCCTTACCGCTGCCCTTCTGTCACTCAGAGCATAGGAGGATTGTCATAATGAATCTGATAGAAGCTACTGTACGTAGTTATTGCCCAAGAAACAGAAGTGCAGTGTCTCAGTAGGTGATGAGTAGGTGTGCTACAATTTCCTCCTCTTATTGTACTAGTCACCCATTATCAACTGCCCACTAAATTGCATTTCCTTTTCAATACACTTGATTCACCTGGTGGGTGACGAGCATCAAAAATTGCATTCAAATTTGAATGATGTGGTTACTTGTACCAGACCTCAATACATAATATTCACTTCACTCTTCTACACTCTATGCACATGCTCCTCAATCCATAAGGTGCCCCTGCATCTGAAACACAGAGTTTATGCTTGTACCTACTTCTGTTCCACATTTGCATGCTCTGAAACGTTGAACATAAGATAACAAGACAACTCAAGGCAAGAAGGTCCAGCCACTAGTCCCAGTAAGGGTTAAGGTAGAGACCTATCCAGAATCAAGGATATCGACTGCACACATAGTTAGTGCAACAACTTTGAGCTGTTGTGAGTAAGTAAACAATACGATGTCCCTAGGAGTTCCAATGGAGAGGGTGCAATGTACGCTGTTCAGTTCATTGCACTTGTACTCACTGAAAGATGACACATTCCATTCCACAGACTTTCATACACACGTGTCGCTATAGCAACTACAAACACAGAATGTACGTATGCAAGCCATAACAGCCCATGCACACTGTACAAGTGTGCAAACAGTTAAAGAAATGAGCAAGTGGGGGGGGGGGGGCAGTTATGTATATGAAAGCCGTGTGCATCTGATTTATAGCCATTACACGTAGTGATTAAGGAATACATAAGGGAGTAACATTCAGACCCTAAATCACACAATACATCCGTAGTTGAACACATCAAAATAGAGCTGCATAAGTATTTTACAAATATAATAATATGATTATGTGAATGTATGGGTGTCTACATTCATGTAACAGTTGGTGAAGACGTACAAGCACCCAGTAGAGGAAGCATTGCTATCTCAATGGCAGTTTAGCACATCTAGCTATGTGTGTATGAGGTACAGAGATGAGACATTAGGTATTGCCTTCACCAAAGCTGCAGCCTCAATTCATGCTTATACAAAGTTCCACAATTTATTGCTCTTTAGGTTGTGTATGAAGTAGATTTGATGTCTTCCCTGGGACAGCAGAATTCCATACATATGTATTTGGCAACTTCATGGGTTCTTAGAGACACATGCACTGACAGCCATTTTCAGGTGTCCCAGGCAGCCGAAGCAATAACAGCGTCACCCATCACTGCCAATTTTCATGTCATAATTTGCGTACACGGCGGAATGTGCTAGTCTACAGGTACGTATTGACGTGCAGAGAATGCTATAAAGCCTAATGGCACGTACATAAACTGTGCATTACAGATACGGGCTACCTCTAGCAGAAACTACAAACAACATAAGTATTAGCCAAAATACAAAGTCCGTCTAGGTGGTCATCTACCCCTACAATTATTTACTATCATTTCGGCAAGTACGATGTACTGATGTTGGGTCTAGTGGAAGGATGCTAGAAATAGCAAGCTGTCTAGGTACACACAGGTGTTTATGCATAGTACAAATAGCTTCAACTTCTGAAAGCGACGCCAAAGTCAAAGCATGTAGATAAGTAGTTAAACAGTGTCACTTTAAACATTTGATCAAACCCTGACACACAACACAGGCTACGTAGGGAGGTAGGTCCAAGGCCATACACTACGCACACACATGCCAGCGCTGTTCGAATGCACCACCCAAAGGAGATCATTTACCCTAGTAAACGGCGCACTCCCGTAAAATAACCACATACGAAGGCTGCACGGGCCACAAGTGGAACCGAGTGCCTTGTACGTACATACGGTACCAAGTGAAGCGTTCGCACGCTTGAAGGCGCTACGGCTAGGCCCACAAGGGTTGCACCTGTCGCCCCGAAATATCACTTCAATACATCTTTTACAAGGTACGCAGGAACAACCGTCAGACATGTACACTTCCATCAGTAGACGAACTAGACATACTCGGTCCACAGAACGGGGAAGGTGCCTCCTTCACTCACCAATATTGGCCCAGAAGAAGCTGCCGAGTAGACAGGAGAGGAGAAGGACCAGCGTTCTCTGATCCATTGTGGAGACAATCCCTGAAGATAGTGGAGCACAATCTAGTGCCAATGATTGTTAGTAGTCGCGGTGTGGGAGGAACTCTGTGGCTGACGGGTCCTTCACAAGGTATAGCAAAAGGAATGCACACGTTTTCCGGTTTTCCGGAGTTGGTGCGTGACACAACGTGACATGACACTTCAGGGGGCAAGCACGTACTCCGGAAGTGCATAGCCGGATATGGAGAGGTGCTTAGGGTACGTAAGGTCACTGTGGATGCTGACCGCGTTCAAATAAGCGACAGAAGACGTAGTTGTGACAAAACGGTGGTGTCGACTAACAAGCCAGACATGTAATGTGTACTTCATTTTGCATGCAGTGTTTATGTTTATGTACAATGTCATGTACTCAATTTTTATGATTTTATGCAGTGCAAGTTGCAAAATAGTATAACTATATAATTGAGTGAAACCATAATAATTCTAATTATGATATATGGGTACTAATACAAGTGCTGAAAAAGAATTGCCAGATAGTTTTATAATGATGCTGTTTTGTAATGTTTTGATGTTGTTTTACCACCTGCTATCTCCATGTTGCACAATAGCAGTAGCTATATAGCACTTAACACTGCCACAGTTACTTCTTGCACAAGCTCAAAATAGCATATTATACTTGAGACCCTTGCAATTGACCATGATCCTTCTTTTCTTTTTAGATGATCATGATTGTTGCCTACAACATCTAGAACTCATGATCCATCATGCACTCAGCCATGCACCAACATTGCCTTGACCACACAGTGCAAGCTACAGCAAGTGCATCGGGTTGTGCACCAGTGCTAGCTATATGTGCATGCATGGGATAAGACCACTGTGGCCAATGCAAGTTGAATATAGCTTGCAATTCGGTAACCATCACAAGTGCCTGCTAGTCGAATGTTTGCATACATTTCACTAGTTAGTGGATAAAATGAGAACACCACCAGTGTCAACACAGTTCAATGTGGGAAATGTGGCTAATATATATAACAACATGTGGCTGAATTGTGCAAGGACACTGGTAATTAAGGTTCAAAGTACGTTGTGTCATGTGCAAATAGTACTGTTGCCACAACCCCACTTCACTTGTTCTGAGACCGCGGTGCCTGGTTCCTGCAACCTTCAGCACCTGCTCCAGTGGTGCAGCAATTATATAGGAATGGCACCTTGAGTTGTCACCGATTTGAGATAACAGAGAGTCCTATGAGAACAAAAACTCCTCATCAAGTATATGCATGCATAGCAATTATTAATGCATGTCATAATTTATGCCAGTGTTCTTTCTGATATAGAAGTAAGCATGTGAGGTTTAAGTTCCCTGGAACTTATCACTGGAATTAAAGTATGCAAGTGAATCTTTCCTATTGATTCAGAAGCATTTTAAAACTTGTAAAAGTGTGAAGCTCAATAGTCACAGTGACTAATAGGTTAGGGAATTAAGTGGCAATGGCTTCAATTATTATAACCTATAACAATTTTGAAACCTCAATTCTGTGGAGTTCACTTGACATTTTACATAATTCTGGAATGTCAAGTGAACTCCACAGAATTGAGGGGTGCTAAGTTACTGTTGATTGTTTCTATGCTCTTCTGCCGGTCATTTCTAAATCCCCTTCAACTTTCAATAGGAAATTTTTATTTCACTATTAACATTATGAGCTTGCATGGCTTATATTATAGTGGACATGCATACATAATTTATATAATTATGTGGTACTATATATAGTGCACGTGGGTGTGTCGTCAGTGCATCATGGGACATCAGCACTATTATAGAATTACCTTTTGTGACGCAACCCTGTCCATATGTTAATAATTTTATGGACAAAATTGTTAATTATCAAGTTCAAATTCAATTCAAATTCAAATTCTGTAAAACATGCTTTGTCATGTACACTGCAACTGTATAGAATGGTTGGTCAACCTCATGTATGGTATCAAGAGTACATTGTCAGGAGAAATTAAGTAAATACAAGTTAGAATACATGCAGAAATTCACACTTTCAACTAGTGTTATACAAACAGTTGTTCCGTTAGTTCCAATGTATATACAGTGTCGCCTGTACAAGTCAAAACACACTTTGCTTTCAATTAACTACAAATAATAGTAACAGTAACAGCAACCCAAGTTAATGCTTGCCCCAACAGCTTTGAGATCTTGGTGTGGAACATTTAAGACAACACACTACCGCACCAAAACACAGCTACTTAGCAAACCATATCCCATGCCAAAGGTATAGAGGAGACATACCCATATGCACTGTCTCTCACACATGTGACCACAGTACATACATCATAATACACACTCACACATGCACACACACACACACACACATGTGCGCACACACACTAGTTCATGTGCTGCTCATTAATGAAAGCAACTTACTACTCAGCCCAAGTTCCTCCTTCAGACCTTGCACATGCATGTTGCTGGGTGATTAGTTCATATTCCATTGCCTCAAACAGCACAGTGCATGCCCAGCTGGGAGGTTGCTGGCCCTGGCCTTCTTTCCATCTGGTCAACCCCACTTGAGCAGCTCTTTTATCATCATTGGGATTGCTGGCAATACATGCTGATATTGCAGCTGAGTCAAGTCCCACTCCTTCTAGAACTGCCCTCACTTTGCCGGCAGCATTTTTGCTCACATAATATACTCTCTGAAGGGCATGAGGTGGTCTGGGTGGTCTAAAGAGAAGGTAAGACACATCACAAGCACATTCCTCACAGGTGACCAAGCTAAGCATCTCACCATACACTCTCTGCATTGCAATGGCAGAGGCTGTAGTCTGAGACATCAGTGGGAACTGTGTGGTAGTAGCAGCAGCTAACGATAGGGAAAGGACGCAATAAACATGAACGAAACAGGCAGATGTGGTCACCTTGAAGGATGACTTACAGAATGACAAGAGTGACATGTCACACTGAAGATGCCATCATGCGCATGCTGTCTGATTGCCACAGGTCATGTGAACTCATGCGCCATGCATCAGTGTACCTCACTATTCCTGCTACCATCCAAATGTTGTTCATGCACATCCTCGTATGCTTTACACTTGAATGATAACTCCTTCCCTGCCCCAACCAGGTCCAGACACACCCACACCGGCCTCCCTGTCTTCTTTAGGTCCTGTCTGTGTGTGGCATCAACTGTAATGCTTGCATGGGAGATATCCTCTGCTGTGTACAGCCTTATCCAGCAGTTTAGCGGAGGTGATGCTACAGCTGCTGTATTCCATGTCATCAAGTTGCAGCAGTACAATGACTGCGCACCTCTGAAGACCCATCGATGACTGCCTGCCAGCCATTCCCATTCTTCTTCTTCAGCTTTCTATTAAGCTCAGCTACTTCTATGCTTTTTAGAATCTGCAAAAACACTGTCATTCCTTGTCTTGTGGGGCTGGCAGTGCAAACCCCACAAGACAAGGAATGACAGTGTTTACAACCGTACTCAGTATGCCATATGTCGGTTTGTTACAGTGCAATGAGTGCTTGTATACTCACATCATACCACAAGGGGAATGCATAATGTCACAACAACATCACATGTCATTTCATTGTCTTTTTCCTTCTGTAGAGAGATGGCCTAGCTGGTAAGCGTGACATGGCTCCTTTCTTGAACACCTCAGCAAATAGGCTGCAGTGACCATTAATCGCCAACTCCCAGCAGTAGCTGCTGAGTCTCCTTCCTCCTTCTAACAGTACAAAAGGTGGTACTTGTGTTCTCCCTCCTTCAGTGTGTGAGAAGAAGTGGTAAAGGACAGGCCATCCCTGATGCAGTCAACCCCACCATATGTACCAGTGGGGGAGGAGGAGTTTAAGGGGTTTGGTGACACATCGGTCATCGTAGTTGATGTACGCTGCCATGTTACCAAGCTGGTAGCCCCCTGGCAGTGTGAAGGGACTATCAGGGATGACAGCAGGGTAAACGCCCACACTTTGTGAAGGGTTGAGGGCCCCTGGTGGGACTTCTAGAAGGAAGGTCTGTCTCTCCACCTACCCCATGGAGGGCTGAAGACACAGCTTCTCTCCTTCCAGTCCAACAGACTGTGACTGGACACCAAATGGGAGCCAACACAGGTCATCCAGGGTGGTCTCAGCAGCTGGGAGGGAAAGGGGGAGGATTTCAAATAGTAGATCCCTCCCACTTCTGTCTACAATATGCTGACTCTGCGCTAACCTTTCACTGTATCTACGTTTGGTTCTTTGGGAGGGTTGAACCCTCCTCTAGCAGGCTGTAAGGGAGCCTGCATAGGTACATGGTTAGAGATGCGGGGGTGGGGACACAAGCTATACTTTGGGGGTAACAATAGATTGTGACCAGGGGTATACTGTTTTGCAGATTTGCTACCCACTTTGGCATGAAGTAACCAAACCAAGACATAGTGATTACTACAACACCATTGCAGTATGTGGTGACCTATATACTCAGTTAATGACAGAGTGTATATGATCAGATATATCATGTGTGTGAACATGACAGAGGCCGAGGCAGTGCCCTACTGGTAACTATGCCTACATGATGCTGATTTGTTGACCCTCAGCACCCCCTCACAATAGCATTAATAATTCATGGGATGTTTGTCTGTGGCACACAATTGCACACTTAAAGGTTGAATAAAGACTCAGGCACACAGGAGTGTTATGGAAATATAACTGAGTTCTCTGAAGGTATGAAGTTCCTGAAGGAAAGCAGATTCTGAATGTCAAAATACCCTCATGACTGTATCATAACCATTATATATTGCACCTGCAGCTATAAAGCTGTCTAAAGCAGCCAGCTTCTCTATGATCCAAACACTTGATATGTACAGTGGAACCTGTCTATAAATGGGCTATGGGCAATTTTGCAATTATTAGGGCAATTTCATACATTACCTTATCACAGTGTAATCACCTATTGCCATGACAACATTGTGTGTGTCAGTGTGTGTGTGTGTGTGTGTGTGTGTGTGTGTGTGTGTGTGTGTGTGTGTGTGTGTGTGTGTGTGTGTGCACTGTATGCAAATACAGCACATTGTCACTCCACAACCTGGGCAGCGGCATGCGCTACTGTATGCTAAATGAAACGTGGTCCACTCATTGGCATATCACACACACAAACACAGTGTTTGAAGATTTAGTTCTCAGAATGCATCACTAGAAAAAAGCATGTAAATCTTTCCTGTAGAAGCATTTCAAGTTATAATCTCGGGAAAACACTCATCACTGAGAAATATCAACCATGACATTGGCTGCAATACCTAGTAACCACTTAAATGTATCACATTTTGCTTCACATTACATCATAGTCTTGGCATGTCACATTAGTGTTACTAGCAGGAAAGCCCGCCTTCGACGGGCTTCCCTGCTCCGGCGCGTCGACGACAGCATGCTGGCGCCTGTCTGCCTACGCCAGCATGTTGTGTGACAGTGTGTTGATGTCAGCTGGGCAGTATGCTGGTATCTGCAACGTCATGTGTGCATGGCATGTGAGTATGCAGGGGAGCATTAAGCCGCGCAGATTGCACCATTACATTGAGTGCATTGAGTGCCCACAAGTGGAGCAGATGCCATGCAGTGCACATAGTAAGGGACAATGCTATGCCTGCAATTTAGTGTATGTATTAATGGTATCATGTCCAACATGCTGACTAGAGGCATGCATGTGCACGGTGGTGATTCATGTATGCGCTGAGGATGAGGCTGTGCAATGATATGGTGTATAGCTGTGTAGATTATCTGTCTGAAAGAGCAACAGAAAATTTAGTACTCTTACAGAAACAGGTCAGGCCTCAAAACAGTTGATTTGCAAGTATTGTATGCAACTGTGTAACTGTGCAACTGTGTCTTTTAAAGAACCTCTTCTTACGCAATATTGTCAAGATGAATGCCATCATGTTGGCTGGACTAAACCCACGCCAACAGGATGTGACGTCACATTCTTATGGCGGTATGAAATGCACTGTATGTTGCAGGGGCATAGGAAGATGCTGAAGTGCCGAAGCATGCTGAGGTGCACTTGTACTGGAGTGCATACGTGGTGCGTACCTGGAGTGTTTTAGCTTGCGTAGTTTCGGCTGTGTGAGCAGTTTTCGTCCTTTTTGCCCGTGGTCCATGGTGGCCAAGGTGTGTGCCAAGAACTAAGAACCTGAAGTCTGCAAGGCAAAGAGTAACACCTAGTGAGCTAAAGTTGTTATGTATACCTGTCAACTGCATGAATGTCAACATGACCAAAACATCCTGCAATAAATTGTTGATGTATAGATTCTGCAACGTCACCATCACTGTGGTTAGCTGCTGTGATGTCAACTGTCACAAGCACCCATATATCTGTTATGCATCTCTTCTATCACAGTGGTATGCATTTTAGGGTAATATCCTATTGGTAAGGCTTCACACAAGACATGATTATTGAAGTTGTGTAAATACAAAGAAATGTGAAACCAGGGGAGGCTAAAAGGTATTATATGATGTCATATTTCCTAGTGATGAAGTTTCACAAAATTAGGCTGCATTGGGAAATATATCTTTTCCTTCTACAGATGCGTTCTAGAGAACTGATACTTCAGATACTTTGATCAGTCGGAACACTGTCGGTGCACTCCTGTTCTCTGAAGTTTCACAAGATTAGGCTGCATTAGGAAAGATATCTATTCTTTCTAGGGATGCATTCTGAGAGCTAAAACTTCAGATGCTTTGATCAGTTGGAACACTGTTGGTGCATTCCTGATCTTACCTTAGAGTGCTATCTCGTAAAGGTGCTAGTTGCTGATTACCTTATAGCTACTTATTATAACAGGCACTAATATTAGCAAATACACAGGGTGGTGATAAAATGCTGAAAATGTCCCTGCTATTTTTGTATAGGCTACGCACAAAAACATGAAATTAGTTAGTGCTAAAACTAATTCACTATTCCTGGACTTTTCAAAATGCTAATTTACTCGCTGCAAAACTTTGAACTTAAGGTACTCAGTGATTATCCCACAATTATAATGAAAGAAACAATACCAATGACATCAATGCAATCTCTTCTTGTCTGCATAGCAGCTTGGCGAGGTGTTCCCGTAAAATCTTTTAGAACATAATGTAAAACACCAACTTCTCAGGACATTAAGCATATGAGCAGAACTAAAGAGCACTGCAGCTAGCTTCTGTGATGTGGATCAATATGAATGCTCATGTAGTTACGTGGCTAGGAGCATTTCAGACCTCCATTTTTAATAAAGTAGCAATGGTAAGGCTAGTGTAATAGCATATATGCAATAGAGAAAATATTCCTTAGCAATGAAGCCATATACCTGGAAGTGTAACTTGCTCTGAGGTATTCTCAGCTATCAACTCCTTGCCGCAGATGCTGCAGTGCACTACCTGTCACAGCTCAGCTTGAGGACTGCTTCTCATGCAAGGAATATAAGCCATGGACTATCATCTGGAAGTGATAACTAGCTAGTATAAATGTAGTCATAATTAGCTGTTGACTTAGGGTTAGAATACCTTAGGCATTACCTAACAATAATGTTAATTCCATTATATAGTTTAGAAGGAAGACAAGAGCTCACATTTTTGCTTTTGCATACAATGATTAATTTATATTACATTGATTGATAGTTTAATATGTCATGCATTAAAGCATTTGAGTCTTTCTTCTCTGGATTGCTTCACTATGCATACATGATGATCCTTTCTAGTGAAGCATTTGAAAGTTATATACAGTCTTGGGAAACATTGACATCATCATCGAGCAGTAAGGGAGTCTATAGAAATGGCTTCAAGTTAAAACCAATTAAACACCCAATGTAATACCGTAACATTCCATTGTTCTAATTTAGCCAATAAGGTGAGGAAGGGCAAATTGTCATGATTTGGTTGGTTAGCATAGCCATGGACTGCTGAAACTCCACATTGTCCCCGGTTCAATACCGGCTGGTGCTAGCTTTCCCTTCCTTGCCTATCTTTATTCTTTCGAATCGTGACTTGCATTACACTTGACAATGCAATACAATGATTATATATTACATTACTTGAATGGCATACAGAGTTAATATAAATGCCACTTGGTATCATAAAGACAGCTAGAGAGCATGAGAAAGTCTCTGAATCACAGTGCATGGTTGTAAACAGGCTGTATAGAGATCTGCAATTCCTATATCCAGTGCTACATACAAGAAGGGATGGAGCACTCTCTGATATGGAAAATAATGGGCTATCACATGTGTAGGTGGAATTGAATCATTAAGTGTATGAGACTAAGAAAATCATTCACCAATCAGTGTTTCCTCCAAAATTCCAGATCTGCTTAATTCTTTGGTAACTTAGTATTTATAAGGGCATGCTGTACATCAGGGTATACAATTCTATACGGTTGAGTTTGTATGTGCATGAACAAGTGAATATAGCTTTCCTGTTATCACTTCAGTGAGTTGCAGTTCTGAGGAATGCATCGCTAGTGAACACAGAGATTGGAAATGCAGTCATGATATCTCCTATGACTTGACTTGCATGGCATGCAGCACTTGTGTGGAGAAACCTATCAAATACAGCTTCAGGAAGCCACGGAGCATTCAGAACACATTGTGTCATGCCAAGATCATACTGTGACTGGAAGAGGCGATTCAGAGACTGAGTATAGTCTAATATAATATTTTTACTCCTATACATAGCTTGCTTGGTAATCTCGGAGTTGAGATGCTTGTATAATACATCTCAGTGGTAACCTATTGCGCTGTATACACTTATAGAGTGACTTGCGTGGGCGGATCAAAGGAATTTTGAGTACTTTATATTTCGTAATCTTGCAGCGTGCTTTATGGCCGTTCTTTATGGAAGTTAAAGAACGCTAGGCGAGCCATAAAGAACTCTAGCAAGAGACGCAAGCACTCAAACTTCCTCCTTGCGCTTTTATGGGTGGATTCTGTCCAGTGTGGTCTGACTGAGATCGCGAATTACAAAAGTTACTTTTCGTTTCTGCCGAAGTGTGACCTCGCTGCTCCGTAAGTTAAAGCCTAGCCTGCTACCCATCCTTCGCTTCTGAAAGGCGGCAACGAGTGCTCTAATGGCAAAGGAAGGGTGCTTCGCTAGTCCTTTTTGCGGTTCTTGAACTGGCAGTCCGAGCGGGCATCTGCGCACTAGCTAGCTAGCTAGCCAAACGGATAGTAACAACGGCAGGAAATAGTTGTTCTTCTGCGATGCTAAAAAGAACATAGCGCAGCTCAGACTTGTTCCATTAAGGCGCATTGAGAGTCTTCTTGCCAGCGAAGGACCGTTTTCGCCCATTACTGCTACAGCTACTCGCTTCACTCTACCTTCCTTCTGACCAGAATGCGAGGTAAGTTTGAATGGAGTCAACCAATCGGATTACAGATGACGCAATGGAAGCAGCCAAATATGGCTTGCAGATGACGCAATCGGAAAATGGAAGACTGAAGGGAACCGTCCGCCCGCGCAAGTCACTCTATATCATTTAAAGTGGGCTAGGAGTGCTTTACGCGATTTATGGCACTCGGTGTGGGGGTCTCGTTGCGTGATAAAGCACTCGGCTTCGCCTCGTGCTTTATCAGCAACTCGACCCCCACACCTCGAGCCATAAATCGCGTAAAGCACTACTAGCCCACTTTAAGTAACATATATAGTACCTTCCAAGTGTAGGACATTCCTTACATTATGATAATGGTAGCAAGAAGCAGTTTATTGTGTTAGTTACACATCATGCACATGCACAGGATATAATAATGTAATAATATAATATTGTAGTGATTGCAAAGTTAGTATTAATCCCTTTACATTAAGATACACTTTATACACTTCACAATATATACTTTGCTTTATTATAGGTATTATATGTCTTTGAGGAAGTTGCAATCTACTGTTTGTGCTTTGATCCAATCAAAGGTGACCCTAATACACGCTGATTGTCCAGATTAGGAGATTTGATCATAGGACTTTGATTTAGCCCCTTCTTCAATTTTGACTGCAGTATAAGCTTAACGGTGTCTGCCTTTAAATTCTTCTCTCTACTCTACCTTGTTATCTTAACCCTGTATTGTGCTACAAAATTAAAGCATTTGAGGTGTTAGTTCTCTGGAATTATGCATCACTAGAAAGGATGGAAATCTTTCCTGTTGCAGTATTTAAAGTTGTAATCTTGGGAACCCTATTCACTAAGGAGTAACTGAAGTGACCATGACTTCATAACCAATTTAATACACCTTTTGTTTAAGTTGCATAACATCACAAGCTTTGTATGTTGTGTACACTTGAGAAGTATGTTTGTTAAAGGGCTAGCTCTAAGTACTAGTGTATGTAGAGTAGTCACCTACAGTATGATGTATACAAATGTACAGTTATAAGGAAGGTATGGATCATTGGTGGGCACAGTAAATTAATGTACCATGAAGTGCATTTCGGAGTTATACACTTTCAGATTCCGAGTCTTTAATGCTAACGATGTCATAGAATAAGGTGATGGCAGACCAGCTACTGGTTAAACATCTCCCAACAGCCTCACTACCTACCAGTGCTATGGCGGTGGCTCTCTGTTTATAATTTGGGTCAGGGTTAGGGTGGGTTAGGGGATAGTAATTTGAATGCATTTATTTGAATAGTTATTGGCAACTGCATGACTGCTGAACTGTTTCACAGAATCAATGTATGTGCATAAAAGAACTCCATCAACTGCCTGAAACTCTATGGTGATTTCATCATGTGTCCATTACTGTATATGACATTTGTAGTTCCTATTCTCGGTAAAAGGAATATGTATAAAAAATACTTATTATATACAATGCCTTTGCATAATATGCACTTGAAAGAAAGACTAGGATTTCTAAAAATAGATCCTCCATCAAGCTTGCATAAAAGGACTAGCATAGCATGCAGATCAGTAACAAGGCTCCAAAGACAAGATTCAAGACAAAGATTGAAGACAAAGATTCAAGTATTCACTACGACTGGTTCAGAGACGTTCATTGCAGCAATGCTCCCTTGCATTACCAAGAGACTGCCTTACCCAGTCCTCATGCTTACTGTGGCACTTGCTCTACAACTTCAGCCAGGAGGAGCCCTACCAGCTGGTCGCAGGGTGAAAACACCAGAGGTGCATCTCCTTCCACGGTGCAGGACACTGCTCAGCTTGGATAGAGAAGCAGTGGCTAACAGGATACGAACGGATGCTCACCACATCACATCGTTCATTATAGAACTGTTCGGTGGCTCTGACCAAACTATCAAGACATCTGAACTTGAGGGATGGAGTGATTGTTCAACCGTTGCAGTGACACCTTTTTCATATGAAACGGAGCTCCCGACTGAACTGATGCAAGTCTCCAATCACTTCTGGAGTATGCAGCACCTTAGCTACATGTACAGACTCCTGGTTGCAGCGGTGAAGGGGAATACCACAGCTGCAAATGGTGCTAAACTGGACATGTTGAATATGTTTGTGGTGAGCCTGCAATACCAGATTGAGATGTACCTGCATTCAGAGCAGTGCACACACCAAGTTGCAGACTCTGTTATGTCCCATCAGTTGAACACGACTAACCTGTTTGATTCTTTGGGACAAGGAGAATGCAACACGTGGAGCCTACTGGGAAGAGTCATTTATGATATTAATATAGCAGCAAATGCAACAGAGAAGATATTCCGTAGCAAGGGAGTTATCTCCAAAAGTGTACTGACTTGCTCTAATGCTTTCTCAGCTCTCAACTCCTTGCCAAGTGGTATGCGTATGCAGTGCAACTAGATGCACAGTAGTAGCTTCAAACAGTGTAGCAAAGTAATAAATTTGAAGCACAATAATATTTTACTATTATTAAAATGATATAATCATAATTAATATTTCATGTGATTTTCTGTTTTAGAATTATGCAATATATGCTGAAACAATAGGATTTTAATTGGCTTGAAGTCATTGCTATACTAATAATAATAATTAATAATAATAATAATTTGTAATATACTTGATAACAACTCCCAAGAACACAGCCTCAAATGCCGTTAATGGGACAGGAAAGAGTTGCATGTCTTATAGTGATGCTGGAGAACTAAGACCAGAATTGGAAAGTGCAGTACCTTGCATGTTATTACCATCACTTTCTTATTTAGTATTCTGACAATTATATAACTTCTATATATATATATAATTATGTATTATGTGTCATATGTATATACTTTGTGGTATAATACTCAATTGATAAGGCTTTGACGTAAGACATGATAAGTGAATGATACAGGAGATATGGCTTTATTTTTCTCATATTTCTTAAGGATGAGGTTTCCCTAGATACAACTTCAGATTCTGCAACAAGACATCATTCATTGATCAGGTGTTTAGTTCACATGGAACAGCAGACAACATCAAAGGAAGGTTATTGACCTTCCTAGGTGCTCGTTCTATTTAGTCACCTATTGCATTTGCCTACTCACCATGCATTAACAAAGAAGTGACATTAAGCTAAGTCTCTATGTCATGCATCCCCAAGAAGCAATCACGAAAGTGTCTCATGCATGCATGTAAATGGATGACTGTACATCTTTGGTAGGTACTTGAATTTAATTGTAACTGAAATTTAGAAGGGAAATGGATGGGAAACAGATTACAAACTATAAACAATATTTGACAGTTATTAATCAGACACTTGACAACTTTCTCATGAACTCCGGCTTACTGACAAGGCATCACACCAATGTATGTAGCAATAAATTTTACAATCTAATGAAGCAAGACAAAACATTGGGTGATTAATTGGCTTGCAGACACTGCTTTTTGAACATACTGTTTTTCATATGTGATGACATTGCTTCCTTAGATTACAACCTCAAATGCGTTAATTTGTAGCGTACTGTGACATGCATGTGACCTTACCTTAGCTTACCTGTCTGTAGTCCTCATGACCACCCTGTTTACAAGTGTTTTGTTGTAATAGGTCACGATCTCTTGTGTAATTGTCACCTTTTTATCTCAGTTTCCTGTATCACCCTTTTGGTATATAATGTGCTGTTTGTAGTGGCTCAGAGAGCCATCTTGTTATTGATTCAGTGTCTAACCTAAGTTGTGCTCCGTAGTAGCCGGGTAGAAGTGTTTCCTCCTTGGTTTTGCATGCCAGTACGCACTCCTCGGCCACATTGGTGACCCGAACGTCAATTTTCACAGCCGCACCCCTTCGCGATGTCGGAAGACGCTCCAGAACACTCCCCACCCGTCTCACCGCCTGCCACGGTGTCAGCCGTAGCTCTCAAGATACCGCCGTTCTGGCCGGCTGACCCGCGCCTTTGGTTCGCCCAGGTTGAGGCTCAATTCACTACCAGGTCCATCACTAGCCAAAAGACTCGGTTCGACCACGTTATCGCCTCGCTTTCACCCGAATTTGCCACGGAGGTACGCGACCTTATCCTCAACCCACCGGAAGCTACACCCTACGATACCCTAAAGGCCCAGCTCATACAACGCACTGCCGCTTCGGCCCAACGACGCCTGCAACTCCTGTTCCATTCTGAACAGCTTGGAGACCGCAAACCAACCCAATTGCTCCGCAGAATGCAGCAACTGATGGGAGATTCTGCTCCGGCTAACCCATCCGACAATTCTTTGCTCAGGGAACTCTTCCTGCAACGCCTCCCTAGCAATGTACGGATGGTACTAGCTTCGACAGGGGAAAACTTATCCATCGACAACCTAGCAGCTATGGCCGACAAGATTATGGAAGTGGCAGTGCCCACTGTGTCTTCAGTCGCCACCCCTCCACCCCCTCCCAACCCCGAGGTCGCCCAACTTAGGGAGGAGGTAGCGGAATTACGCCGGCTCATCAACTCCCCCCAGGTGTCCCAGCCACCCACTGCCCAACGTTCCAGATCTCGTTCCCGATCTCGGCACAACAGTCCCTCTCGGGACAATTCTCCAGCAGCTGGTTTGTGCTGGTACCACCAACGCTTTGGTGAAAGGGCCACTAAGTGTACTTCCCCCTGTTCGTGGACGGGAAACACCCAGGCCAAGTGCTAATGGCGACAAGCACCTCTGGCCAAACACCAAGTCGCCTATTTTTTGTCTCCGATCGCACTACAGGCCTAAAGTTCCTAGTTGATACGGGTGCAGAGGTGAGTGTTTTACCCCCCTCCCGTCGTGTTTGCACCCCTTCAACTCCCGGACCTGCTCTACAAGCAGCCAACCAGTCCCCCATTGCGACTTTCGGCACGCGGACCCTTGTCTTGAACCTAGGACTCAGACGCCCTTTCAACTGGACATTTATCGTCGCTGAGGTGCGTCATCCCATCCTAGGTGCAGATTTTTTGGGGCACTTCAACCTCATGGTGGATATCACAGGTAGCCGTTTGGTCGACAACCTCACTCAACTGAGAATCAACGGCATTACTACCCACACCACCTCTCCTAGCCCCTCTGTTCCGCGCCCACCCTCTAGCAACCCCTTCTCAGCCCTACTCAACGAGTTTCCCACACTCGTCCATCCACCTCCCCCGGATCAACCAGTCAAGCACCAGGTGACTCACCACATCACCACCGAAGGACCTCCAGTAGCTGCACGTCCTCGCAGGTTGCCTCCAGAACGTCTTAAGGTAGCCCGTTCTGAGTTTGACCAGTTGCTCGCCTCAGGCATCATTCGACCCTCTGCTAGCAGCTGGGCTTCACCCCTTCATATGGTGCCCAAGAAGACACCGGGACAGTGGCGCCCCTGTGGCGACTACCGGGCACTCAACCACACCACGGTCCCTGACCATTACCCTGTGCCACACATTCAGGATTTTTCATCCTCCCTACGTGGCTCCATGATCTTCAGCAAGATTGACCTGGTGAAAGCGTACTACCACATCCCTGTGGAACCCTCAGACATCCCAAAAACTGCGGTTGTTACCCCCTTTGGTTTGTTTGAGTTTGTTCGCATGCCTTTTGGGCTGCGCAACGCAGCCCAAACCTTCCAGCGTTTCATGGACCAGGTCCTCCATGGGTTGCCGTTCAGCTATGCCTACTTGGATGACATCCTAATTGCCAGCAAAGATGCAGAGGAACACCATTCACATCTACGACAAGTGTTCACCCGGCTACAGGATCACGGCATTCAAATCAACCCTGCCAAATGCGTCCTCGGTGAACCTACCTTGGAATTCCTCGGCCATCTGGTTGACAAAGATGGTATTCATCCACTGAAGGACAAGGTCCAGGCTGTTCGTGGCTACCCACAGCCCACAACTCAACGTGAGTTAAGGCGGTTTTTGGGTCTTATCAATTTCTATCACAGGTTCATCCCAGGGTGTGCTCGCATTCTTCACCCACTGCACGCCCTATTGTCTGACAAGGCACCCAAGAACGCCACCCTGGAGTGGACCCGTTCAGCCACAGAAGCCTTCAACGCCATTAAAGAGGCTTTGTCCAATGCATCAATGCTGTGCCACCCTCAATCAGATGCACCAACCTGCATTATTACAGACGCCTCTGATGTGGCTGTCGGAGCAGTCTTACAGCAGTGCATTGACTCCATCTGGAGTCCCATCGCCTATTTCTCCAGAAAGCTGCGCCCAGCAGAGACCAGGTATAGTACATTCGACCGTGAGTTACTTGCCATCTACCTTGCAATCAAACATTTCCGACACTTTGTTGAAGGTAGACCTTTCCACATCATCACGGATCACAAACCCCTGATCTTTGCTTTCTCCACCAAGCCCAGGCACCAATCCCCAAGGCAGATCCGCCACCTTGACTTCATTGGACAATTCACCTCTGACATCCGCTACATAAAGGGGTCAGCCAACTTGGCTGCAGATGCCCTCTCACGCATTGAGGTTGATGCGGTCCACACACTGCCTATCCCTGGCATCGACTTCAAGGCCATGGCCGAGGCCCAGCGTCAAGGTATCCCACACCATGACTCCTTACAGCTCCAGGAGTTGCCTGCCCCCACCACAGACGCCACCCTGCAATGTGACGTGTCCACGGGAACACCTCGACCCTATGTACCACAGCAGTTCCGGCGAAGCGTGTTTGACAGCCTCCACAACCTCTCTCATCCTGGCATCAGGGCAACACAACGCCTCATTGCCAGTCGTTTTGTGTGGCCTGGCATGAATGCTGATGTACGACAATGGGCACGCTCATGTCTACAATGTCAGCGATCCAAGATCCATCGACATACAACCACTCCAGTGTCCACTTTCAAAACCCCTGACAGCCGTTTTGACCATGTACACATTGATTTGGTTGGACCACTGCCACCACAAAGAGGCTACACGTACCTGCTCACTTGTGTCGACAGGTTCACTCGCTGGGCAGAAGCACTGCCCCTCCCAAATATCACCGCTGACACCGTAGCCCACACTTTTCTACTAGGATGGGTAGCCCGTTTTGGGGTGCCATCAACTATCACTACGGACCGTGGAAGCCAGTTTGAATCCGACCTCTTCCGTCAACTCACTCGGTGGCTGGGTTCCCACAGGATCCGCACCACTGCCTACCACCCCTCGGCTAACGGCCTAGTTGAACGCTTCCATCGACAGCTCAAAGCAGCCCTGATGGCCCATTCACCCACTTTCAACTGGCTGGATGCTCTCCCAGTAGTCCTTCTCGGGATACACACTGCCTTCAAGGAAGACATCACCTGTACCAGCGCAGACCTTGTTTATGGTACAACACTTCGTCTCCCAGGGTCCTTCTTCTCTCCATCTGTGGATACTACCACCATGGACCCTACTTCCTATGTATCCCGCCTCAAAGCCATCATGAGCAAGCTACGGCCCATGCCATCGCAGCCACACTCACACAGATCAAGCTTCATCAGCCCAGAGCTTCAGTCTACCTCCCATGTCTTTGTACGGCGGGATGCTGTTCGCAAGGCACTACAGCCACCTTACGATGGCCCATTCCCTGTACTGGAACGAAGTGCCAAATTCTTCACCTTAGACATCAAGGGACAGACACAGACTGTTTCACTGGACCGGCTCAAACCAGCCCACATTGACAACACCTTCCCTTGCACACCAGCACAAACAGCACCTGTTCAACCCGATTCGGTAGCTACTGAACCAGCACAGCAAGTTCGCACTACAAGGTCTGGACGACGAGTCCACTGGCCAGACCGCTTGACATATTAAAGACATTCTCTGTTTTACCGCTCCCTAGTCGTTCACTGGGGGGGAGCACCTGTAGCGTACTGTGACATGCATGTGACCTTACCTTAGCTTACCTGTCTGTAGTCCTCATGACCACCCTGTTTACAAGTGTTTTGTTGTAATAGGTCACGATCTCTTGTGTAATTGTCACCTTTTTATCTCAGTTTCCTGTATCACCCTTTTGGTATATAATGTGCTGTTTGTAGTGGCTCAGAGAGCCATCTTGTTATTGATTCAGTGTCTAACCTAAGTTGTGCTCCGTAGTAGCCGGGTAGAAGTGTTTCCTCCTTGGTTTTGCATGCCAGTACGCACTCCTCGGCCACAAATTTCTGACTCACCTTGGATAATAGTATGTACATGAAGCAAGCTGTGATGTTTGCTCCTTGATAAAGTGTTTCTTTCACATGCACATAGGACACCTTGTTACCTCAGAGAAACTCGCTGAACTTTGCATTTCTCATATTTGCTGTCCATGTAGTAGTTTGATAGGCTGTTCTTTGTAGCCTTATGACATGGATTAAGTGATTCATATAATTATTTGTTCTCAGTCATGATGCTGAACGTCATACAAATTCATCATATCACTTGACTTATTCCACAAAATGAGACAGAGCTATGGAGCACTGTGGTTAGCTGCTGTGATGTCAACTGTTACAAGCAACCATGTATCTGTTACATATCTCTTCTATCAAAGTGGTATACATTTTAGAGAAATACCTCATTGGTAAGGCTTCACACAAGATGTCATAGTCATTGCAGTTATGCAGAAATGTGATACCAGGGGTGGATAAAAGGCATTTTACACGTCATATTTCCTAGTGATGAAGTTTCCCAACATTAGGCTGCATTAGGAAAGATATCTATTCTTTCTAGGGATGCATTCTGAGAGCTAGAACTTCAGATGCTTTGATCAGTCGGAACACTGTCGGTGCATTCCTGATCTTACCTTAGAACACTACCTCACAAAAGTGCTAGTTGCTGATTACCTTATAGCTACTTATTATAACAGGTACTAATATTAGCAAATACACAGGGTGGTGAGAAAGTGCTAAAATTGTTCTTGCTAAAATTATGTATAGGCTCTGCACAAAAACCTTGAAAATTGGTAAAATTGATTCACCAATCCTGGAGTTTTAAAAATGCTAATTTTACAGCAACAGCTACCAAAATTTGATCAGTGCTCGTGCTAGCATATCTTCGCCCTGAAGAAGACCAGAGCATCTGGTCAAAACGTCGGCAAGGTTTTCAACCCTGATGTGAAGCTGGTATTGGAGAACCAACCCATTCTGATGCCTGAGCCAGCTGAGAAGCCCTTACTTCATTCAGTGGTATATATGTCATCATGGTGTCTTATATGATTATGTAACTGTGACATGAATTAGGTAAAATACAAGCAAGTACTTTTGTGAGTGTTCTAAGGTGAGCTTATAGGATTGAACCTTCTAACGCATAATGCATGCCTAAAGCATCTGTGTATTCCTTCTCTGGATTGCTTCACTATGCATACATAATAGTCTGTCCTATTGAAGCATTTGAAAGTCTTGGGAAACATTGACATCATCAAGCAGTAAGGGAACTATAGAAATGGCTTCAAGTTTGAAATCAATTAACCACCCAATGTAATACAGTTCATTGTTCTAATTTAGCCAATAAGGTGAGGAAGGGTGAATTGTCATGGCTTGGTTGGTTGGCTTGGCCATGGACTGCTGAAACCCCATGAATGAGTGTAAGTTGTCCCCTGTTCAATACTGGCTGGTGCTAGCTTTCCCTTCCTTACCTATCTTTACTCTTTTGAATTGTGACTTGAATTAGACTTGACAATGCAATACAATGATTATATGAATGGCATACAGACTTAGTATAAATGCCACTTGGCATCATAAAGACAGCTAGAGAGCATGAGAAAGTCTCAGAATCATAGTGCATGGTTGTAAATAGGCTATATAGAATTCTGCAATTCCTATATCCAGTGCTACATACAAGAAGGGATGGAGCACTCTCTGATATGGAAAATAATGGGCTATCACATGTGTAGGTGGAATTGGATCATCAAGTGTATGAGACAATTATTCACCAATCAGTGTTTCCTCCAAAATTCTGCTTCTTTGGTAACTTAGTATTTATAAGGGCATGCTGACATCAGGGTATACAATTCTATACGGTTGAGTTTGTATGTGCATGAACAAGTGAATATAGCTTTCCTGTTATCACTTTAGTGAGTTGCAGTTCTGAGGAATGCATCGCTAGTGAACACAGAGATTGGAAATGCAGTCATGATATCTTCTATGACTTGACTTGCATGGCATGCAGCACTTGTGTGGAGAAACCTATCAAATACAGCTTCAGGAAGCCACGGAGCATTCAGAACACATTGTGCCACACTGTGACAGTCACAGGAAGAGGCGATTCAGAGACTGAGTATAGTCTAATATAATATTTTACTCCTATACATAGCTTGCTTGGTAATCTCGGAGTTGAGATGCTTGTATAATACATCTCAGTGGTAACCTATTGTGCTGTATACACTTACCTTCAAAATGCAGGCACATTCCTTACATTATGATAATTAATGGTAGCAAGAAGCAGTTTATTGTGTTATATACATATCATGCACAGATATGATAATGTAATAATATTACATGTAGTGATTGTACAGTGAATGAATGTTAGTATTAATCTCTTTATGTAGGATAATACACATTATACACTTCACGGTATATACTTTGATGTATTATAGGTGTTATAATTATGTCTTTCAGGAGGTTGCAATCTACTGCAGCTGTTTGTGCTTTGATCCAATCAAATCTTTCCCCAAAGGCGACCCTAATACACGCTGATTGTCCAGATTAGGCGTGCAATTTGATCATAGGAGTTCAATTTGGCCCCTTCTTCAATTTTGACTGTAGTATAAGCTTAATGGTGTCTGCCTCTAAAGCCTTCTCTACTCTACCTTGTTATCTTAACTATGCATTGTGCTACAAAATGCATTAGAAGATCGAGGAGACAAACTCTTAATTACTTATTCCATCAATCACAGCTCAGAACAATCAACATACTATGCACACTTATGTATACTTTTTGACTTATTAGATACATAGGCATGCATAGTTTACCCCCCCCCCCCCCCCAATACACACACACACATGAAGACATGTGCTTATACACTTCAGACACAGTATACCAGTTGTTGAAACAGTCTTCCCATTTTATTAGCCTTTAGTCTTAAGATGCTCTTAGCATGGCATTTTGAAGATCCGGAGTGCTATTTATGTATGAGCTATATATATGTGGTATGCAGCAGCTAAGGTGATATCAGCTAATTTATGCCAGTGAGCTTTCCGATAGAAGAAAGAATGCGAGGTTTAAATTCTCTGGAACTCATTACTGGAAAGTATGAACATGATTCTTTCCTATTGAAGCATTATGAGTTGTAAAGTGTATAGGAAGTCTCATTAGTCACTAAGAAGTTAGGGAAATGGCAATGGCTTCAAACCAGTTTTACCGACCTACTGTATGTATCACACTCCAGTGTACATTACTACATACCTGCCTGCTTGCCAATTTAGGGAGCAGTATTGTCAATATGTCAGAGTGCTGATATTTCTAAAAGACACTAGCCAAAGGGGATCAGATATCAGACGTTTCGGCAGCGCTACGGCTGCCTTCATCAGTGATTACAATGACACTTACAAGTATGTGCATAAATAGGGGGGTGGTCACGTGAGGCACTGGTGTTTACAGGAATAAGCATACATCATGCAATGTCTCTAACCGGAAAAGGGGGTTAAAATAATAAGTGAAAATGAAATAATACTAATAACGGATGGGCGGTTACATGAATCAATCCAGAAGGGTTGCATAGAGCCCTGGCATGGGGCCCCTCTCTCTGTTGAGAGGGGCTTGCTGGTGTTGAATGTGCCAAGACTCTAGCAAGCATCGGGTCTGGGTGTGCGGATGGTAGTCAATCACTGACGCCTTTGACAGGTCAACCTGGAGAACACAAACAACACTTGAGAAGAGATCCATTCCTCTGTGGATGCTCAGGTCCATAATGACTGCAACACATGCATTGAAGCATTGAGGCGTGGACTGCATGCAGCAGAGTTGATCTATATGCAGTGCACTATATGTGCCATGCCATAGTTTGCATATTGGCTGGAGCTGTGGAAATGGCTACATGGTATAATCTTAATTATGCAAGTGAAAATGTTTTACAATAATTGTCTTATAATGCATATGTATGCACGAGATGTCCATCACTTTAACACGACAATCTTATCATTTCCGTCATACATTTAGGGTAATACCCAACTGACAATTCACACAAAAGTGACATGCCAAACATATGAAGTAATGTACAAGAAAAGGTGATACAATAGTTGGCAATTGGTTCTGAAGTCATTGCTGCTTTTCATCTTCAGTAGTGATGAGGTTTCCGGAGATTACAAACACAGTGCTTCAAAAGGAAAGACCCACATGTTCCTTTCTAGTGATGCATTTCGTAGAATTACATCTCAAATGCATGCTTTAATCTATCAGAACGCTGTCTATGCAGTCCTGATCTCAACCTAGGACACTATAGCTCACAAGCAAGCTCGTCTGTGTACACCTACACTTCCTGGTTGTTTCTTAAAACCACCGTGCAGAGATGAAAATGTTTTCATCATCTCTGCGGTGCTTATAAATGGCAATTATACCTAATTGAACAAATGAAGGAAAATTTAAGTTACAGAGCACTACAGTTACGGTAGCTGCAATATGATGTGCAGCAATATAAAACAATGTGCTTGTGTACCTTGTTATAGCTTATATATATAGCACTTCATGCAGATCTCCAAAATACCAATGTTATATTGGTATTAGGGTGATTGAAGACTAAAGGCCAACAATGAGAAGGCTGCTTCCAGGACAGCATGGTTATGGTTGTATGTGAAGTATGTGAAGTACATGTATATGCATGAAAGGGGGGGAGGGATGATCGTGATGGTTGCCATATGCATGTCTGCCTAGTATATTCTGCATTATGCAATTGATTGTAAGTATAAGCCAGGAGGCATGCAGTGGTGGACAAAATGAGAAGAAGGCAGTTAAAAAGGAAAGAGAAATTTTTCACTAGAAAAGACCAATTGACACCACACATCATTATATTATCTTGTTGTAAGAGTGAATTGTATGTGCCATGTTTGTTTCATATGTAATGCGGCCACATGATTGAGCTCAAGTGCGAATTCAACTAACAGTTGGCATATGCAGACCAGCAAACTATGTACTATAGGCAAAGACTGCATGGAGTGTGTGAGTGACTATATACTTGGACTTGTAAAATGCCATGGTGTGTCAATTCTATGGAACCTGCCTTATTAAATGCAAATTAGGATAGTAATTTGAATGCATTCATTTGAATAGTTATTGGCAACTGCGTGACTGCTGAACTGTTTCACAGATTGAATCAACGTATGTGCATAAAAGAACTCTATCAACTGCCCTCTACGGTGATTTCATCATTTGTCAATTATTGTATATGACATTTGTAGTTCCTATTCTTGGAAAAAGATATGTATTAAATACTTATACAATGCCTTTGCATGATATGAACATAAAACATAGATTAGGAAATCTAAAAGTAGATCCTCCATCAAGTTTGCATAAAAGGACTAGCATAGCCTGCAGATCAGTAACAAGGCTCCAAAGACAAGATTCAAAACAAAGATTCAAGACAAAGATTCAAGACAAAGATTCAAGTATTCACTACACCTGGTTCAGAGACGGTCATTGCAGCAATGCTCCCTTGCATTACCAAGAGACTGCCTTACCCAGTCCTCATGCTTACTGTGGCACTTGCTCTACAACTTCAACCAGGAGGAGCCCTACCAGCTGGTCGCAGGGTGAGAACACCAGAGGTGCATCTCCTTCCACGGTGCAGGACACTGCTCAGCTTGGATAGAGTAGCAGTGGCTAACAGGATACGAACGAATGCTTTCCACATCACATCATTCACTATAGAACTGTTCGGTGGCATAGACCAAACTATCAAGATATCCGAACTTGAGGGATGGAGTGATTGTTCAACCATTGCAGTGACATCTTTTTCATACGAAACAGAGATCCCGACTGAACTGATGCAAATCTCCAATCATTTCTGGAGTATGCAGCACCTTAGCTACATGTACAGACTCCTGGTGGCAGCGGTGAAGGGGAATACCACAGCTGCAAATGGTGCTAAACTGGACATGTTGAATATGTTTGTGGTGAGCCTGCAATACCAGATTGAGATGTACCTGCATTCAGAGCAGTGCACACACCAAGTTGCAGACTCTGTTATGTCCCATCAGTTGAACACGACTAACCTGTTTGATTCTTTGGGACAAGGAGAATGCAACACGTGGAGCCTACTGGGAAGAGTCATTTATGATATTAATATAGCAGCAAATGCAATAGAGAAGATATACCGTAGCAAGGGAGTTATCTCTGAAAGTGTACTGACTTGCTCTAATGCTCTCTCAGCTCTCAACTCCTTGCCAAGTGGCATGCGTATGCAGTGCAACTAGATGTACAGTAGTAGCTTCAAACAGTGTAGAAAAGTAATATTTTTGAAGCACAATAATATTTTACTCTTACTAGAATAATAAAATTATAATTACTATTTTTATATGAAATTCTCCGTTTCATATGCATTTGGTGGTATGTACTATGTAACAATTATAGACCAATGCCAAGGAATCATCATAATCATTATTTAGGAACACAACATGTATCACCAGACTGAGGGTTGTTCTAGAACTAAGAAGTACGTGTTAATAGCTATAGCTAACAGATATTAACTAGCAAAATAATTCTTGAGTCAAAATTCATGTCTCCATCATTTCCTAGGTGTTCCCCTGGGCCTTCTTCCTTCCACTTCTCTTGGCATTTTTTCAGCTAGATTTCCAGTCTTCTCCGTTGCATTAACCTGCTTGCCACTTCTCTCTTTCTCCTTCACAAACTTAATACCAAGGAAACCATGTCCAAATAGGCGTTTAGACCGGCCTGGGAAAATGTTGTTTCCTGGTAATGGTATGTATACTGCATATGTAGTTGGAGGTTTAATTGCGTGTAACATATATTGAGCATGAAGCAGTGATCATGGCTAAGTGTTGAGAAGTCTTGTGTGCATCAGGCTAAATGCTGAAAGCTGAATGACCTGGCCAGATGACTGACTGACTGTCAACTACAGTAGCAGTTAGGACCTAGCACCTCGTTAGGTTGGGGCTCTTTACTTTGACCTAGCTAACCAGGTCTCCTTTGAGGTCAAATTCCTCAAATATATAGGAGCAATCAGCTTAACTTGAGATATATATAATATTATACTATTTTCTAAGGTGAGATCAGCCCTGCCCAGGCATGAAGTTGCCAACATCTAGAATATCAAGCATTTGAAGATTTAGTTCTCTAGACTGCTTCACTAGAAAGCATGTAAATCTTTCCTGTTGAAGCGTTTGAAGTTACGATTCTTGGGAAAGGTTGTCATTAAGTAATATAGGATGTGACAATGGCTTCAAAACCAAGTAACCACTTAAATGTATCACATCTTGCTGCACATTACATCATATTCTTGGCATGTCACATTAGTGTGATGCCTCTCTGTTGGGTATTATCCTAAAATGTAGGACACAGATAGGGAAGTAATGCAAGTGTCATATTACTATATGAAAGTGGCAGAAAAACATGTCAGATTCAGCTTTCAGCCAACGTATACATATGTATGACATGATAATAAATGGTACTTCAGATTCAGATCTTTGTTCACACAAAGCATGCATGTAGCCAACTCTTTCCAATTGGAGCATTTGTGGTTGTAATCTTGGGAAACATGCTCTAAGCCTGCCATTTTTCTGCATTTCTAGAGGAAGTGTATAATGCTATAGAATATAGGACTAATTGTTTGGCCACACTCTCACTAAAATTATTTATGCATGCAAGGGTATAATAGATGCTCATTGCTGTGTTATTCATTATAGGCAAATGCATTGTAAGCAATAACATAGTTGAATCTACAACAGTTGCACTGCATTTCGGCCATGAATGCCTACATGGCCAAAACTTCCTGCAATAAATTGTTGATATATTCTGCTACGTCATTACTCACGATCTATTCACCTATATCTTTGTAAGGCGCTGTTGAAGTGGCATACATACAGTCTGTAAGGGTAACTCTGGTTTAGAAAGGAAAGGGTAATTAATTCAATCATATCCTGCAGAGATTTTCTAGCTTTCCAGTGCATGCACCCTGACTTACTGGCACAGCATCACACAAGTGTGAATGGCATACAATGCATGTAATATGGATTGAACAATAGGATTTTAATCAGCTTGAAGTCATTGCTACTTGATAACAACTCCCAAGAACACGCCTTCAAATGCCGTTAATGGGACAGGAATAAGTTGCATGTCTTATAGGGATGCTGGAGAACTAAGAACAGAATTGGAAAGTGCAGTACCTTGCATGTTATCGCCTTACTTTCTAATATAGCACTGTGACAATTATATAACTTCTATATATATATATAATTATGTATTATGTGTCATATGTATATACTTTGTGGTATAATACTCAATTGATAAGGCTTTGACGTAAGACATGATAAGTGAATGATGTAATGTACATAGAAATGTGATACAAGAGATATGGCTTTATTTTTCTCATATTTCTTAAGGATGAGGTTTCCCTAGATACAACTTCAGATGCTGCAACATGTACAGGAATAATTTACATGCTTTCAAGTGATGCATTTCAGAGAACTGAACCTTGAATGCTTTCATCTATCAGAAAGCTGCCTTTGCAGTACTATGTAGCTGTTTCATTGAAGAAAATGGTGCACATTATTCATTGATCAGGTGTTTAGCTCACATGGAACACCAGACAACATCAAAGGAAGGTTATTGACCTTCCTAGGTGCTCGTTCTATTTAGTCACCTATTGCATTTGCCTACTCACCATGCATTAACAAAGAAGTGACATTAAGCTAAGTCTCTATGTCATGCATCCCCAAGAAGCAATCACGAAAGTGTCTCATGTTTGCATGGAAATGGATGACTGTACATCTTTGGTAGGTACTTGAATGAAATGGTAACTGAAATTTAGAAGGGAAATGGATGGGAAACAGATTACAAACTATATACAATATTTGACAGTTATTAATCAGACACTTGACAACTTTCTCATGAACTCCGGCTTACTGACAAGGTATCACACCAATGTACGTAGCAATAAATTTTACAATCTAATGAAGCACACAGAAACATTGGGTGATTAATTGGCTTTGCAGACGCTGCTTTTTGAACATACTGTTTTTCATATGTGATGACATTGCTTCCTTAGATTACCACCTCATCAAATGCGTTAATTTCTGACTCACCTTGGCCAATAGTATGTACATGAAGCAAGCTGTGATGTTTGCTCCTTGATAAAGCGTTTCTTTCACATGCACATAGGACACCTTGTTACCTCAGAGAAACTTGCTGAACTTTGCATTTCTCATATTTGCTGTCCATGTAATAGTTTGATAGGCTGTTCTTTGTAGCCTTATGACATGAATTAAATGATTCTTATATCTGTTCTTAGTCATGATGCTGAATGTCAAATAATTCATCATATCACTTGACTTATTCCACAAAATGAGACAGAGCTATGGAGCACTGTGGTTAGCTGCTGTGATGTCAACTGATATGAGCAGCCATGTATCTGTTACGTATCTCTTCTATTAAAGTGGTATACATTTTAGAGAAATACCTCATTGGTAAGGCTTCACACAAGACTATATAATCATTGAAGCTATGCAGAAATGTGATACCAGGGGTGGTTGAAAGGCATTTTACACGTCATATTTCCTAGTGATGAAGTTTCCCAACATTAGGCTGCATTAGGAAAGATATCTATTCTTTCTAGGGATGCATTCTGAGAGCTAGAACTTCAGATGCTTTGATCAGTCGGAACACTGTCGGTGCATTCCTGATCTTACCTTAGAACACTACCTCACAAAAGTGCTAGTTGCTGATTACCTTATAGCTACTTATTATAACAGGCACTAATATTAGCAAATACACAGGGTGGTGAGAAAGTGCTAAAATTGTTCTTGCTAAAATTATGTATAGGCTCTGCACAAAAACCTTGAAAATTGGTAAAATTGATTCACCAATCCTGGACTTTCAAAAATGCAAATTAATACAGCTCCAGCTACCAAAATTTGAAATTAAGGTACCCAATACTTATTCCACAAATATAATAATATGAACATTGTCAATAAGAATGACTCAAATATAATCTCTTCTAGTCTGCATGTATAACAGCTTGGCGAACTGTGTCTTTAAAACCTTTTGGCTACATGGAGCTAAATAAGGTTCCAAAGTGCACTTACCTGTCTGTGTTCAGTCAGGTGGTGATGCAGGGTTCGGCCAGAATGTCCGAAATACACCTTAGGGCATTCCGAGTAGGGGATTTGGTATACAACTCCTGTGCACTGATCCATGAGTACAGGATCCTTAGGCTGTACTAGCTGGTGTCTCAGGGGTACTGTGTGGGCGGAAGACTACCTTGATGTCCAGAGGTCCAAGGATCCTTCTGATTATCACAGACAGACCACCAATGTAGGGAAGGGTCAGGCTGGTCCTTGGTAGTCTCTGGTAACCTTCTGCTGGTGTGGGAGTCTGCGCACTGTGTGCATGCTGATGAAACTCAGTGGGTAGCCATTCTTTCAGTGCCTCTACAACTCTCTTCACCTCTGCAACACGTTCCACACCATCGGTCAATAGTGCACTGGCTCTGCTCATCAGATGTCCTCACTGTTGCTGCCTTGTGTGCCATAGGTTGGCATTCCATGACATTCTATTGGTGCTTTCATTTAATATATCATTTCTGGTTCAAAGCATGCAGACCTTGTACACATGCCTCACAGCAAGTCAGAATTGTCCATGTAAGAATGATAGTGGTTGTTTGTGTGCTGTTATACGATGGAAGAGCAGTACTATTCCTACATATGTAGGATTGAAAATCAGTAAAAATAGATGTCCATTGGCCAAGCGTGGTTGCATGCCATGTAGGTTAAACTTACTTCTTTGCAAAATATGCAGTCATGTAGAAAGCAACCTTGATCATTTACCATATTCTGCTTCTACTATCAGCTGTAGTGTGCAAATTGTAAGACATGGGACAAAGGTTTGGCCTGTCCTACAGCATGTTCAGTGGGCTATGTTCCTCAGGAGTTGTGACTGTAAGCACAACACCAATTGTAATTTGCAACCAGCTTGTATTTGAAAGGAATTCCTGATGCATGTTTAAGAATACGTAATACCATGTCTCTATCTGTACATGATGTTTGTGGAGAGCTCTGAGATATGATGCCTAACACAGGAAATTCACTGACAAAGTGTTAGGAATTCTTTTATAAGTACAAGGTAGTCCAGTCATGTCTGTGTAGTGTTCAGTGCACTAATACTTCTCTGCCCTATATACGCAGCTCCTTGCTTCTGAATGTCTTGTCAGATGCATGGAGCATTATTGGGACACCACACCATCCCTGTACCCCTATTGTTCTCTGTCAGTTTATTTCCTATATATAAATGTACAAAAAATAGAAATCTATAATTATATGTATTATGTAATACAATTGACTGTTCGCTGTGGCTCGTTCGTAGCAACGGCTTACGTCATAGAGGAAGCTCTAAGGTGATTCCCGTAGTTATTGGCATTCATTGCATATGTTGTTCCTATTCTCTAAAAGTAGATCTGCCATCAAGGGCATAAAAGGACTAACATCGCCTGCAGGTCCGCAACAAGTCTTGCATGCAAGATTGAAGACAAAGATTGAAGACAAAGATTCAAGACAAAGATTCAGGACAAAGATTGAAGACAAAGATTCAAGTATCCACTACGACTGGTTCAGAGACGTTCATTGCAGCAATGCTCCCTTGCACTACCAAGAGACTGCCTTACCCAGTCCTCATGCTTACTGTGGCACTTGCTCTACAACTTCAACCAGGAGGAGCCCTACCAGCTGGTCGCAGGGTGAGAACACCAGAGGTACATCTCCTTCCACGGTGCAGGACTCTGCTCAGCTTGGATAGAGAAGCAGTGGCTAACAGGATACGAACGGATGCTTTCTACATTACATCATTCACTAAAGATCTGGTGGATGGCATGGACCAAACTATCAAGATATCCGAACTTGAGGGATGGAGTGATTGTTCAACCGTTGCAGTGACACCAGGTACAAATAAAACAGAGCTCCCGACTGAACTGATGCAAATCTCCAATCACTTCTGGAGTATGCAGCACCTTAGCTACATGTACAGACTCCTGGTTGCAGTGGTGAAGGGGAATACAACAGCTGCAAATGGTGCTAAACTGGACATGTTGACTATGTTTGTGGTGAGCCTGCAATACCAGATTGAGATGTACCTGCTTTCAGAGCAGTGCATGCACGAAGTTGCAGACTCTGCACTGTCTTATCAGTTGAACACGACTAACCTCTTGGATTCTTTGGGACAAGGAGAATGCAACACATGGAGCCTACTGGGAAGAGTCATTGCTGATATTAATATGAAAGCATATGCAATAGAGAAGATATTCCTTAGCAAGGGAGTTATCTCTGGAAGTGTAACTTGCTCTGAGGTATTCTCAGCTATCAACTCCTTGCCACAGATGCTGCAGTGCACTACCTGTCACAGCTCGGCTTGAGGACTGCTTCTCATGCAAGGAATATAAGCCATGGACTATCATCTGGAAGTGATACTAGCTAGTATAAATGTAGTCATAATTAGCTGTTGACTTAGAGTTAGAATACATTAGGCATTACCTAGCAATAGTGTTAATCCCATTATATAGTTTAGAAGGAAGACAAGAGCTCACATTTTTGCTTTTGCTTTCAGTGATTGATAGTTTAGTATGTCATCATAATAATTATTAATTATACAATAAATTCCAATTGGACATGTTATCAGACAAGTATGCAGAGTTAACTATTACATTATCCTTGCCCCTTAGTCCCTGTGGGTGCAAAGGTTTTAAAGTATCTGTAGTTGTTATAAAAAAATATGAACATAATCTTCTTCTGCCTGTTTGATCACCCATGCATGCATTTAGTGTGTGGGTCTAATTGTTGGGTGAGGGCTCTGCCATAGATCAGATTATTGAGGAGCTTAGATTGGTTAATGGTGATCACGTGAAGCTGGATGCTGTCAATGCAAGCTTGATGGAGCTGATGGTGAGTGGATTGGTGGCGGTAAGGAGTAGGCACAAGAAAAGTCAGGCATGGTTTGTATACAACTGTGATGAGGAGGTCGGTTCGAAAGTCTGAGTCAGCATGGTTGCAAAGTCAGCCTAGAGAAGAGAACAGGAAGAAGAGGAAGGTGTATTTGGAGAAATGGAGGCCTTATCTTAGAGCAGTGCAAAGAGCAAAGAGAGAATATGAACCTAGGCTGAGAATGAAGTTGGAAGAGAATGCCTGCTCCAATGGGTTTTGGAAAAGAGTTTGTTCTGTTGGTTTGTCCAATAAGGGTAAACTCAAGGCTAACTTGGAAGAGGTATAAGACAACCAGGGTGAGGTCAAAACTGGGTATGATGCTGTGGAGGTGTGGAGGTCTTATATTTATTTACATCTCTGTTGGGTGGTGAAACTGAACAAGGTGATCCTAACAATGGAGATGAATCTGATGTTCTGCGGCCAACAGGTTGCAGTGGAGAAAACGTTCAATCTGAACTGGGTAGTTGGTTGGATATTCCTATACTTCAGGAGGAAGTGGATCTGATCTTTTCTCAGGTGAGAAAAGAAGCAGTGCCTGGGAAGGATGGTTTCTCACTTTGAATGATGATGGCTGATGTTTTAAGAGATCTGCAGTTTGTCTAGTTCAAAGTTTGTGGGATAGTGGTATGACCCCTTTGGAACGGCGAAGAAGTATGGTGGTTCCAGTTCCCAAAAAGCAGTGTGGTGGTTTGTGTGTGTGGCAGACAGATTTAGAGGAATTGCATTAACCTCAGTGGTGTGTAAGATCTTTTGTCACATCCTAAAGGAGAGGCTGACTACTGTGGTAGAAGAATACAAGTTGGTTGTAAAAGAACAGGGTGGCTTCAGGAGAGGTAGAGGCTGCAGGACCAAATTGTTTCATTAATTCTGTTGGGCCAGGCTAAGGTTGCATTGCAATTAAGAGGATGGATTTTTGGCTGGCAGTGCCTTTATTGATTTTAATAAGGCATTTGAAAGAGTGAACATGGAGAAATTGTGGGGATGCTTGAGAGAATATGGTGTGAAGGGCTCAATGCTTGAGGTTTTATACCTGGAAAACTCGACGAAGATTGGCGATAAGTGGAGTGACTGCTTCCCAGTGAGTACTGGTCTCAGACAATGTTGTGTGCTGTCCCTTCTGTTATTCTCCTTGTACATTAATGGGTTGATTGCAGAGTTGAAACTAAAGTGATGTGGGGTTGAATGTGGTGGTCTGCTCCTTCCTTGGTTATTGTTTGCGGATGGCACTTTGCTGTTTGGTGAGGATGTGGAGGGGCTAGGAACAGAGTCTTATGGTGTTGGAGGAATGGTGTGGTAGATGGGGATAAAGGCGAATGGAGAGAAATCTGTCGTCATTCACTTCAGGAGGAAATTATGTGCCAAAAGTGACCAGTTTCCATCGGAGATGAGGCCATCCCTGTGGTTGCCAAATACAAGTATATATATGGGATGTGCCATAGATGAATATCTGGATTTGAATGCAATGGTGGATGATAGAGCTGAAGCTGGTAGAAGGGCCTTGGGTTCTCTTCTCTGGGGAGAGCTGATTGTGACCAAGAAGGCTTTGGCTAGCTGGGTTCGAACTAGTCTTGTATCCAGCTCCTGTTTCTCCGCAAGCTGATTAAATATTGTGCTCAAAACAGCAGAAATGTTTGGCATGTGAGACAAGGTTCAAAGCACAGCTTGGGAAAATTTGCAGGTCTTACCAATCCTCAATCTCTCTGATGAGTATTTACATGGATGCCCTCATGATGGTGCTACATTGTCTATAGGAGAATGCATAAGCACAGGAGAATGCATATAAGCTTTCCTTGCAAGAAACCTGAATGAACCTATCATTGCATGAGCACTCTATATTCTCTAGTATTTCTATGTTGCAAATGAGTTATTGCCATCTATATAATTTGCATGCTGTCCTGTGCCTTCATACCTCTATTAGTTACTGGCTGCAGTGCTCAGCCTACACATCAAAATGACTACAAGCCAACTGCAAGATGTGCATACAGTATGGATGCACCTTTGTCACGGTTAGTGCTCTAAGGTGTAGATTGGGATTGAGCTTAAGCTTTCTAATGTAATGCATGTATTAATTTCCTATTGAAGCATTCAAAGTTATAATCTTGGGAAACTGTGATATCATCACTGAGAAGTAGGGGAAATGCAGGCTATAAAATCAAAACCAATTAACCACCCAATGTAATACAGTTCATTGTTCTAAATTAGCCAATGAGGCAAGGAAGGGCGAATTGTCATGGCTTGGTTGGTTGGCTTGGCCATGGGCTGCTGAAACCCCATGAATGAGTGTAAATTGTCCTGGATTCAATCCCAGCTGGTCCTAGAGCTTTCCCTTCCTTGCCTATAGCTATCTTCCTTTGAAATTGTGACTTGCATTAGACTTGACAATGTAATACATTATAAATTTATTACTTGCATGGCATACAGACTTAGTATAAATGCCATGCACTTGGTATCATAAAGAGCATTTTAAGGCGCCACAGGGCCATATCACTGTTTCATAAAAACTACAATTGCCATACATACTGTACATTAGGCTATATAATTCTATGGTTGAGTTTGTATGTGCATGGACAAGTGAATGTAGTTGATCATGATGTTTTAAGAGATCTGCAGCTTGTCTTGTTTGTGGGAGAGTGGTATGATCCCCTTGAAATGGCAAGGTTATCACTTTAGTGAGTTGCAGTTCTGAGGAATGCATCGCTAGTGAACGCAGAGATTGGAAATGAAGTCATGATATCTCCTATGACTTGACATGCATGGCATGCAGCACTTGTGTGGAGAAACCTATCAAATACAGCTTCAGGAAGCCACGGAGCATTCAGAACACATTGTGTCATACCAAGATAATACTGTGACTGGAAGAGGTGATTCAGAGACTGAGTATAGTCTTATTCTACTGAATATTGCAACCTATAAACTCCTATAAATAGCTTGCTTGCTGAATCTTGGAGTTGAGATGCTTGTATAATACATCTCAGAGGCACCTATTGCGCTGTATATTATACTGACTTCAAAGTGCAGGCACATTCCTTGCTTTATGATAATGGTATATAGCAAGCAGCAGTGTATAGCGTTACATACACAGGGTATGAATTGGATAAATATAATAAGTTATAAATTATAATATGTAGCGACTGCACGGTGAATGAATGTTAATATTAATCCCTTTACATTACAATAATACATACGAGCAAGCGCGGCTTTTGGCCGCGCTCGCTCCGCGTCGCATCGCCCAGTGGACAAAGCAGGCCATCCATCACCATTTGGGTGATTGCAGCTGCGTGACACTGCCTGGATATAGTGCTGATCTTGTTGCACTGACGTTGTCCACTGTCATACACTTGCATGTACAAATACATAATTATAGCTACATCTACACCATGTTAAAAGTATTGCATGGTCATGTCATTCCTTAACCAATAAGGCAGTGTCAAAGCCAAGCAAGCTTTATGCGCAATAGCTTACTTCGCGCGCGCTAGAGGGCTTTCAGTAGCCAAGAACGCTAACAACTAAAGTACCCAAATAGCGCAACAGAAATACTCACATACCAATAGCCAGAACAGCTCCCTCGCACCAGAAAATAACAGCAAGCTTCTGCGCAACTGTGCTTCACGCCTTGGAGATCCAACCTGAGGTGCGCAGAGTGTCTAAGAGACAGCTGGCTGCCAGGCACATGCGCACTGCCAGAGCAGCCATGTTTGGGGTACGTCATTGCGTCGTCCAATCAAATGCCCGTTTTAAATGCCACGCACAAGCATACGAACGAACGAACGCACGGACTGGAAAAGATTAAATATATTAAGGATAAGGATTAAGGATAAGGATATAAAATACTGTTTACAGAATGAACCTTGCGTTGTACAGGTATTAAATGTCTTGAGGAGCTCGAGGTTGTATTCTACTGTTTATGCTTTGATCCAATCAAATCTTTCCCTAAAGGTGACCCTAATACAAGTGAATGGATAAATAAATATAATATGGCACTACTCTGCTACAAACAAGCGCATCAATATAATGTATAATTATAGCCAAACTTATGTTCAACTGCATCACTCCTATGCAATCATAGTTTCATTTGCAGGTATTGGAACTGTCATATTTACCTTTTCTATATATAGCCAATTCCCAGAGTATGCACTGACTCCCAAACAAAGATATATACTGGCTTCCAGATTTAGATTGGGAGTGACATGCCATTGCAGCCAGTCCTTGCAATTGCTCTAAATATTATAATACACCATTGAAATATGCTGTATTATTATGAAGGCAGGTTTATGGTGGCATTAAGCTACACTCACATGCATTACAAATGTTGTGCTTCATTCAAGCATAATATTTATGTAACTGACTATATTATTGTGAATTTTGTAAAGGTCTTCAGGTGAATGGCCACCTATAAGGGAATAGCATCTACCTAACAGCAATTACATCACACTTGGGATGAATTTGCGTAACAGCTCTGAGACTCTGAAATCGCTAATACAATCAGTCAGAAAGTACAGCATTGATGTCACTACTTACAGCATAATGATGTTGAGTACATGAAGCACTTTAAGTTTGGGTAGAAATGATGCATGGAGAAAGCCATGACTGCGCATAATTATATGAAATTTATCTATTGTGTTTTGGGACATAACAACTGACATCATTGCAGTGTTCCTCATTTAGTACCACTTACATCCTTTAATACTGAAGCATAGAAAGATTGAAAGACACAATCACTTTGCATAAAAGGATGAGCATCCCCTGCAGATCAGTAACAGGACTGCAAAGACAAGATTCAAGACAAAGATTCAAGACAAAGATTCAAGACAAAGATCCAAGACAAAGATTCAAGTATCCACTACGACTGGTTCAGAGACGTTCATTGCAGCAATGCTCCCTTGCACTACCAAGAGACTGCCTTACCCAGTCCTCATGCTTACTGTGGCACTTGCTCTACAACTTCAACCAGGAGGAGCCCTACCAGCTGGTCGCAGGGTGAGAACACCAGAGGTGCATCTCCTTCCACGGTGCAGGGCACTGTTCAGCTTGGATAGAGAAGCAGTGGCTAACAGGATACGAACGGATGGTCACCACATCACATTATTCACTAGAGAACTGTTGGATGGCACTGACCAAACTATCAAGATATCCGAACTTGAGGGATGGAGTGATTGTTCAACCATTGCAGTGACATCTTTTTCATATGAAACAGAGATCCCGACTGAACTGATGCAAATCTCCAATCACTTCTGGAGTATGCAGCACCTTAGCTACATGTACAGACTCCTGGTGGCAGCGGTGAAGGGGAATACAACAGCTGCAAATGGTGCTAAACTGGACATGTTGAATATGTTTGTGGTGAGCCTGCAATACCAGATTGAGATGTACCTGCATTCAGAGCAGTGCACACACCAAGTTGCAGACTCTGTTATGTCCCATCATTTGAACACGACTAACCTGTTTGATTCTTTGGGACAAGGAGAATGCAACACATGGAGCCTACTGGGAAGAGTCATTTATGATATTAATATGGAAGCATATGCAATAGAGAAGATATTCCTTAGCAAGGGAGTTATCTCTGGAAGTGTACCGACTTGTTCTAATGCTTTCTCAGCTATCAACTCCTTGCCAAGTGGCATGCAGTGCACTGGATGTTCAGTAGTAGCTTCAAACAGTGTATAATATATAGAGCCCAATATTATTTTACTCCTACTATAATATCAGATTTTATTGCAAAGCTTTGAAATCATGTTTTTGTATATAATTATATTAATGTAATATTGTAAACTAGTTATTCTTAGCTCGTATTCTCAATGATTCACTTGCTCAATTTGCTACTGCTTTTTGATATTTCAAGATTTTGTGGTACAGCTACAATGGCCTTGTAGGATTTGACCTTGCTTGCAGTTACATTACATATTTGTACGTGAGGTGGCCACAGTGTAGTTTGAAGTAATGTTGTGTCACGTTTGCTGCCTGCACCTTCCAATTTAAGCATTAAATTAAGTACTCGTGGACACACTAGCCCCCGCCCATATGGCACTCATTGTAGTGGTAAAGTAATTTTTTATCGGCATGCACAGTATATCTCAGTGCTCCACAATTGAATTGTCTGCTTTGTCCTTGTACCATATTTGAAATGACAGCCAAAACTTGTTATAATTGATTTCTATTCCTAGATTGAAGATTATAATAAAATTAGAATGAACACTTGTGTGCAAGAGTGTTAAGAACTATGTATTGCGATGCGCAGACTTAAATGCATGATTGTATGAACAGGAAGGCATGCACACGCATGCTTCCATGTCATTTGTATAAAAATGGACCCCACATGAGTTAACAATGATTTCACCATGCAATTGCCCCAAATGTACACGCAGGATGGCCCAAAAGACCCATTTGCAAGTTAAGGGTACAAATCTGTACATACATTGTGTGTGTAAAAGAGCACTAATGGTCAGTACATAATGAGCAATATGGCCACCTCAGCCTTATAGCTGTAGCAGAGCTGTCTCAGTCTACCAACTCCTACCATACCTCCATGAAGTGCAAGGTATGCAAATTGGCATACAGTACATTTTAGCTATGAATTTGAGGCTAGCCTATAGTATTATATGGTCTGAATACAAATTATATTAGCATTTACTACACTACTAAAGTATAAAGCTACCTCAGTTTACTTTGCATCTCATCAGTTTGGTAGTCATGGAAACATATAGAGAACAGAAATTATAGTAGAATGTTGAATAGCTGCTCAGACTATATACTTCTAGTTCTGACTCAGCATCCACTGCAATACAACATTGTAAGCTACTAGCAATTGATATTATTAGATCCTCTTGCTAGAATAATTGGGAGGTCTATATAATATAGTCACTATCAGCTGCAAGGTAAGTGGTAGTCATGTAGTGGTATGGTGTACAGAATGACATCAACGGTAAGATCATAATGTTTGCAAACACTGGAATATCACAAACATTAGATGTTCAGTTCTGTGTATGGGTTAATTACTAGCCCATGCTACATATTTTGTTTAGGCTTTACATTGATACTTTTAAAGTATTTTCAAGCATGTGATATGTGATGTGTAATAACAATTTGCATTGGACCTGCTAATTATTTGTAGGAACTATTGGAAATGGTCCTGCATGTAACAGTGGACCCCCACAAATGGACTCCACCAACAACATTATATCATACAGACATGCACCCATTATCATTATTCAGTACCATCTGTTATATACTCACACACTGATAGCAAGTGAAACTACTTCTTCAACAATTGCCCTAATCTTGCCACAGATACAGCATTTTATAGGCTTCTCCATCATACAAGTGCTACATACCATGGATGACTACACTCATAATTAGAATATTTTGGTATTCTAAGTCAATTGCTTTGGGAAGATATTCACTGACCTCCTACGTCAAGGAATGCATAACAGAAGTCATATACAGGACCCATAATTGAGTATTTCCTAAGTTAATGCAAGCACATTCTGATTTAAATGGTGTATTTTATTCTAAAGACCTGCATACCATCATGAAGCAACAGAGTGTGGATGTTATGTATCTTGTACTTGTGTTAGCTACTGTGTGTACTTATATTAAATGTTATGATTTGCTGTATGCCTGGTTTAATTGTTACTTTATAATTGTATGGTTGGCATGGTTATGGTTGGCATGGTTATAGTTGGCATGGTTTTGGTTGTCATGACTTCGTATTGTTATGGTTACTGTGATGTTTACTTGTCTTGTTTTGAGTGATCACGTGTACTTTACAGTTAGTTAGTTGTCCTGTTAGTCAGTTAGCCAGTTACCTGTGCCATTGGACAGTGTGTGTAGGTTGACTTTGCTGTTGCTGTCATTGAGTTGTTGGATGTTTGTTCATTGGTTGTTCGTTGGCAATAACTCGCACCCCGTGGACACCACAGTGGATCAGCATCAAACGAGTATGTAATTATATACAGAACCTGTCATTTAATCTACGTGCTAGGCAGGTAAAAACTTGTAGATGCATGTGTCATTATAAACTATTGTGATTAGGTCTGTATTAACTTATGTCATATACAGTGGCATAAGTGACAAGTTACAAGTTATCAAATTAAGATCTAGTGCTTAGGGCTAGAGACAGTGCTAGCACAATTCATCTTGAATGAGCAACACCTGGGTATCAGGACCAGTGCACACCAGTATATGAATTACAATAAATGTAAATAAAATTCCTACTGCAGATTACTTGATAATATTTAAGAGGGCAATTTTAGACTTAGAGCTTAGGCCATCATCTTTGATTACGGCATGGGCGGGTGTTCTGCAATACAACGTAGCAGTCTCAATGTGTAAAAATTTACAGAACAGATGAGATTAGAGAATGTAACCAGTCACAACAACCAAGTAAGGTAACTATATGTAACCTCATGGACTTATTAGTGCCTACATATCACGTGCTCACGCATCATCTGCCAGACCTTGAAGTGCCTATATATTGCACCCACTTGGCATCACGATAATATATATGGACCTAGGTCGAAATACCTATACAGTCTGACTGATAATCTATATAATTACTATGGTATGAGTATATAGCTGTGACTCCTTTTCTGCCTCCATTTTGGTCTATGACATCATTGGGAGACAGGCCTAGGGCTAGCCTGAAAAGGGGTGCAGGCTGGGTATATGTATGCGTCAATGATTATGCATATATGCATGCACAATATACTGGAAAGTGTATACCTGCATGTGTGCATATAGGTTATAAGGTATATATAAGGTCACATGTCCATGCACATACACATGTATGCACAGCTAGCTGGAGGCAAGAAAGGGGTATTAGTTAGCACTGGTATTAATCTGATGTATCAATCATCCTTTGGATATGCAAAAACTGTACAAACTAGTGTATATTAAAATCCCTTTATAATTAAAATGGATTTAGGAATGGCCAGCAGAAAAGCATAGAAACAAGCAACAGTAACTAACACCATGATGAACCACATTACCGTGAAGTTTGCTCTGCATGCCTAATTTCATTGTACAGCTACATGGGCCCAAATGTCTAATGTAATGTGCCATGCAATTAATCAGTGATTGAGGAAGTGGACAGACTGCATTCGGGTTTGGAGTCGTTAGTACATACCATCGAGCATAAATAGAAAAAAGATACTAGTTACTCCAAAAGATTTAGTAGTAAATTACAACAACAAACCTTCTTTCATCCTTAATGAAATGAATACTACATATTATAGTTATCCAGCTATATATCCATGCACAATTAGCTTGCTGCCGTGCTTCAAAGGCAAGAGAAATAAATGTATTGACCAATATGGCTGCTTGAAGCCTGCATGCATGGTTTGCTTGAGCAAGTTTTGTCATCACGTTCATCTCTATTGTATAATATTATGTGATTTCACTACATCATTCATGATGATATGCTTGATTGTATATGACCAAGATTATGTAGCCATATATACAGTTATATACATAGATATTCCTCTTTCCTGCATGGCAAATGATGTAAATACACTAAATGCCATGCTTTTCTTTACAAACCTGCAGGATTAACATAATGAGTGACACACGATTTTCTTCAAGTCATCTACTGACCACTCCCTTGGGCATAAACTTACCACAGAAATTGGTACGTTGGCAGGTACGTTTGGAGTGGCAACTATATAGTATAAACTTGATCTTTGACATAGCTTGCATGAGTGGCTGTATGAACACATGAGAGGGGATTGATACTAGTCAGAGGTAACTTTAATTTGCTATTTATCACAGTACTCAACAATACTAGGAAATCGGCAAAAGTCTAGCTAGTGATTAGCAAAAATACTAACAGAAGTCAGTATAACCTAGTTTAACCCGACTGTACGACTGCTCTAACATGTCCTATGTGCAACTTATGTTGTACAGGAATAAATACAGGAAGAAATATCTCGTGGCCTATATAGCTAAATCACTCTGGGTATATGTAACTAGCTATAGCAGGACTGCCATTGGATTAGAGTCAACGTAGAGCTACAGTATCAGTGCGGCAGCAGGATGGGAAAGGAGTACATCCTGGTTTTGCACAGAGCACAATGGAGGGATCCGTTCCTTGATTAATCTGTGATTCACCCCACACAACATTAGCATCTTTCTGGTCTTTTAACTGTAGGAGGCAAAAGGCAATTGAGGCATTATACAATACAAACCAAGTTGCACAGAATGATGATTGCAGTAGGTTACAGGATTGTGCAAGGTCATGAAGTTAGATGTATACTAGTGCAGGGCACAAGTAGCTATAGACTCTACTGCACACTCCACACATCCTATGTATGCCCACAGAAAACTACAGATTTTAATATAAGCAATGATGGGAACCACATAATAATACACTGCATGGTTTGGTGGGATTTAAACTTTGGTGATATTTCCAAATTTCTCCTAGCAGGTACATGTCACATTAGAAAGGAGCTGATCTATATTTAGCAACATAATGTAGATCTCTAATAGTTGCACTGGTCATGAACAAACCACATTGAAGCTGAAAATGGATAAACTTGTGCGGAGCTCAAAAGTCATGCACAATTTAAAATAGAGCAAACTATAGCTATACTATGCAGAATAGAAACTCAAAGTTGCAGGTTGTGTGGCCTAAGGAGGTGCACCTGAGTGTACTGAATCTGCTCTAAAATGCATTACCTCTTGGCATAATATGCAATGAAATCCTTGCTATTTGAGTCTAATGGAGCTGGAAGAGAGAAGACGACCATTGAAGCTAGCTTCCAAATACTCTGACAAATCAAAAGAAGGAAAATGAAATTTAGAGAGCTGGAGAACTTTCAGTGCTGTCTTTGTATTGACTCATTTGACTGTGAGAGCTTGTGAATGCAGTGCAAAGCTGCTACACAAAACCATTTGTGCTCCAACTGTTGGCTATGGACTACCAGATGGTGGCAAAGAGATTTGACAACCATGCAATCACGTTGCAGATCCAGCAAATAACAGAAAGTGAAAAGAATACCTCTGATCTTTGGAGTTAGCAGTTCAGGTGTGGTGTTATATCAGTGAACAAGTGCAAAGAAATTACCATTCCATTTTACTTTACTCAGAAAATGATGATTAGATTTAAGATGTAAAAACACTAGTTATGTCAAAAGAGAAATCATGCACTTAAAGAAAAAATAATATAGTATTGATTGAATAATTAAGATTGAATTTAATATTCTAAATTGATAAATGTTACAATTAATTTAACTGTACAATTAATTCAATGCATTCAATTGTACATAAGTACACTAGGATAAGGGCACACATGCATGTGCCCCATGCGTGCAATATAGGGGTTCATGGGTCACGAGAGGAGCTTAGGGAGCTAGTCCCTAAGATGGAAGCTGCGTTGCCCCTTTGCACAGTGCATATAATATATCATAGATATATACTTGATCCTATGATTATATAGAATGCCAGAAGTATGGCTACGCACCATTTCTTGTGGCAGACCTTATGACCTTATGGTGATTGACAGACCTCAATTGCAAACTGCTCCATGCTATATATTACCTATTACTGTGACAGATCTAATGGTGATTGGGAAGACCAGAAACTGGTCCATGCTACTAGCTTTGCTGTGGCAGACATTACGATGATTGAAAGACCTTAATTACAACTGGTCCATGCTATCACCATTTGCTGTGGCAAGCCTTAGGGAAGTAGGAATAGGAAAAGCATAGAAAGCAAAAGCAATAAGAAGACCTAGTCTGTCCTGTTGTCCCCATCTTCCTTCCACTGATAGATTGCGTTTGGGCATGAAGTTAAGGATGGCAGGCCAGTCTATATCGCCATGTACTGCAGTAGACCATGTGGTAGTAGGAAGCAGCAGGAATGGTGGTTTGTTATAACCAGATGTTCTCCCTTGTTGACAGTAGCACTCTAGAGGCTGTGACAGCAGTATTGCAGCACAAACTTGCAGTTTGCAATTGGTATGCAAGTAGCACACCAAACTGCAAGTGTGACAAGTCTATTTACCACATTACTCAACAATGATGGGAAATCGGCAAAGTCTAATGAATAGCAAAATACTAACAGAAGTCAGTATAATCTAGTTTAAATCATTTGTATGACAGTCACTGCTCTAATGTGTCCTATGTGCAACCTATGTTGTACAGGAATATCCAGAAATATCTTGTGGCCTATATAACTAAATCACTCTGGGTATCAGGACTGCCATTGGGTCAGAGTCACTGTAGAGCTAGGTATCAGTGCGGCAGCAGGATGGGAAAGGTTCACATCCTGGTTTTGCACAGAGCACAATGTTGGTATCTTCTTCCTCAGTCTGTGATTCACCCCACACAATGTTGGCATTATGCTGGTCTTTTATCTGTAGGAAGCAAATGGCAAGTGAGGCATTATATACACAATGAAAACCAAGCTGCACAGAATTTATGATGATTGCAGTGGATTACAGGATCGTTCAATGTCGTGAAGTTAGATGTATACTAGTGCAGGCCACAAGTAGCTATAGACTCTACTGCACACTCCACACATCCTATGTATGCTCACAGAAAACTATGCATACAGTATTAATACATAAGTATTGATGGGAACCACATAATATGGTTAATGGTATATGGTTTGGCGGGATGTAAAATTTAACGATATTTCTAAATTTTTCCTAGCAGGTTCATGTCACATTGAAAAGGAGCCGATCTATAGTAACATCTCTAATAGTTGCATTGGTCATGAAGATACCACATTGAGTGAAAGATGGATGAACTTGATTGGAGCACACTCACAAATCAAAATGGAGCAAACTATAGCTATACTATGCAGAATAGAAACTCAAAGTTGCAGGTTGCATGGCCTAAGGAGGTGTACCTGAGTGTACTGTATCTGTTTTAAAATGCATCACCTCTTGGCATAATATGCATTGCCAATGAAATCTTAAATGCTATTTGAGACTAATTGAGCTGAATGGAGAAGACCATTGAAGCTATCTTCCAAATATTCTGACAAATCAATGGAGGAAAAATGAAATTTAGAGAGCTGGAGAACTTTTAGTGCTGCAGTGGATGCCTTTGTATTGACTGTGAGAGCTTGTGAATGCAGTGCAAAGATGCTACACAAAAGCTTTTGTGATAAATCAGTCATATACAGCTATACAGCTAGATCTGAGAGGGTTCCTTGACATATAGCTTAACATGCATGATTGATTCATGGAATGATCCTGCATTATACTGTATAGTACCTGTGTGATGATACTAATGGTTTGGTTGTAGACTGGGTCATCTGGAGTGAGTCCGTGCGCCTCGCTGGCATCGCTGTAGAGGTCAAACAGCAATGGAGGGTCGCGTCTTCTCTTTAGAGGAGAAGCGCAGTCAAGGTCAGGGTACCCGCCTGAAAATAGCAAGGCAGCATCTCTGCAAGGGATGCAAAGGCAACCACAACACAGTGCACCTACGTATATCATAGTCAAATTGCTTTGCCATCAAACATGTTATATGTCACTGGTGGTGATGAAAGTAATTCACTGTGCGATGCTGCAGTCTGTATTAGCTTGCTTCCATATGGCTACAACTTGCACCTTCGTTAGCTCTTAATTCTCGTAATTCTCAATCAACGAATAAAGGATACATATCTCCAGTTGCTGGAGGTCATCCCTAAGACAAACAGTCCTAAGACAGCATATATTATATTCCAAAACAAAATTAGTTATCTCTATAGCAGAAATGCAGAGGAAATGTAAAGTATCTACTGTACTGTATACACTGATTTATGGTTTTGTCTGTTACTATTTGTGGTAGTGTTACATTATTATTTGCTGTTATATTTGGTAGTGACTGCTGTGTCTGCTGTTATACTTAGTAGCATGTCTGGTGATCACTTATTGCGCATGCGTAGTGTGTTGGCACGTTGTTGCAGTGTTATTTGGAATCATTGCTGACGGTGTTCCCAGTGCGTTGCATGATCGAGTCGCGATCGTTTGTCTGTGATAGAGAAGACATCACAAGTGGCGACGAAGGTGGGATATGGCAGTTGCAGCAATTGGTCAAGTGGAGACCTTCGATGCCGACCGCGAATCGATCGCGGCTTATCTGGAGAGGATTGACTTGTTCCTGGCGGCTAACGCGATACCGGACGACCGCAAAGTCCCAGTTTTTCTTACCCTCGTTGGTGGGCAGACGTATGCCCTCTTGAGGGACTTGTTGTCACCAGTTAAACCATCCGTGAAAACGCTGGCGCAGCTCAAGGAGACGCTGAAGAAGCACTATGAACCCAAGAAGATCATTATGGCGGAACGTTTTCGGTTCCATCAGCGACGACAGGAACCGGGAGAGACCGTGGCCAAGTTCGAAGCGGAGTTGCGGAAGTTGGCATCCAGGTGTGAGTTTGGGGAAGGGCTGGAAGATGCTTTGAGGGATCGATTGGTTTGTGGCCTGAGGGAGGAGGTGCACCGTAAGCGCCTGCTAGCTGAGTCCGAGTTGACTCTGAGTAAGGCACTGACCATAGCACATAGCTTGGAGTTAGCAGAGCAGAATGCTAGAGAGTTGAGAGGTGCTGTCTCCAGTAGTGCTGTTCACCAGGTTTCTCATAGCAGGACCCCATACAAAGGGCCAGCCCAGTGTCATAGCAGCAGTAAACCCCAGGGTCATGGGAAGGAGTGCTATCGCTGCGGTAGCACTGATCACTTGGCTGCTACATGTCGTTTTATTGATACCATTTGCCACCAGTGTAAGAAAAAGGGGCATTTGGCTCGTGTCTGCCGTTCAGCCAAGTCTAAAGGGGGGCACAAGGGTGCTAGGCCACAGGGCTCTAGAACACAGCGACTGGCTACAGTGGAGGTGTCAGAGGAAGCCGACCTTCCTATTATGTGCCTAGGATCCAGGCGGACTGATCCAATTGTAGTAGAGGTCGGGGTAGAGGGTGTCCCTGTGTCAATGGAAGTTGACACAGGTGCGGCTGTGTCCATAATGTCACTGAAGCAGCAACGGGAGCTGTTTCCGGATGGACAGCTCCAGCCGGCTGGTATTGCCTTGCACACGTACACTGCACAGCGAGTGGAAGTGGTGGGCAGTTTGCCTGTTCATGTTGTGTACAAAGACCAGGAGAAGGAGCTGTCATTGGTCATAGTGAAGAGCGAGGGACCAGCCTTGCTAGGGAGAGATTGGCTGGCTCACATTCGCCTGGACTGGGCTCTCCTTGCATACCAGACGCAAGGTAATCTTCCACTGGAGGAGCTTCTGCACAAATACGAAGATGTATTCCGTGAGGAGCTCGGGACGGTGAAGTCAGTTCAGGTCAATTTGAAGTTGAAGGAGAATAGCCAGCCCAAGTTTTTTCGTCCACGTTCGGTCCCTTTTGCCATAAAAGATGCGATTGGCAAAGAAATTGAACGTTTAGAATCCAGTGGAGTCTTGGAGAAGGTAGAGTTCAGTAAGTGGGCTACTCCCATCGTACCTGTCCCCAAGAAAGATGGTTCTTTCCGTCTGTGTGGTGACTACAAAGTAACCCTTAACCCTGCTCTGGAAGTGGACCAGCACCCTCTTCCCAAACCAGAAGAGATCTTCGCCTCATTGGCTGGTGGCCAGTCGTTTAGTAAGCTGGATTTGTCGCAAGCGTATCAGCAGTTGCCGTTAGATGCTGCTTCCAGTGAGCTGGTGACAATCAATACACATCTTGGTCTTTACCGTTACACCCGCTTGCCATTTGGCGTGGCATCTGCTCCCGCCATATTTCAACGCACCATGGACGCGGTCCTCCATGGTTTGCCTCGGGTGATGTGTTACTTGGATGACATCATCCTGACTGGGTCAACTGAGGCAGAGCACTTAGCCACTCTAGCAACTGTCCTGGAGCGCCTCCGTAGCCATGGGTTCAGGTTGAAGCGTCAGAAGTGCTCATTCCTTCAGCCGTCGGTAGAGTACTTGGGGCATGTGGTGGATGCACAAGGTCTGCACACAACCAGAGGAAAACAGCAGGCCATGGCAGATGCTCCTACACCCACCAATCTCACTGAGTTGCGTTCCTTCCTGGGGTTGGTGAACTATTATGGACGGTTCATTTCAAACCTGGCAACCCGGTTACAACCTTTGACTCAGTTGCTCCACAAGGGTGAGTCATGGAAGTGGACAGTGGAGTGTGAAACAGCATTCAGGGACATCAAGGCAGTTTTGTCTTCGTCACAGGTCCTTGCCCATTACGACCCGTCATTGCCTCTATCACTTGCAGCTGATGCGTCACCATACGGAGTGGGTGCCGTAATCTCTCAGCAGTATTCTGATGGGTCGGAGAGGCCCATTGCCTATGCCTCACGTACGCTAACAGCCAGTGAGAAGAACTATCCGCAAATCGAGAAGGAAGCTTTGGCCCTGGTGTTTGGTGTCAAACGGTTTCACCAATACCTGTATGGACGGAAGTTTTGCCTTATAACGGATCACAAACCCCTGACAACCATCCTGGCCTCAGATCAGGCTATTCCTTCGCTATCTGCTGCTCGCTTGCAGAGATGGGCTATTCTGCTGTCAGCCTATCGTTATGACATCCGTTTTCGTCGTACACAGGATCATGCAAATGCTGATGGGCTGTCACGGCTGCCAGTGTCCGTTCCACCTGGAGAGGAGTTCTCCAGTGTAGCAGCCTGTTTCAACCTCGCACAGATTAACTCACTTCCAGTCACAGCTGGCGCAGTCGCTACAGCCACACGGCAGGATCCCCTTTTGAGTAAGGTGTTGCTGTACTTGCGGCAAGGGTGGCCTGCTAGTGTGCCAGCAGAACTGCAACTGTTCTCGTCACGTCGGCTGGAGCTCACCGTGGAAATCCAATGTCTGCTATGGGGCATCCGAGTGGTTGTTCCTCAGAAGCTGAGGGCCTCAGTCTTGAAAGAGCTACACAGTGACCATGGTGGAATGGTCAGGATGAAGTCTGTGGCGAGGAGCTATTTCTGGTGGCCAGGTCTTGACAAGGATGTAGAGGGGATTGTGAAATCCTGCCAGTCATGCCAGGCTGTCAAGAGTGCTCCCAGTAGTGCACCTTTGCACCCGTGGGTCTGGCCGGAGCATCCGTGGCAACGGGTGCACATTGACTTTGCTGGGCCGTTTAAGGGTAGGATGTTCTTTCTACTCATTGATGCACACTCCAAGTGGCCAGAAATCCACGAAATGCCATCAACCACTGCCGATCGCACCATTGCGGTGCTGAGACACATCTTCGCAGCTTATGGGTTGCCTCAGCAAGTGGTATCTGACAATGGGCCACAGTTTACTTCAGGAGAGTTCATGGACTTCTTGCAGTCAAATGGGGTGAAGCATGTGCGGACAGCACCGTATCATCCTTCCTCGAACGGAGCAGTTGAACGTCTGGTGCAAACTTTTAAGCAGTCAATGAAAGCCGGAGAGGGGGATGGCAGACCACTGCAGCACCAGTTGCAGAGTTTTCTCATGTCTTATCGCAGTACTCCACATGCCACAACTGGGGTATCACCAGCGTCTGTGTTTCTGGGTCGTCCCATCCGAACTCGGTTTGACTTGTTGAGGCCTAACCTGGGAGAGAGAGTTTGTGTTTCCCAAGGCAAGCAGAAAAGCCACCATGACAGGAAAGGCACACTGAGAGAGTTTGCAGTCGGTGCCAGGGTGATGGTGCGAGATGGGAGGGACGCATTTCGTTGGGTTCCAGGTACTATTCTGGAACGTCGAGGACCAGTCTCGTACGTGGTAGAATTGGATAGTGGTGTGGTTGGCAGGAAGCATGTGGATCACATCCGAGCCTGGGAAGAGCAGGACTCAGACTTGCCATCAGCCACCCAGACTCCAACTCCGGAGCCAATTGACGTGTTGCCACCGGTATCCTTGCCAGAGGAAACTGTTGTGGCTGGTACCGATAGTTCTGTAGAGTCGGTGTCACCTTCACAGGAGAATCCTGTGTCATCATCTGGGCTGCCGCCTCAGCCCTCGGCAGAGGACACACGCCGTCCTCCACAAGTACGACGTTCAACACGGGTTCGCCGTCCCGTGGACAGATTTACCTTTTGATACATTGGGTTTTGTTTTAAGAGGGGAGGAGTGTACTGTATACACTGATTTATGGTTTTGTCTGTTACTATTTGTGGTAGTGTTACATTATTATTTGCTGTTATATTTGGTAGTGACTGCTGTGTCTGCTGTTATACTTAGTAGCATGTCTGGTGATCACTTATTGCGCATGCGTAGTGTGTTGGCACGTTGTTGCAGTGTTATTTGGAATCATTGCTGACGGTGTTCCCAGTGCGTTGCATGATCGAGTTGCGATCGTTTGTCTGTGATAGAGAAGACATCACATCTACAGTGCTCTTGTGCTATACTTTCCATATACACACATGTGGAGGATAAATTGTATCAAACATTTCAGCACTGAAAAATTTATGAAAAAATGTTAGTGCAAATATTCACACTGCACTCACCCTTGAGTAATAAAGTGTGCTTTGTGTTGCTTATAACGTACTGCAAACACACCGTCCTCTGGATCAGGGGCAAAATTGTAGAAATAGTTGGTATCCCTGAGACTCTGCACAAACAAAGGAATGTATACACTAATTCATAATAACATCAATAGAACTTCATGTGTCATAACTGTGTTTATCTAAGATTTCTACGCCGGAAATAGTTAGTTCACATCATGCTGTACTAAATAGTTCAATAATGAACTGTTCAATTTACTTTTAGATCAGCAGCCCATCTTTTGCTTTGTCTTCCCCTCGGTCGCTTTTCTGCACATTCTCCACATACACCTCTTTACCATCCTGTCATCTGTCATTTCTTAACCATTCTGACTTGTTCTTCTCTACTCTTGATACCACTGCCACCGGCTCAGTCTCGATCTAAAGTCCACATTCCTCACTTTGTACAACACAGTCACTCCTTCCACTCTCTTCAGGCATCTCATTTCAAGGGCTTGCATTTTGCTCTGTGACTCTCTAGCAGGGTCCTTGTCTCACATGCATACAACAGAGTTGGCATCACCATGGCATTGATCACTGTAAGTTTTGTTGCCTTGCTCAGTTCTCTTCAATCAATTACCTCTTTACTCATGGTTCCAATCACTTTGGATGCCGCACTTATTCTGTGGTCTACCTCTGCTTCACATGATCCCTCTTCATCCAACATGGCTCCTAAATACTTCATTGTCTTCGCATTTTCTATCTCCACCCCATTCACTGTAATGTTGCATGTGCCTCCTCCTTCAAACCTCTGCTTTGCCTCCCTTGATCACAATGTTGTCCATAAAGATGTAAATAGCCATGGTGACATAGTGCATCCCTGTCTCACTCTTTGTCCTACTCCAAACCAGTCTGATTTCTGACCTTGAACCCTAACACATGCCTTACCATCATTGTATAGTCACCTCACTGCTTTTATCAGCTCACCATTCACTCCATATGCCCTAAGCGCTCTCCACAATAACTCTCTGTCTACCATATCGTATGCTTTCTCTAAATCCACGCAAACCATCAGCATACTCTTGTTCTTTTCAATAATCTTTTCTCCTAAATGCCTGACAGTGAACAACTGGTCTACACAGCTCCTCCCCCTTCAGAATGCCCCCTGCTCTTCCAACACTTTCCCTTCAGTGATTGTCCTCATCCTCTTCTCCAACACACTGGCATACACCTTGCCAGGTATACTCAGCAAGCTGATACCACGGTAATTCTCGCATTGGGTTCTGTTTCCTTTCTTGCGGATTGGGACAATCAGTGCCCTCTGCCAGTCCATTAAGACACTCCCACTCCTCCATGCCAGGTCCATGATCTTGTGCAGCCACTCTACCACTACCCCTCCACCTGCCTTCAGCATTTCTCCAGTGACCCCACGTACTCCACACTTTTCCATTCTTCAGTCTCAAGATGCTTGAGCACACTTCCTCCATACTTATCCTCTCGTGTCTAGTCCCCTCTACTTGTTCCTCTTCTCTACTTGCAAATCTGTATTCATTTTGTTGAACTCCTTCACCCTGCAACAGTGATGCAAAATACTCTTTCCACCTATTCCAAACCACTTCCTCCTCACACAGCTCCTGTCCACTTTCGTCACATACTCTTCCCCCTTCACTGCTACCTATCGTCCTAGCTCTTATCTTTGCTCAAAACCTCCTCTGATTGTGTTGGAAATCTCCCTGCAATGTCTCTCCAATTTTCTTCCATTCCTCATTTTTCGCATTCCTCACTGCATGACTTGCTGCCTTTTGATCTTCAGGTAAACTTCCTTTGCATCCGCAGTCTTCACTTGTAGCCACCTCTCAATGACATATGCTTCCTTCTTGCTTTTCACTGCCACTTCAACCTCCTTGCTCCACCATGTGGTCCTCTTCTCTTTTCTGACTTTCTTTCTTCCACACACTACTTCAGCTACCTCCTTAACGACACTCTTAAACTCGTTCCATGCTGCTTCCACATCATCCCCATTCACACACTTTGATTCCCTCATGTTTTGGCTCAGTTTTGCATAATATGAATGGGCCCGGACTTCATTTTATCTAATCATTAATGATTTGGTAGAGACTCATAGCTGCATTTGTATTTTCAGGGTAATTGGATGAGCATACTACAGCAGCTGACAAAGGCTCTTGAGCTGAAACATCCTGCGCCCCCAAACTTTCTTGAAGCTGCAGTATTGCTCATCCAATTTCTCTGAATCTTATTATTACCTCACCAGTTTGTTCCCATTATTATATGCAGAGGCAGAATGTTTGATTCAGTCCATAACTTTGGACACATGCATGAAAATCTAAGATGTGTGGTGTATACTTGGCCAGATTATTCCACTGTGTGCTGCTCTCACCTCCCCTCTGTTGAACAGGATGTCGCCCATGTCGTAACCATCCAGAGTAACTCCTTCCTCAGCTTCCACACCAATCAGGTTCAGCATTGTAGGGAGGAGGTCTAGTGTAGAGGCCATCTGAACAGGAGAGAGAAGTATACGTGGCTGTATACTTTGTTGAACAGGGCATTCAGAAAGGTACAGCCACTACACACCTCAGATGTTTCCCCACGCTTGATTATTCCTGGCCACCAAGCTATTGCTGGTTCTCTTACACCACCTTCATAGGTGGTTGTTTTCCCACATTTGAAGGGACCTGGATTTCCACCTCCCACTCCTGTTGACAGGGCAGGACTATACAGATGTAGCAGAACAAACTGTCATATGACAGATATTGTCAAATCCTAGAACAGCAATAATCTAGCTCACCCGTTATCTGAAGTAAAGAAGACAAAGGTATTTCTGTAAACGCTAGCATCTCTTATGGCTCTCATAATTTCTCCAACTGTATTGTCTAACTCATTCTGTAGAGGAAGGGTATATGTTTCAAAGAAAGTTGGTGCTGTAGCTACAGGTGGATGACATTTCTGTATCCACCTGCGACCCATACCCTGCAACAGACTTACCATAGCATCTCCATATCTTCCCATAATGCTGCTATTAGTAAAATTTTGTCCTGCATACTGAGGGATGTGGGGATGATTGAACGCATAATACAAGAAAAAGTTGTTCCCTTTTGCTGAATGGGAAAAGAGAACAGAAATTAAATGCAATTCTGTCTCAGCAGTTAATGTTGGCAATCGTAGAGTTTAGCCATGTAAGTAGCAGTCTTACCAGATTCAGTCTTTATAAAATTTGTGGCTGCATCGACCATCTTTTCCTCCAGTGTGGGAAGGTGGACAGGTTGCTCAATGATTGTAGTGTTCTCCACAAGTGGGCAGGGTGGATATTCTGGAGCTAGTGAAATTTGGACACATGCAAATGTTAGCTATTTGCGATGTACATCATGGTCTACACAGTCAGTCTAATGAATCCATTCAACATCAATATATATAGCTAAAGCAGTTCATCACTATCTCATAATGCACTGATATAAGTGTGTATGACATTGTACATGGCAAACAGAAATGTCTCAATAACTTGATGGAGAATGACACAGACATACAGACATTCATTCAGCCAAAAACTACAATATAACTAGATCTAGGTGACTAGATTTATTTAGAAATATAACCATACACTTACTGCCCAAACATGAATCAAGGCAAGGCTCATTGGGATAGAAGCAAATAATACATTCGCAAGTGCTGATGCCGTAAGGGGTACCCTGGAAAAGGAAAGTTTGACATAGTTTAATCATTTATCTAGTGCACGTGTAGTCACAAAGTGACTATACAATGATGTATACAAACTAGTCAATCTAAGATTTGAAATTGGTTGAACAGGCTCGAAGGAAGCACTTTAAATATGGTCAGGACAAGTCAGAATAATATTACCTAGACGGCCACTTGCACAGGCCAGGAAGTACCATAGAAACGTATGAGCCGACCAAAAAATCTGGTCAGGCCATGGCCCGGGCAGCCTGGACAGTTTTGCTGGGCATGTTGAACCAAACATTTTGGCAGATAACTGTTGCCTTCCTGAGCACCTGTGCTCTATAGAGACTGAGTGCATGTATACTTGATAAATTGGTGATTGTATACAAAAGCTGTGCACATAATTATATATAATAATGTATAAAAGCAAGTATTTGGCGTTAGAAATTTGCGAGGCTCTGCACCATCTCTGAGCTCGAACTACTTGCTAGCAACTTCCCTGTGTATGTTCTATAATTCAGATAGTTGGGGATGCAGCATTGCTGATGGCTTGAAACATACATAAAGATGCCAACTAAATATTTTTCTCATGTTCCTCTCCTTCAACCTGCTCACTCAAAGCTTTTGGTTGTTTAAATTCGTCTAATTCTGTCAGTGGCTTTCTCAGGTTCACATTATTAATAACTGTCATAGCACTGTAGCTAGGTAGTGGTCACTGGCAGTCATGTACTTTCCTTTACACTTGCACATCAGCTGTTTCTGGCTGAACATCATCCTGAAGAAACAGTTCTACTGTAGTTTAATAGCTAAACAAGATATGAAATAGCAAGGATGTAGGGATGACATAAAATAAAAAAACGAACATAGGCTGTTACACAGCAGAGCATTAGCCATGGTCCCTACATTCAAGGCTGTTGCACTGTGTATAGCCCTATATACATCCTTGAATTTATATATTTGTCAGAATAATTGTAGCAATGTGCATGACTCTGCTTCACTTCTTACCAGAAAGTAATCAAATCCCTGGTTAATTGGGAGATACTCTCCATCCCGACCAACCCCCAAGTGCCACTTGCCAATAATGGCAGTGCTGTAGCCAGCTTGCTTGGCATACTCGGCCATTGTGGTCTCATTCTGTGGCAGACCTGCAGAAGTGGAGAATATACAAATACAAATATTTGGCAACATATACCTTCCTTGTTACCTCTTTTCCAAGTTACATCAACACTTGAAGACAGGGCACAGTACCTCCAACGCTTGTTGGGACAAATACACCAGGGTACACGCCAGATCTTATTGGTAACCTTCCTGTCAAAAAGGCTGCCCTGTACACCATTTAATTATGTAAAGGGGGAGGGGGAATTAAGCAGAATTACTGATTATTAAGCCTTCATCCTTGTGTAAGGTATGCACAAAGAACTAATATATATAGATGCAAGGCCTAATACTTACTGTGAACTGTGTACTGACGTTTCATAGATATTAAACACCTTGGCTCAGGTAGTCAGGATATGTGGTGGACACTCACCTTGATGGGGCACAGACTGGGCTAGCAGAATAAAAGTCGGTAAACTTCAGACCCTGCCTTGCCAAGGTATCAAGGTTTGGAGTAGTTGCGTAGGGATGTCCATAGCCACGAAGGTCACCATACCCAAGCTGCGGGGGAGGGAGGCTACGGTAACAATTTACTTTAGTGTACTTTAATTATATAGAGATAGTAATACAGCAGTTTTAAATGTATCAGCATGAGTTAACAGTCAAGCATCTTGGGCAGGATGGTTGTGTTATCTTGGAGTGTTCATGAAGATGGCAGCTAGCAGAGAATGTCTATGGTGAATCAAACAATGAGACATGCATGCAAATCAAGTCCTACCTTGCAGTCAAATATGTACCGTATATGCATATATAGTTGCTGCAGCAGCAAGTTAAAAGATTGTAAGTGCTAACATTAGATCTGGAAGAATTCTATTATTGGTTGACACAGACACAATGTGCAGAACCACAATACTCTTTAGTTATAGCTAGCTAGCTATATACTGCACCGATAGATGTGCTGTCAACAAGCATACTGATAAATCTCTGTTTGTGGTGGCATCATGCAGGAGCATATCTTATTGCAATGAGGAATAGCTTAGGCTAGGGTACACTGCTGTAATCCATTCAGAAGATCGGTATAATATTGGCGGGGGACGTTTGGGGACAATGACGCAGGCAGAATTGGATCAACTAACAGGACATTCTCACTTATAAGTAGGCAGTCCCACTTAGAAGTAGGAAGGCTCACATAATTAATAACTAAGAAACTCCCACTTGTAACTATGACAATTTCTTGACCAAAATTCAACAGCATACATAGTTTTGACCTAAATGGCACCCCACATGCATGTGCCATTGTGAGCAGCTATATAGCGCGTAACATATACATAATGGATTGTCTGTAGTCTCGTCCCCCAGCCCCACTTCCGCAAAAATGGCTGCCGCCCACGAAAAGTGGGTCTGGCATATTTCGCCGCAATTCTTGGTCTTGCTGACTCAGCATTACCAGGATCCTGGAAAGCCAATCAGATTGCTAGTCTGGCGCGCTAGCCTAGCCCCAACTTCCTCCCCCCAATTGCGCGTGAGCGAGAAAGCGCGCAATCGGGGGCAGGAAGTTGGGGCTAGCGCGCCAGACTAATCAGATTGCTAGACAATATCGCTATAATAATAATAATTGTAATGTGTGCACCGATGGTGAAAGTGGATGGCATTGGTCCTTTAGTTCCTTGTCTGAGAATCGCGGTGAACGTGCCCTTCATCCAGCAGGCAGTTTTCAAGAGTGTAGGGAGCTTGGGTACGACAGGCCTAGGCCCGGTCAAGTGGAAGCAGTTCTTCAATTCGTCAGTGGACGAGATACGTACCTTCATTTTGCTATCTACTGGAAGTGGCGTCTACCGTGATTCCCAGACGAGGAACTAAGCGCCAATGCCATCCACTTTAACGCGTGGCCCAACGGGGGTGCATACATTACAATTATTATTAATATAGTTATGTATTCACAATAAGTTATAATATTGTCTAGCAATCTGATTGGCTCTCCAGGATCCTGGTAATGCTGAGTCAGCAAGACCAAGAAATGCAGCGAAATGTGCCAGACCCAGGGGGTCGGTCAAGGTCACGTGTGTCCGCAAAATGGCCGACGCGGCTGCTCTTTACTGTGTATTTTACCTATACTAGCAAAGAGCAGACATATTTGGAGAAACACGTCGCATCGCTTGTTTCTTTGCTTTTGAGCACACAGTTGGACAAGGGCTATCAGAAAATGGACCCTTCCCCGCTCTTCCCTGCATCTAGGTAGGTTTTGCGAGCATTTTCCAACACCGGTGTACGAGTGTTCGCTGATGCTGGCTACGAGGCAGATGGAGCCTAATCTGGAGTACTGAGCAAGTGCTCCTGTGGAAGTGACTCCTTAGAAGCTGGTAGCGAGTCCTCATTGATCACTTCAGGACTGCAAGACTGATCATTTGCATACTGCATCTGCGATGATCACAGCTTTTCATGCAGCTCCTGATTTATCTAATAGATACAACACAAAACATGCACGTGCACGGCAAAACACATAAGCAAGCTGAATTTGGTTAATAAAAGAAAACAAATAATTATGAAATAAAAGCATTTGGATGATAGAGGAATAAAGCCTTTCAAAATGCAGCTTTTGTCTACAGCGATTTAATGTAATCTGGGAGCAGGTTGAGTTGCTTGGCTCCATAATACTCAAAAGTAGATTGGTAAGTATTGTGTGGGGATGTCTTAGATATAGATTGGTAGACCTCTGGTTGCTGGATAACTGATGGAGAGGGATTTCTTAGTTGCAAATTTGGGTACGAGTAATAGGTAAGAGATGAATTTACAGGGCACAAATGAAGACAAGGTCATCTGGTGCTTATGATGTTAAGAATTTGAGTATATAAAATTGGACCTAAATGCACTAAAAGATGATGATTGAACAAGGTTAGATGGTAAGGCATGCCAGAGATGGGGAGCAGTGACAAAAACGAGTATCTAAAGACATCTGTATGAGTTTGTGGGATAATTACAGAATAGAGTTGAGAACATAGGGGTTCATTCCTAGAGGTAAAATAGTCAGTGAACTTAATACAGTGCAAGATTCTGTACATTTGACAATAAATAATTAAGGAATTGTCTCCTTTTCTCCAGCGTCAACCATTGCAGTTCATTACACAATTAACTCAAAATAGGAGCGAGTTTATCCATACCCATTTGGCCTCCAAGTGACACCACATATACCCATCTTGCAGCTTGCCCCTGTACTTTTTTAATGGTGTGGCTAAGCTCCTGCTGGTGAGGCGCCCATTCAGGAGCACTATACTCTAAGCAGGGGTGCACAAGGACTGTGTATGCTCTGACCTGACATCACGCCAAATGCCATACATTGATCTCCTCAATACGTTCAGCATGGGCTGTGGTTGGATGTCGCTTGAAGAGTGTGGTCATCCCAGGTAAGTTTGGTGTTAAGCTTTTAACATAGGTATTTAAATGATTCCACCCACTGAAGGTTGTTGCTGTTGTTAATGTGGTACTGGAAGGTGTATGGGGATGTTCCGCTTGCGAGAGATACACATTACCTTGTATTTGATGGTGTTCAATGCTAGTTGTCATGGCCACTTATTCTCCCACCTGAGGAGACTGTTGATATCTTCCTGGAGGGACAGGCAATCTTGGTAAGATGATACCTCCTTGAAGATTATATAGTCGTCAGGCAAAGAGGCCAGTATAGAAGGATAAGTCATTTCCGATGTCATTGATATAGATGATAAATAGTAGGGGACCTAGGATGGAGCCCTGTGGTACACCAAATGTAACACTACACCATTCTGAGGATGCACCATCTAATAGTACACGTTGTTGTTGATTATAAGAGCAAGACAAGTCGATACAAGTTCGAAAGTGTGAGTAGCAGCATTCTGATGGACCGCACAGGCCCCTATCTAATGTACATATATTATATCAGGCACTATGAATGCAAACAGACCGGGCATAGTCATGCGTTACTCACATCGTCGGCAAAGAGAAGCACAATATTTGGGTTCGTTTGGGTTCTCCTTTGGCTTGCACACAATGACATACCTTGCAAGAAAAAGTAGCAGAAAACTAGGGCAAAAGATTTAGGCATCTTCGGCTTGATGAAGTCCTCCTTCTTTCTCGATCACCATGCACCTCTTTCTTTCAACTTGGCCTTCAATTCTGTGCTACAGACGTCGTAGGCTCGTTCCCAGTCCTTTTATTTCCAATCTTGCTTCCGCTCGGGTGGTATTGAGGAATAGTATAGCAAGCTAGACCCTCTCCGCCGCAGGTTCTTCAATAAAGAACGCAGCAGGGGTCTCCGATGCGGGCAATTCTTTGGAATCACCTAGGACCATATTATGCCGAGCGCACGTTTGTCAACTAGATTTGCTGCAGCGAAATCGTTTCTCACTTCCGCAAGCTGTACGCGCATGCGCTTACGTAGTAGTACCCTGTTTAGAGTAACTTATATTGTTCTTGGGACAAATCAGAAATGCATGGGACACCTGGTTCACAGCGACTACATGGGCTATTGACTTCAAACATAGGCCCTTCAAGCAAAGACGGAATTGTAGCTATCGTCGAGCCTAATTGACATACGATTGTAGCGGGACGGCTACTGTCGCTGATAGCGTGCGTTTTCTGTCCCAAGATAGTCAGAAATGCGACAAGGTGATCAGAAATGGGACACTTGAGTCTGATGATCTCAGTCTCAGACGGGCATGCACCTAATTCTCACAGCAGTTAGATCTATGTCTCCTTTAAAAATTATTATGATCCTACCTTTGACGCAATTCGTTCGAATGGAAATGGGACACTTGGCATGTAAAAGAAGACTTAGTATTTCGTGTTAGAAAACTCATGGGGCTGCCGCCCAAACTCGAAATACTTGCTCCCTTCGGTCTCTGCTCTGTCACTCACCATGGGTAAACATGACATTAGCTGTCAGGCACCTCAAAGTGTGCAAAGGTAAGTAGCTACATGCACTGTCCTCTAATCATTTATCGGACACTTCACCAAGGAGGCAATCACCACCACAAATTCAAACCATCCTCCAAAGACCAGACGATCAATCTCGAATCTCCTATTCGAATTAAGCAAAATCGCGGTAGCATGCTCAGCCCACATCTTCCAAGCAAGATGTATTACCGATTGGAGCCCAAACACGCCTCTAATCCATCCTTTCACGTCAGCGTCCACTTAACAGTCATTTATCTCTGTCAGCAAACTACTTGTTACTTAACTCATTTTATCTTAGTTCATAAGCTCTTCATCTCTACCTTGTATTTGCCCACAATCCTTGCACAGTACCTCATAGACTACTCCCTGCTTCTTCCTGTCTGGTCTTGGCTGCTTCACCTTCACTAGGGAGGATCTGAGGGTGCTTCTGGATGATGTCACTGTTTTCACTCCCAGTGGTTTGCACATCTTCTCAATTTGTTCACTGACTCCATTGACACCCTTATTTAATGTCATGCTTCCCTACGTTTTGTATCACAGCTGATGAAGATCTACGGATCGAACCGCTCTGTACCCTATTGCAGTTAATACTGCACTTGAAGCTCATTTACTTCCAGTGCATGACGTTAGTGCCCTTCAATGAAAGGAAAAATGTAGGAAATTCAGTCAGAGAGTGTGTTAATTGGTTAGTGGCAAGTGGGATGATGATCTCAATGCCCTGACATGTGGGATGTCTTTAGAGATGATATAAAAAGAAGCAGCACAGAAAGTTCTATGATGGGAGAGGAGGAAGCAATCTGACTAGTTTCAGCAAAACAGCAAATAAAGGGCTGGAAGAGTTGACTGTAGAATGAAACAAGCACTTCAAACATTGGCTGAATTCTAGCAAAACCACTGTTCGAAGGAAGTATTCTGCCCTGAGAAAAGAAGTAGCCAGAGCTATAAAGACAACCAAGGACGATAAGCTCCAAGAGAAAAGGCAGCTGGTTGAAGAAATTGAGAGCAGAATGCATTCTGGCACTTCTAGGAGAGAAGTGTGGAGTGGCTTGAAAGAAACCTTGAATCACTGGCAGGAGCATTTTCACTCTTTATTCAACATCTATCTATCCAGTAATGTGTCTCAGGAAGTACTTGATGACACTCGCAACTCCCTCTTCATGAAGACTTTGATCTGCCTCCATCAGAAGAGGAAGTGTTAGAGGCACTGAACTCTGTTAGTGGGAACAAATCTAGAGGCAAGAATGGGGTCCTACCTGAGATGCTGCTGTGCTATGGAGGAGACCTCATGGAGTATTTCTAGAAACTCTTCAATTGAGTATGACAAAAGTGAATTGTCCCCAGGAGTGGAAAGATGCCCTCATTGTACCCATCCATATGAAGGTGATTTGTCATCTTGTGACAACTGGAGAGGCATCAGTCTGTTAGATGTAGCGGGGAAGGTGTTCATCAAGACACTCCAGAAGAGACTGCAGATTGTAGCAGAAGATGACCAGCTACACACAGAATGTGGATTCAGGAGCAACAGGGGATGCATCGGCATGATCTAATGCTCAAGACAACTTATTGAGAAAGCTAGAGAACACAACACACAGATCTTCAAGCTACTTATTGACCTGAGAAAAGCACATGACATCATCCTTCACTTACCTCTCTGGCATGTGCTGGAGAAGAACGCCATTCCACCGACTCTGTTGAGCATCAGACGCTCGCTATATGATGGCATGAACGCAGAAGTGACAGAAGTGACGTTGCCAACAGCTTGCCAATGGCAACGTCTCCCAGCAGCCCTTTACCTGCAACACATGCAAACGATCTTTCCGACAATGCCAAGACATTGCCCAACACAAATGTACAACCACATACCTAAAGCATCCCTCACAGAGACTACCTTGCTGATGTATCATGATCCAGTCTACTGAATCAAGACAGAAAGTAATCATCATCTTCCAAGGTCCAAGGTGCGCGCGCGCGTGTGTGCGTGTTGTGTGTGTGTGTATGTGTGTGTGTGTGTGTGCAAGTGTGTGTGTGTGTGTGCAAGTGTGTGTGTGTGCAGTTAGTTATCCTACAATAACAATTGGAGAAGTAGTTCGAGTTCAGGGGTGCCTGGCAACTCATGAGTGTTTTAACTTGAAATTCTTGTTTTCACTTATTCTCAAAACGTGGATCAAGGTACTAGCCACTAGATCAAAGGACATATCTCCTTGGGCCAAATAGGGACATGATACCAACCAGGACTCTACTACAGTTCCATAAGTATCACAACACAAGGGTGATCATTGACTGCAAAGAATTGGGTATTCAGAGACCTACATTGTTGCAGAGCCAGGTTATAACCTTCTCCAATTACAAGCACCACATATACATATTCTAATAGGAATATCATCCTGTCAAACAATATTCCAATTTCCCTAGCTAATCATGATCATGGCACTGAAGTGTGCAAGATTAGTACTTTTAGAGGAATCAAAGTTACACTATGCATGGGCAGGTAACATGTGCTGAAATGTTCACCTATTTACAACAGACTTGCTAGCTAATGCTCTCTGTCTAGCTACCCCACCACCCTCTCTTTCTCTCCCTCACTGTGTGTGTGTGTGCATGCATGTGTGTGTGTGTGTGTGTGTGTGTGTGTGTGTGTGTGTGTGTGTGTGTGTGTGTGTGTGTGTGTGTGTGTGTGTGTGTGTGTGTGTGTGTGTGTGTGTGTGTGTGTGTGTGTGTGTGTGTGTGTGTGTGTGTGTGTGTGTGTGTGTGTGTGTGTGTGTGTGTGTGTGTGTGTGTGTGTGTGCAGTTAGTTATCCTACAATAACAATTGGAGAAGTAGTTCGAGTTCAGGGTGCCCTGGTACCCCTCAAGTGTTTTAAATCAAAATATCTGTTTTCACTTACGTATTTTCAAGAATTGAATCAAGATACTTTCCACTAGACTGAAGTACATATTTCATTGAGCCATGTAGGGAAGTGATAACAGCAAGGACTCTACTGCAGTTCCATAAGTATGATATATCCCAACACAAGGGTGATCATTGACCTCACAGAATTGTACATTCAGAGACCTACAATAGTCATCATTGCAGAGCCAGGTTATAACCTTCTCCCATTACAAGCACCACATAAGGCTCTATAAAGCTCTAACAGGAATAGCACCAGGGGGAGATCACATTTGTGTTGGAGCCTTGGGGATGCGATGGAATGATCACAGAGAAGTGTGGTATTAGAGAACTGATTGAATAGGGAGACAATGTCATGGCAGATAAGGGTTTTGACATTGCATATTTATTGTCTTGCAAAAGTGCAACCATGAACATTTCTAGGCCAGTGCCAACAACTGACAGCTACAGAATGGAGTAGATATGTCGCATTGCAGAGCTGTGTATTCATGTAGAGACAGCTATTGGAAGGGTTAAACACTACTGAGTTCTATGAAACATTCATATTACAGTGGAACCTCACTTATCCGGTCGTCGAAGTTCCGGGCGCCTCGGTCTACCGGGCAGGTGTAATTAGCAAGCCGGCCATTTTATTACTACGTACGCTGACGTCACGATTTCCTTGCACATAGTGTGAAGATGGCTAGCAGAAAGCGGCGCGTCATTACGCTCGACCAGAAGCTAAAGATTATTGACGACTTAAAGGAAGGGAAGTCCCAGCGACTCGTTGGTGATATTCATGGAGTTCCGAAGTCTACCGTTGGCATACATAGTTCATGAATAAGTTCAGAGTTACGGGCAATTTTAAAGTTACGGGCACCCCTTGGTCCCATACTGCCCGGATAACTGAGGTTCCACTGTACTCCAATTTCCCCAGCTAATCATGATCATAAGACTGAAGGTTGCAAATGTTAGTACTTTTAGAGGAAAGCTGACCCAAATGATACCATTACAGGCCATGTGTGGAATGCATGCAGGACACTAGTGGAGCAGGACAGCAAGCATGGACAGTGACGGGACTGGTATAATAGAAGGAGAGTCGTGCAAGGAAGGACTACACAGCACATCTTTTAACCTCTACCAGTGCCACTAACTCTAACCTGTTCTGTCACTGAACCCTTGCTGGACACCGTCCATGACAGCTCCTCAAACTGTGATAGCACTGATGTCCGACAACATGTACAATTTTAAGTAATCGACATTGAATTCATTAATTTGTTAATATTAATCAACCTCATAGACTCAACAGTGCCTATATATATGTATATCATGTGGTCGTGCATTGTGCCAGGCCTTGAAGTGCCAAGCATGCATGTCCAACACTTGGTATTGCAATAAGTTAAGCATAGGCCTAGGTCAAAATACCTGTAGCCTGACTGACAATCTATATAATACTATGGTATGAGTATATAGCTGTGACCCCTTTCCTGCCTCCATTTTGGTCTATGAAATTATTGGGAGACAGACCTAGGGCTAGCCTGGGAGTGGCGCAGGCTTGGGCATATGTATATTTATATGCATCAATGATTATGCAAATATGCTAGCACAGTATACTGCATGGTAAGTGTATACTTGTATGTGTGCATATAGGCTACAGGTACGTATGTATATAAGGTTAACATGCCCATGCACATGCACATGCACAGCTGGAGGCAGGAAAGGGAATCATAGCTATGTATATTACATCAGACTACAAAGTTCCTATATGTGCTTGATCCTGTTGCCTTAATATTAATATTATTCTAAAGCCTCAAAGTGCCTAGCACGCTCTCAAGACCAACCATGTCTCGAGCCAACATGCACCATTAGACCTTACTCAACAAACTTGCAGTATATTCCACATGCTCTCCAATAAAAGGCCTTGCCCATGGTCTCCACATGCTATGCAGAATCCATTGCTGGACAATAAGCTACTAACTCCACACACAGCTACCTGTAATTTACGGTAAAAGTTTGTTGGCTAACTAGGCTTTACAGCAGGATGGAAAAGGGCTGCAACCAGGGTTAGCACATGGCTCATCTGCATTGTCTTGGCCCTTTTACATCATGTGACTCTCCCCACACCACTGAGCCATTGATATCAAAACTGGCTTTCAGATGTGTATGCAGTGATACAATGATACATGCACTCCAGCTATTAGACCAGTTTCACTAAATTGTGCTCAGTAACAAGGTAGTCTAGTAAGTCTGTGGCAGAATGATCACTGTATATGATGCACACAATACAACAAACAAATGTTTCACATACTGGATGCACGGAACCTTATTATACTGATTCAGATGCACACAAACATGATGTATTTGTATAGAGGCCTTACATTGATCACGTGATCATAACCAATTGAAATGAAGATCTTGTGCAATCATACTGGGAACAGTGGTGGTTATGCTGGTTATGTATATGGCTGTATTTCATGCCACTTAAGATGCTTCAACAGATTCTATTCTGTGCAATTCAATACATGCAGCAGGTGAGATAAAGAATATAATAATTATATAATTATAGATGCCTGGCTACCTTGTCCCATTCCTAACAGACGTGTATATAATAGTCAGCCATTCAAGATTGAGCAGTAATGGCCAGCTAATTATATATAGGCAGGCACATTTGGAGTGGTAACTACATAGTATAAGTATGATCTTTGACATGGCTTGCATGAACACTATATGAACACATGAGAGGGGATTCTTGATACTAGTCAGAGATAACTTTAATTTTCAATAGAAATAAGAGTGATCTCCTTGCTAATCATCTTTGGGTAGTTTGAATGAACCTCTTCTATATTTAGATGACATTCTTCAAAATTAAAGATCGAATTTAAGATGCAACACACCAAGTATAGCTATACTGTTAATATGTATATGTTTGCCTAGGGTGCTGTGCAGCATGTGCAACTAATGATGTGCAGGCCTCTTCACAACTCCACTTCATGCACATGCCATGAACCTTCCCTAATGACATATCAGTAAGGAAGGCTTGCATGTGTGATACAGCTTATTGATAAAGAACAAGAAATGTACCATGAATGTTAATAGTCTAGCCTTGCATGAATAACTATATGAGTTGCAATCATATAATATGAGTGCATAATATTATATAGAGTGGTTGCCTGAAGTATATGCACCATTTCCTGTGGCTGACCTTATGGTGATAGAAAAAAACTGGAAAATAGTCCATGCTATCACCATTTGCTGTGGCAGACATTATGGTGATTGAAAGACATCAGTTGCAAACTGGTCCAAGCCATCACCATTTGCTGTGACAAGTCTATTTACCACAGTACTCAAGAATGATGGGAAATCGGCAAAGTCTAGTGATTAGCAAAATACTAACAGAAGTCAGTATAATCTAGTTTAAACCAACTGTATGACTGCTCCAATGTGTCCTATGTGCAACCTATGTTGTACAGGAATATCCAGAAATATCTCGTGGCCTATATAGCTAAATCACTCTGGGTATATGTAACTAGCTATAGCAATACTGCCATTGGATTAGAGTCACTGTAGAGCTAGGTATCAGTGCGGCAGCAGGATGGGAAAGGAGTACATCCTGGTTTTGCACAGAGCACAATGGAGGGATCCGTTCCTCGATTAATCTGTGATATCCCCCACACAATGTTAGCGTCTTGCTGGTCTTTTAACTGTAGGAGGCAAAAGGCAAGTGAGGCTTTATGTACAATACAGACCAGGTTGCACAGAATGATGATTGCAGTAGGTTACAGGATTGTGCAAGGTTGTGAAGTTAGATGTATACTATACAGTGCAGGCCACAAGTAGCTTTAGACTCTACTGCACACTCCACACATCCTATGTAGACACACAGATAATTACACTACTATTATATAGCATAGTTCGGTGGGATTAAAATTTGGTGATTTTTCTAAATTTCTCCCAGCAGGTACATGTCACATTAAAAAGGAGCTGATCAATAGTAACATAATGTAGATCTCTAACAGTTACATTGGTCATGAAGAAAACACAATTGAGACTGAAAAATGAATGAGCTTGTGTGGAGCACATGCACAAATCAAAATAGAGCAAACTATAGCTATACTATGCAGAATAGAAACTCAAAGTTGCAGGTTGTGTGGCCTAAGGAGGTGTTCCTGAGTGTACTGAATCTGCTTTAAAATGCATCACCTCTTGACATAATATGCATTGCCAATGAAATCTTTGCTATTTGAGGCTAATAGAGCTGGAAGAGAGAAGACCATTGAAGCTAGCCTCCAAATACTCTGACAAATCAATAGAAGGAAAATGAAATTTAGAGAGCTGGAGAACTTTCAGTGCTGTCTTTTGTATTGACTGTGAGAGCTTGTGAATTCAGGGCATATCTGTTAAACAATGGCATTTGTGCTCCAACTGCTGGCTATGGACTATATACCAGGTGGTGGCAAAGAGATCTGACACCATGCAATCACAAGATTGCACTGATATAGGTGACCATCATTGATTCCTGCCAAGGGAAATAAGGAACCAAATAATGATGTAAAAGCTGCTCAATTATTAAAGGCCTTCAATTCTTCCATGATTTCTATATTGCATGTTTACTCTGACTGCATGGCTTCTACATTGCCTGCTGGTAATGAAGAAGATTGTGCTAAATCAGTCATATACCCCGTCATATAGCTAGCTGGAGAGTCCATGATCTGAGAGGGTTCCTCAGTATAATTATGGCTTAAAGTGCATCATTGCATGATGCATGGGACGATCACACAATGCAATTGATATCTACAATATATATACATAAACTGTATATTTATATCATTAATGATATTGATATATAATCTAATAGCGTATCTAATTTTCAAAATACAATGTACAATGTATACATACCAGAAGTTCTACAGTCCTAAACTATACAACTGCATACTACTACTTACATAATATTTAACTACTGCTTACCTCTGTGAGGATACTAATGGTTTGGTTGTACGTTGGATCATCTGGAGTGAGAGTGTGCACCTCGCTGGCATCACTGTAGAGGTCAAACAGCAATGGAGGGTCCGGCTTTCTCTTTATAGGTGAAGAGCAGTCAGGGTCAGGGTACGTACTTTGAAATAGTAAGAGAGCATCTCTGCAAGGGATGCAAAGGCAACCATAACACAGTGCACCTATATCATAGTCAAATTGCTTTGTCATCAAACATGTTGTATTTCACTAGAGGTGTTGAAAGTAATTCACTGTGCGATGCTGCAGTCTGTTCTAGCTTGCTTTAATATGGCTACAACTTGCACCTTTGTTAGCTCTTAATTCTCTTAATTTTTTACAAAGCAAACTTAGTCATTTGAATAGCAGAAATGCACCGAGGAAATGGTATGTATCTACTGTGTCCTTGTGCTCTACTTTCCCTATACACACATGAGGGGGATAAATTCTAGCAAACTTTTCAGCACCACTTTGAAAAGTTATTAGTACAAATATTCACAGTGCACTCACCCTTGGGTAAAAAAGTGTGCTTTGTGTTGCTTATAACGCACTGCAAACACACCGTCCTTCGGATCAGGGACAAAATGATAGTAATAGTTGGTATCCCTGAGACTCTGCACAAACAAAGGAATGTATACAGTAATTCACCATAACATCAATGGAACTTCATATATCTTATCATTAATGACTCGGTAGAGGCTCATAGCTGTGTTTGTAGATTCAGGGAAATTGAATGAGCATTCTATAGCAGTTGACAAAGGCTCTTGAGCTGAAACATCCTGCACCCCTCACCTTTTCTTGAAGCTGCAAGTATTGCTTATCCAATTTCCCTGAATCTTGTCAATATCTCACTTTGTTCCCATAATTATATGCAGAGGCAGAATGTTTGATTCAGTCCATACTTTTGGACACATGTATGAAAGTCCAAGGTGTGTGATGTATATTTGACCAGATTATTCCACTGTGTGCTGCTCTCACCTTCTTCCTTTTGAACAGGATGGGGCTCATGTCGTAACCATCCAGAGTAACTCCTTCCTCAGCTTCCACACCCATCAGACTCAGCATTGTAGGGAGGAGGTCTAGTGTAGAGGCCATCTGAACAGGAGAGAGAAGTATACGTGGCTGTATACTTTGTTGAACAGGGCATTCATAAAAATGTACAGCCACTACAAACCTCAGATGTTTTCCCACGCTTGATTCTTCTTGGCCACCAAGCTATTGCTGGTTCTCTTACACCACCTTCATATGTGGTCGCTTTCCCACATTTGAAGGGACCTGGAACTCCACCTCCCACTCCTGTTGACAGGGCAGGACTGTACAGATGTAGCAAAACAAACAAACTGTCACATGACAGTTATTGTCGCATCCTAGAACTGTAATAATCTAGCTCACCCGTTATCTGAAGTAAAGAAGACAAAGGTTTTCCTGTGAACCTTAGCTTCTCTTATTGCTCTCATAATCCTACCAACTGTATTGTCTAACTCATTCTGTAGAGGAAGGGTATGTTTCAAAGAAAAACGATGATGTAGCTACAGGTAGATGACTTTCTGCACCCACCTATGCCCTATGCACTGCAACAGACTTACCATAGCATCTCCATATCTTCCCATAAGGCTACTATTAGTAAAATTTTGTCCTGCATACTGAGGGGTGTGGGGATGATTGGAAGCATAATACAAGAAAAATGGCTTCTTCTTTGCTGTAGGGGAAAGATAACAGAATAGCACAATTCTGTCTCAGCAGTTAATGCTGGCAATCATAGAGTTTAGCCATGTAAGTAGCAGTCTTACCAGATTCAGTCTTTATGAAATTTGTGGCTGCATTGACCATTTTTTCCTCCAGTGTGGGAAGGTGGACAGGTTGTTCAATGACTGTAGTGTTCTCCATAAGTGGGCAGGGTGGAAATTCTGGAGCTAGTGAAATTTGGACAAATGCAAATGTTAGCTATTTGCGATGTACATCATGATCTACACAGTCAGTCTAATGAATCCATTCAACATCTATATATATATAGCTAAAGCAGTTCATCACTATCTCATAATGCACTGATATGAGTGTGTATGTACATAGCAAACAGAAATGTCTCAATAGCTTGATAGAGAATGACACACGTAGAGACATAGAGACGTTCATGCAGCCAAACTACAATATAACTAGATCCAAGTAACTAGATCTATTTAGAGATATAACTATACACTTACTGCCCAAGCATGAATCAAGGCAAGGCTCATTGGGATAGAAGCAAGTAGTACATTCGCAAGTGCTGATACCGTAAGGGGTACCCTGGAAAAGGAAAGTTTGACTTACTTAGTGTAATCATTTATCTAGTGGGTGTGTAGTCAGCATATAATGGTGTATATAAACTTGTCACAATCCAAGATTTGCAATTGGTTGTACCAACCATTTTGGCAGATAACTGTTGCCTTCCTGAGCAGCTGTGATTTATAAAGTGCATGTATGTTTGATAAATGGGTGATATATAGCCTATGCATGTGTGATAATGTATAAAAACAAGTATTTCACATTAAAAATGCATGACTCTGTTTCACTTCTTACCAAAAAGTAATCAAATCCCTGGTTAGTTGGGAGATACTCTCCATCCCGACCAACCCCCAAGTGCCACTTGCCAATAATGGCAGTGCTGTAGCCAGCTTGCTTGGCATACTCGGCCATTGTGGTCTCATTCTCAGGAAGACCTGCAGAAGTGGAGAATACACTAATACAAATAATAGGCTACATACCTTCCTTGTTATCTTTTTCTGAGATATATGGACACTTTACACATGCTTGAAGACAGGGCACAGTACCTCCAATGTTTGTTGGGACAAATGCGAAAGGATACACACCAGATCTTATTGGGAACCTTCCTGTCAAAAGGGCTGCCCTGTACACCGTACATGTAAAAGGGAGGGGGGAATTAAGCAGAATTACTAACTAAGCCTTCATCCTTGTGTAAGGTGTGCACAAATAACTAATGTAGATGCAAGGCCCAATACTTAATGTATATTGCATTTATATTGATATATGCTGACTTTATATCAATATTAAACACCTAGGCTCAGGTAGTCAGGATATTTGGTGGACACTCACCTTGATGGGGAACAGACTGGGCTAGCAGAATAAAAGTCGGTAAACTTCAGACCCTGCCTTGCCAAGGTATCAAGGTTTGGAGTAGTTGCGTAGGGATGTCCATAGCCACGAAGGTCACCATACCCAAGCTGCAGGGGGAGGGAGGCTACAGTAACAATTTACTTTAGTGTACTTTAATTATATAGAGATAGTAATACAGCAGTTTTAAATGTACCAGCATGAGTTAACAAGCATTTTGGGTAGGATGGCTGCACTATCTTGGAGTGCTCATGAAGACAGCATAAAACGTCTATGGTGAATCAAACAATGACACATGCACACAAATCTAATCCTCCTTTGCGGTAAAATATGGACAGTAGACACATAGCTGCTGCAGCAGCAAGTTAGAAAATTGTAATTAGCTAACTGTTACATTAGATCTGGAGGGATTCTATTTTTAGTTGACACAACCACTGCAGAGTCCAAATACTCTTTAGCTATGTATATATTATGCTTTATACTGCATTGGTAAATGTACTGTCAAGCATACTTATAAATCTCTGTTTGTGTCGGTAGCTATCATGCATGCAGGAAGATATCTTATATATTGCAACGAGGAACCAGATAGCTTATGGCAAGGGCACACTGCTGAAATCCATCCAGAAGATCATTATGATATCAACGGGGAATCTTTGGTGACAAATGCTGGACGGCATTTTCAATGACGCAGGCAGAACTGAATCAACCAACAAGACAGTCTCACTTATGAGTAGGACAGTCCCACGTAATTAATAAGTAAGAAAGTCCCACTTGCAAGTATGACATATGCTATAGCTAAGTTGAGCAATATTCAATAGCATAGTTTTGACCTAATTGCATGTGCCATTGTGAGCAGCTATACAAAATGGATTGTCCGTGGAATCCTTCCCATTATACTGCACCCAGCTACAAGTCTTCACCTTGCTCTACTACTCCTTATTATTGGGTTCTGCCTTCTCTCAGCCTGTCTTCAATTGCACATGCAGTATTTCTGTCAAGGTCTTTTCCTATGCACACATTAAAACAGTTTTACACTCAGATCAACTAACAGAATGATTACTTTATACTTAGGAAGTAATTGGAATTACCTGTACAAAAGTCAGACATATATGTAAGATTCATTTCCAACTCACTCTTGTTTTAAGCCATGTCCCGTAAACATTATAATTCCTCATTCAATTATGTTCTTAGCCATTATTCAAAACTAGATTTCAATGTAAGAAACTAACAACTAACTACCCAAGTTCATCTCATACAATCAATTGTCTGCAAAGTGCGGCCGCATGTAAAGGACACAGCTATAAGGCTTTGGCATGCACTTCTATCAGTCTGAGACTTCTATCAGTCTGAGACTTCTAGTTGTTGGCCACGTATGTTGACGTGTATTTTGTGCAGTTTTTACATTTGCTGTAAACTATAGGAATCTGTAAGTTAGAACGCCGTTAGCCCATAGATATGTAGGGTAGAGTAACTATGTTAGTCTACCTGACAGTAACTGCCTTGTGGTCTAACCTTAGTAGCTATCTAGGATCATCTTGTCGCAAGCCGAATGGCGCTCTAACTTACTGGAGAGTCTTTCCAATCATAGAGAAAGCCATTTAATCCAGCATTAGAAACCAATTTCAAATTTCACATGTACTGTGAGCCCAACTTATACAAGCATTTTGCGTTAAAAATCTTGTGGGGCGCCAGGGCGTCCCTGAACTTGACTACTTGCTAGTAATTTCCCCACGAACGTGATATTCTCTAAACCGTTAAAATCTTATATAACAGCTGTCCACAGTTTGGACATTTGCAGCTGTTTCTTGTACAAAGGTATGCAGTGTAACAGTAAACAAGTGCACGTTTGCACAAATTGTGCAAATTAGTACTAGTTGCAATTGTGGTAGAAACAGCTGCAAAGTGTATGCTGTTGTATAAGAATTTAACGGTTTATAGAAGATCATGTTCACATGAGTTTAGTAGTTCACATAGTTGGGGATGCAGCATTGCTGATGGCCTGAAAGATACTTCAGATGCAATAGAATGTTGAGTATGCAAGACCTTCAAGTCTCCAGACCAGCCAGCTATCCAACTAGCTACCACTACTAGCTAAGCTGTCAAAATGCTTTACTGGCTGCTTTTTGTCTACATATCACTCTGACTTTGTGCATAAAGGAGGAGTATGCTGGCTAAAAATGCCACCCTAGGCGGTAATGCCGTGATTCGGCTGGTCTCATTATTAGGCAATGGGTTGTTCAACCTCTATTGTATTTGGGGCTGTAACTCGCAGGAGAACAGTTAGGTAAGCTTACTATTACAATGCTATTACTTAAACCTCTTCTAAAAACACATTTCGTTCTTTGGATACATGGTGAAATACCAAGAAAGATGATTTTGAGCCTAGCAAACAGAGAGCGTCAAGCGCGGCCATTATACAATGTCCGCGTCCGTGATAATTGGAGCTGTATCGCGCAGATGAGTCTCTCGTTAGGCTTTTCATTAGTATAAATTCTATTAACACGTGTTCATGGTTCATTAACACGTGTTCATGATTCATTAACACGTGTTCATGGTTCATTAACACGTGTTCATGGTTCATTAACACGTGTTCATGGTTCATGAACACATTTCGTTCGATTTGGACCTGGCGAAAAAGCATTGATGATTATAAGCTTTGTAAAGAACGACATGAGCGCCGCCATTTTGTGATGAATGAAATATTAAGTTTCTAGTGCTCCCCAGGGCATACTTACATACATATATATATATATATATATATATATATACATGCAGACATACATTGATTGATTTTGATTGATTGATAATTAATTTACAACAGGAAGTACTGCATCTGCGATGATCGTAGCTTTTCATGCAGGTCCTGATTTGTCTAATACACACACAACACAGAACATGCACATGGCAAGGCACATAAGCAAGCTGCATTGGTTAATATAATAAAATTATTATGAAATAAATGCAGTTGGATGATAGAGGAGCCTTTCGAAAGGCAGCTTTTGTCTTCAGCGATTTAATGTAATCTGGGAGCAGGTTGAAATGCTTCGCTCCATAACATTCAAAGGTAGATGCATTTTTGGTTAGCATTGTGTGAAGATGTCTTAGATATAGTTTGGTAGCCCTCTGGTTGCTGGATAACTGACGGAGAGGGATTTCTTAGTTGCAAATTTCATACAGTGTAATAGGTAAGAGATAGATTTATAGGGCATAAATGGAAAAAAAGTCATCTGGTTTTCATGATGTTAAGAATTCAGTAAATTGGACATAAATGCACTAAAAGATTATGATTGAAAGGTTAGATGGTAAGGCATGCCAAAGGGGAGCATTGACAAAAAATGAATATTTAAGGGGGCAGGTGCACCTTTTTAGTGAAAAAACACAGAGACCTTACTACCCACATAACTTTTGCAATGTATCTACTAGCTACTTCTTACTTTCTACACTGTTTCTACTATGCCTGAACTAGAAGTAGCAGGAAGGCTGCCTCTTTGGCTAGTTGAGGTAGCTGATAATGACAGTTTTGCTGACGATCACCTTAACCATGTTTATTACGTCTGTTACCTTGTAATTTGTGTCTATGATCTCGCGCTTTCGCAAATCCCAATTTTGACCAGGAAGTGCAAAAACTATTTTCCTATCTCATGAATTTGTGTAGAACTTGCCTATTGCAGCCACTACACCAATAATTTTCACAAATCCTCACGTACATGCATGGACTATGTGGTAATAATGTGTGCTAGAAAGTTCCAGAAGTCTAACTTGGAAGATGATTGAATAAGGCGTAATAAATGAAGTTTTATTATTGTAATCACAACAGAGATATTGCACAATCACCGAAAATGCTTTCAATGGATAGCCCTGGGCCATCCTCACTACTTCTTTGCCAATGACATTTGTATGTGTATGTGGGATCCCTACTCAAAATGATGCACCTGTATATAACATGAATGTTTCAGCACATTCTATGTATGCATGGATAAACATACGTAGATGAAATGTGCACAGGTTTTGCAGGGAAAGTACATGGACTAATGGCCATGCATGAAACAATCAATCAATCAATCAATCAATCAGTACAGATGTTTCTCCAATACTGGAGGTCATCCTTATGTATCTTATACAAGCTAAAAGACAGTTAGAGAATAGTATTATACTAAGTGACTACATGGTTATTTGAAATTGTCAGTCCATCTCATTCTGGGTCTTCCTCTAGGTCTTTTCCCCTCCATCTCACCATCAAAAATATTTCTGGTTGTTCTTTCCCTACTCATTTCTTCCATTCTAGCCTTCCACTTCTCCTGCCTGGTCTTTACTATATCTAAAACACTCACTTGACATAGTTTCTCCCTGATGTCCACATTCCTTATCATATCCATATCCTACTTACTCCTTCGATGCGCCTCAAGACACTCATTTAAGTGGCTTGTACCCTAGATTGTAGACGCTTTGACAGGCCCACGTCTCACAACCATACAATAGTGTGGGGATCATCGCACTGTCGCATTCACCACTTTCAATTTTGTGCTCCTGCTCAGTTCCTTCCTCTTCAATATGGTTTCATTCATGCCCCCAACCACTTGTGTTGCACTTCCAATTAATCCTTGCCTCCACTTCTTTCTCCATCCTCCCATGACTACTAATTATCACACCCAAGTACTTCATTTCATCTACCTGATCTATTACCTCCTCACCAATTTTAACTTCACAATCCTCACTCTTCCTAGCCACCCTCATCACCTTAGTCTTCCTCGAATTTACCTTCAACTCCCATTTGCTTAACACATCACTCATTACTTGCATTTTATGCTGAAGTCCCTCCACTGATTCTGACATTACCACCATATCATCTGCAAAGAGGAGTACTCCTACATTCCCAGTAGACAACCTCACCTCACTCTGAAACTGCCTTCTTGCCTCCCTTGTCACCCTGTCCATAAACACATTAAAAAGCCATGGAGATAGGGTACAACCCTGTCTCACACCTCTGCACACATCCCAAACAGCTTCAATTCCATTCTCCCAACTTTCACCCTTGCCTTCCCATCCACATACAGTGCCTGTATTGCCCTAAGTAACTTCCCTTTCACCCCATACTCATCTAACACCTTCCAAAGCTTCTCCCTACTTACACTGTCATATGCCTTCTCTAAGTCCACAAATGACATGTATGTCTTCTTGTCCTTCTCAATGGTCTTCTCCACAATTTGTTTGACTGCAAAAATCTGGTCATTGCATTTCCTTCCAGCCCTGAAACCTCCTTGCTCGTCCATCACTTTGTCAACTGTCAATCCCTTCACCCTCTCATTCAATACCCGTGCAAACACCTTGCCAACAACATTCATTAGGCTAATTCCCATGTAATTCGTGCAATCCAGCCTACTGCCCTTCTTGTACACTGGCACAATCACTGCATTCCTCCAGTCACTAGGGGCCACCCCCTCTCTCCAAACTATATTAATTTAAAACACCTTTGCCAGCCAATCCACCACCATTTCACCCCCTGCCTTTAACATCTCTGGTACAATCCCACAGGTCCCAGGTGCCTTTTGTGTCTTCAGCCTCTTTATACTTCTTCTCACCTCCTCCTTCACTATCTCCAGATCATCCTCCGGCGTTGCTTCACTGTGTTGCGTGGCTAGATAGGGTGAATTCGCTTCCTGAAATAGTCCTTCAAAATGCTCTTTCCACCTCCCTATAACGTCAGTCCCCTCTGACAATACCTGCCCATTCTTATCATTAATGTGTATCATACTCTCCTTCGCCCTCCTACTTTCGTTCAACCTAGCTCAGAATCTCTGCTGATTGCCCTTAGCATCCTTTTACAATTCCTTCCAAAATTGCACCCACTCCTTGTTTTTAGCCCTTCTAACCACTTTCTTTGCCTCTACCTTTGCCTCCTTGTACAGTTGCCTAGCTTCTTCAGTACCTGTGTTCAGTAGCCTTCTATACAGTACTTTTTTCTTTCTTACTGCACGTTTCACTTCCTCATTCCACCACCTCGTTCGTTTAGCCTCTCCCTTTCTCCCCCTAGTAGACCCACACACCATCATCGCTGCCTCCACTATACCATCCTTCAGCCCCTTCCAAGCCCTTTCAATATCTGTTCCTCGCTCCCTCATACAGTTCAGCAATCACTGCTTGGTATTCCCTTCTCACCTTCTCATCCTTCAACTTGCATAGCTTGATCTGCTGTCTTCCCTCTTCTTGCCTATTCTCCTTCACTCTCTTGACTTTCAGCTTTATCTTCATAAGGTAATGGTCACTTCCTATCTCTGCCCCCCTCACTGCCTTGAAATCAATTACTTGCTTCCTCGCCTCCTTACCCACCAAGAAGTAGTCAATGAGAGACCTGAGCCCTGAGACCTGAGCCCTCTACCTCATGCCCTTTACCTCATGCACGCATGCATGCACGCATGCGTGCATGCATGCAAGGTAAAATTAACACTATACATGGAATAGTTCAGGAATGCATGAAACATGCATGGACTAAATCATACATGCATGGAAACATGCTTGGAGCAGGAATAGACTAGTTCATGCACACGTACTGTTAAAGATAAGAAGTGACGATTACACCCAAATTGGGTGTGAATTGGTTGATACTGTGAGCACACCCATTTGTAGTGTGATGTTTATTCACTCCAACCATGCAGTACACAACATACCATTTATGTGAACAGTTTGTAAGAGACTAAGCGCTTCACGGTACATTTAACTACAGACAGTACACAGCATACCACCTGGTGGGATTGTTTGTGGGTGACACAAAGTAGCCTGGGCCTGTGGACGAGGCTAGACACAAAGTACCTACTGGTACATTAAATTACACAAATAGCATAGTTAGTTTGAGGAGGTCCTCCCACTGTACACAGCTTACCATCAGGCTATATAAGCTGTGTCCTGTGTATAGCTATATCAGCACTTTGATAGCTTGTAGGATTCCAAGTATATATAGTCTCATCTTTGCATATGAATTACACAGTCGGAACACACACGGTGCACAGTTTATCTACCTAAACTTTGCTCTGAATGACGTGCACGGAGCCTACGTAGGTAGCTAGCTAGCTAGCTATTGCTACATTTACAGAACTCCAGTCACTATGCATGCCTATCAGTCCTTGCACGCATGCTGTGTTTGCCTAAACTAAACTGCCTATGCTAAAATGCCTAAACTATACTGTTAGGGCTTGTGTCTGTGTGTGTGTGTGTGTGTGTGTGTGTGTGTGTGTGTGTGTGTGTGTGTGTGTGTGTGCAGGCCCTTAGGCTGGGGGGATTCGAGGGGTTCAAAAGAACCCCCCCCCCCCCACACAGCACTTGATAAGTTCCAACTGCTACTGAAATCTCCACATTATAGTCCCACAAACTTGTCATTCCATGTTAACTTCTATACCTAGCCCTGTATGTAGTAATGGCTCAACTGAACACTGCTCAGCAGCACTCATAGTATTGCACTGTGTTCCACTTTGGCTGGATAAGACCCCCCCCCCCCCCCCATTTTCTGACCAGGCTACAGCCTGGTGTGTGTGTGCATGCATGCTTGGTGTGTGTATGCGTGCTTGTGCATGCTGTGTGTATTTGTATGTTTGTACAATTTATATGTGTAGATGAGTGTAATGCCACCATAGCTGTCACATGCTGGCTACATCATTTTCTCTTCGCTTTCTACAGAGTGCTGCTGTCTGAAGAGGCCTGAACAGTTCTTTAGCAGCACAAGACTGATAGAAAGTTGGAATTAAAGTCATGGAAGTGAATATCACAATCCCCACCTATATTATGCACACCATGTTATATGTGTAAATACAACATTGTACTTTGCTAATGACACCATATCATTGCACAGCTTCATCCTCAGTACATACATGAATCACCACCATGCACATGCATGCCTGTAGCCAATATGTCGAACATGATACCATTAATTACATACACTAAATTGCAGGCATAGCAGTGTCCTTTACTATGTGCACTGGCATGTGCTCCACTTGCTGGCACTCCATGCTATATAATGGTACAATCTGCTTAATGCTCCCCCCTGCATACTCACATGCCATGCATACATGACGTTACAGATACCAGCATACTGCCCAGCTGACATCAGCACACTGTCACACAACATGCTGGCGTCAGCGGACAGGCGCCAGCGGGCTTCCCTGTTAGTAATTATAATTATGTAGTACAAAGCAAACCATATGTACAAGACTAATATAATTACTTAATTGAGTTTCACATTACATTCCACTACAGATGTGGTACACTGCAGCTGCTTTGAAGATTTGCTTATATGTAGTACACGCATACCACCTGGCGGGATTGTTCGTGGGTGACACAAAGTAACTTATAGTACATTAAACTACACGCGAGTAGTATACTTAGTTTGAGGAGGTCCTCCCACTGTACACAACATACCATCAGGCTTAGCAGTCTCTGACAGTAGCTACATGTGTACTTAGATATTGTAGGATTTATAGATAACTCTCATCTATGTGTGTATGAAATTCTTCTCTTAATCGATCAGAGTGCATGACGTAAACAACAGTACACTGGTGTCAGGATGAACATCACACGATGATGTGACTGATCACACCCTTGGTGGGAGAACTGACTGATGTGACTGTCACACCATATTTTTAACAGTGTTGTCGTTGGTTAAGAGCAAGACAAGTCGATACAAAGGTCGATAGTGTGCACGAGTAGCAGCTTCTTGATGAATAGCACAGGGCCATATCTAATGTACAGGCACTATAAATGCAAATGAGACCGAGCATAGCTAACCACATATATACGTTACTCACATCGTCGGCAAGGAGAAGCACAATATTCGGCTTGCTTTGATTTCTCCTTTTGCTTGCACACAATAGCAAGCCTTGTAAGAAAAAGCAGCAGATCACTAGGGCAAAAAAATTAGGCATATTCAGCCTGATCAAGTCCTCCTTCGTTCTCGATCACCATGCACCTCTTTCTTTCAGGTTGGCCGTCAATTCTGTGTTACAGACGTCTTAGCCCCGCACCCAGTCCTTTTATTTGCCATCTTACTTCCGCTCGGGTGGCATCGAGGGATAGTATAGCAGGCTAGACCCTCTTCGCCGCAGGCTCTTAATTAAGATCGCAGCAGGGTCTCCGACGCGGGCGTATTTGGAACCCCTTAGGAGCACACAGAAGTGACAGAAGTGACGTGCTCAACAGCTTGCCGATGGCGACATCTCCCAGCAGCCCTTTACCTGCAACACATGCAAATAATCTTTCCGACAAAGTCAAGACATTGCCCGACACAAATATACCACACATAGCATCCTTCACAGAGACTACCTCGCTGATGTATCTTGATCCAGTCTACTGCCTCAAGGCAGAAAGGAATATCTTAGTCCAAGGTCCAAGGTGCTTGTGCTTGTGTGCATGTGCATGTGTGTGTGTGTGTGTGTGTGTGTGTGTGTGTGTGTGTGTGTGTGTGTGTGTGTGTGTGTGTGTGTGTGTGTGTGTGTGTGTGTGTGTGTGTGTGTGTGTGTGTGTGTGTGTGTGTGTGTGTGTGTGTGTGTGTGTGTGTGTGTGTGTGTGTGTGTGCAGTTAGTTAACGTACAATAGCAATTGGAGAATGGGTTTGAATTCAGGGGCACCAATGCAGGCTGGGCAGCAGGATGGAAAAGGGCTGCAACCAGGGTTAGCACAAGGCTCATCAGCATTATCTCGGCCCCTCTGTGTCTGTGACTCTTCCCACACTACTGAGCCATTGATATCTAAACTGGCTTACAGCTGCATATGCAGGGATACAATGATACATGATCTTCAGTTATTAGACCAGTTTCACTAAATTGCACACAGACATGATGTACTTGTATAGAGGCCTTAACATTGACCACATGATTATAACCAATTGAAATGAAAATCTTGTAATATCATACTGAGAATAGTAGTGGTTTTACATATGTCCGTATTTCATGTCACTTCAGGTGCTTTAACCGACTCTATTCAGTGCAATTCAATACATGCAGCAGGTGAGATAAAGAATATAATTTTATTACACTGCAATCTGGTGCTGGTTGCACTTTCTTCACTGACACCTGTGATGGCATGGTTAGTAAGAGGACTGAAAAGCCCTAATGTCAACTACAACACTTATATGCTGCCAGTGTCAAGAGTTGAGCAACTAGCAGTGTGGAGCTTCTTGCACTTACCCTTGTGTCAGAAAATGTGCTTTATACTGTTTGTGTCGCACAGCAAACACCCCATCCTTCTCAAGTGGATTTGGTGGGTAAAAGTAGAAGGAATCACGCAAGCTGAGTACAAAGTTAGGTGATAGTACACTTCTGATAATCAAACAGAATTCACAATTATGAGTTACAGTGCATTAACCTATAATTATGTATACACGCACCATCTCAAAGTGTACATATGTGCGTATTTATAAAAACTGATGATCTTCAAAATTACTGATCGAATTTAGGATGCAACACACCAAGTATAGCTATACTGCTGACATGTATATGTTTGCTTAGGATGCAGTACAGCATGTGCAACTAATGATGTGCAGGCCTGTTCACAACTCCACTTCATGCACATGCCATGAACCTTTCCCTAATGACATCATCAGTAAGGAAGGCTTGCATGTTTGATGCAGCTTATTGATTAGGAAGAAGAAATGTAAATTTTTCTCTAGCCTAGCCTTCTCTAGTCTAGCCTTCTAAACCCCTAGAATACAGTGCATGTATAGTTATATAAGTTGCAATCATTAGTTAGTATGATTGCATAATATTATGAGAGTGGTTGCCAGGAGTATATGCACCATTGTCTGTAGCAGACATTATGATGGTGATATAAAGACTAGAAAATGGTCCATGCTACGTATCACCATTTGCTGTGGCAGACATTATGGTGATTGAAAGACCTCGATTGCAAACTGGTCCATGCCTCACCATTTGCTGTGACAACTCTATTTATCACAGTACTCAACAATAATAGAAAGTTGGCAAAGTCTAATGAATAGCAAAAATACTAACTGAAGTCAGTATAATCTAGTTTAAACCATTAATTTTGTATGACAGTCACTGCTCTAATGTGTCCTCTGTGCAACCTATGTTGTACAGGAATATCCAATAATATATTGTGGCCTATATAGCTAAATGACTCTGGGTATATGTAACTAGCTATAGCAGGACTGCCATTGGATTAGAGTCAACGTAGAGCTACAGTATCGGTGCTGCAGCAGGATGGGAAAGGAGTACATCCTGGTTTTGCACAGAGCACAATGGAGGGATCTTCTCCTCGCTCAATCTGTGATTGACCCCACACAACGTTAGCATTGTGCTGGTCTTTCATCTGTAGGAGGCAAAAGGCAAGTGAGGCTTTATGTACAATACAAACTATGCAAGCTGTACAGAATGATGATTGCAGAAGGTTACAGGATCGTGCAAGATCGTGAAGTTAGGTGTATATACTAGTGCAGGCCACAAGTAGCTATAGACTCTACTGCACACTCCACACATCCTATGTAGACGCACAGAAAACTACAGAATTATTATTATCATCCTGATTGCAAATTGAAATTAATGATTATGATGATATAAGTACTGATGGGAACCACATAATGATACACCGCATGGTTTGGTGAGATTTAAGTTTTGGTGATATTTCTAGATTTTCTGCGGCTGTCACATTAAGAAGGAGCTGATTGATAGTAACATAATGTAGATCTCTAATAGTTGCATTGGTCATAAACAAACCACATTGAGACTGAAAATGGATGAACTTGTGTGGAGCACATACACAAATCATAATAGAGCAAACTCTAACTATACCATGCAGAATGGAAACTCAAAGTTGCAGGTTGCATGGCCTAAGGAGGTGTACCGGCGTGTACTGTATCTGTTTTAAAATGCACCATCTCTTGGCATAATATGCAATGAAATCCTTGCTATTTGAGTCTAATAGAGCTGGAAGAGAGAAGACAACCATTGAAGCTAGCCTCCAAATATTCTGAAAAATTAATAGAGGGAATATGAAATCTAGAGAGCTAGAGAACTTTCAGTGCTGTCTTTGTATTGAGACAAGATTGCAGATCCTGATCTTTGGAGTTAGCAGTTCAGGTGTGGTGTTACATCAATGAAGCCAAGCAAGCTTTCTGCACAATAGCTTACTTCGCAATAGAGAGAGGGCTTTCAGCAGCCAAGAACGTTAACAGCTAGCTAAAGTATTCAAATAGCGAATCAAAACGACTCACGTACCGACAGCCAGAGCAGATCCCTCGCACAAGATAATAACAGTAAGCTTCTGTGCAAGCTAGTGCGGGTCGCGCCTTGGAGACCCAACCTGAGGAGCGCAGAGTGTCTAAGAGACTGCTGGCTGCGAGGCACATGTGCACTGCCAGAGCGGCCATATTTACGGCTACATCATTTCATCGTCCAATCAAATGCCCGTTTTAATGCCACGCTCAAGCATACGCACAGATTGGAAAAGATGAATACAGTAAGGATTAAGAATAAGGATAAGGATTAAAGGTAATAGCGTATCAAATTTTCAAAGTACAATGTACAACGTGTACATACCAGAAGTTCTACAGTCCTTGAGACCTAAACTATACAATTGCATTCTACTACTTACATATACTGCTGCTTACCTCTGTGAGCATACTCATGGTATCGTTGTACGTTGGATCATCTGGAGTGAGAGTGTGCACCTCGCTGGCATCACTGTAGAGGTCAAACAGCAATGGAGGGTCCGGCTTTCTCTTTATAGGTGAAGAGCAGTCAGGGTCAGGGTACGTACTTTGAAATAGTAAGAGAGCATCTCTGCAAGGGATGCAAAGGCAAACATAACACAGTGCACCTATATCATAGTCAAATTGCTTTGTCATCAAACATGTTATATGTCACTGGTGGTGTTGAAAGTAATTCACTGTGCGATGCTGCAGTACGTACTAGCTTGCTTTAGTATGGCTACAACTTGCACCTTTGTTAGCTCTTAATTCTCTTAATTTTTTTACAGAGCAAATTTAGTTATCTTTATAGCAGAAATGCACAGGAAATGGTATGTATCTACTGTGTCCTTGTGCTATACTTTCCATATACACGAATGAGGGGGATAAATTACATCAAACTTTTCAGCACCACTTTGAAAAATTGTTAGTACAAATATTAATACTGCACTCACCCTTGAGTAATAAAGTGTGCTTTGTGTTGCTTATAACGCACTGCAAATATACCGTCCTTTGGATCAGGGGCAAAATTATAGAAATAGTTGGTATCCCTGAGACTCTGCACAAACAAAGGAATGTATACACTGATTCACCATAACATCAATGAAACTTCATGTGTCATAACTGTGTTTGTAGAAGTTGGAAGAGCATACTACAGCAGCTGACAAAGGCTCTCGAGCCAAAATGTCCTTTGCCCCTCATCCATTCTGAAAGCTGCAGTATTGCTTATCCAATTTACCTGAATCTTATCATTTCCTCACCACTTTGTTCTCATACTTATATATATGCAGAGGCAGAATGTATGAGATTGAATGTTTCCATACCATTGGACACACGTATGAAAGTCCAAGATGTGTGATGTTTAAATACTTGGCCAGATTATTCCACTGTGTGCTGCTCTCACCTCCCCCCTGTTGAACAGGATGTTGCCCATGTCGTAACCATCCAGAGTAACTCCTTCCTCAGCTTCCACACCCATCAGGTTCAGCATTGTAGGGAGGAGGTCTAGTGTAGAGGCCATCTGAACAGGAGAGAGAAGTATACGTGGCTGTATACTTTGTTGAACAGGGCATTCAGAAAGATACAGCCACTACATACCTTAGATGTTTTCCCACGCCTGATTACTCCTGGCCACCAAGCTATTGCTGGTTCTCTTACACCACCTTCATAGGTGGTTACTTTCCCACATTTGAAGGGACCTGGAATTCCACCTCCCACTCCTGTTGACAGGGCAGGACTGTACAGATGTAGCAAAACAAACTGTCATATGACAGATATTGTCAAATCCTAGAACAGCAATATTCAGTTTACCCATTATCTGAAGTGAAGAAGACAAAGGTATTCCTGTAAACCCTAGCATCTCTTATGGCTCTCATAATTTCTCCAACTGTATTGTCTAACTCATTCTGTAGAGGAAGGGTATAATGTTTCAAAGCAAAACGGTGATGTAGCTATAGGTGGAGGACATTTCTGTACCCACCTGTGACCCATACCCTGCAACAGACTTACCATAGCATCTCCATATCTTCCCATAATGCTGCTATTAGTAAATTTTTGTCCCGCATACTGAGGGGTGTGGGGATGATTGAAAGCATAATACAAGAAAAAGTTGTTCCCTTTTGCTGAATGGGAAAAGAGAACAGAAATTAAAATTAATGCAATTCTGTCTCAGCAGTTAATGCTGGCAATCATAGAGTTTAGCCATGTAAGTAGCAGTCTTACCAGATTCAGTCTTTATGAAATTTGTGGCTGCATTGACCATTTTTTCCTCCAGTGTGGGAAGGTGGACAGGTTGTTCAATGATTTCAGTGTTCTCCACAAGTGGGCAGGGTGGATATTCTGGACCTAGTATTTGGACACATGCAAATGTTAGCTATTTGCGGTGTACATCATGGTCTACACAGTCAGTTTCATGAATCCATTCAACATCCATATACCTAAAGCAGTTCATCACTATCTCATAATGCACTGATATAAGTGTGTATGACATGGCATGTATGACATGTATGTACATGGCAAACAGAAATGTCTCAATAACTTGATGGAGAATGACACAGACAAACAGACATTCATTCAGCCAAAAACTACAATATAACTAGATCTAGGTGACTAGAAATATAACTATACACTTACTGCCCAAACATGAATCAAGGCAAGGCTCATTGGGATAGAAGCAAATATTACATTCGCAAGTGCTGATGCCATAGGGGGTACCCTGGAAAAGGAAAGTTTGACATAGTTTAATCATTTATCTAGTGCACGTGTAGTCACAAAGTGACTATATAATGGTGTATACAAACTAGTCACAATCTAGGATTTGCAATTGGTTGAACAGGCCCAAAGAAAGCACTTTAAATATGGTCAGGACAAGTCAGAATAATATTACCTAGACGGCCACTTGCACAGGCCAGGAAGTACCATAGCTATAGAAACGTATGAGCAGACCAAACAATCTGGTCAGGGCAGCCTGGACAGTTTTGCTGGGCGTGTTGAACCAAACATTTTGGCAGATAACTGTTGCCTTCCTGAGCACCTGTGCTCTATAGAGACTGAGTACATGTATACTTACTATAAATTGGTGATTGTATACAAAAGCTGTGCACATAATTAGATATGATAATGTATAAAAGCAAGTATTTGGTGTTAGAAATTTGCGAGGCTCTGGACCATCTCTGAGCTCGAACTACTTGCTAGCAACTTCCCTGTGTATGTTCTATAATTCAGATAGTTGGGGATGCAGCATTGCTGATGGCCTGAAAGATACATAAAGATGCCAACTGAATATTTTTTCTCACATTCCTCTCCTTTAACCTGCTCACTCAAAGCTTTTGGTTGTTTAAATTCGTCTGAGTCTGTGTGACTTTCTCAGGTTCACATTAACTGTCATTTGCCCTGTAGCTAGGTAGTGGTCACTGGCAGTCATATACTTTCCCTTTACACTTGCACATCAGCCGCTTCTGGCTGAACATTGTCCTGAAGACTGAAGCAGTTCTACTGTAGCTAAACAAGATATGAAATAGCTAGGATGTATATAGGGATGACATAAAGGAAGAAAAAATGAACATAGGCTGTTACGCAGTGGAGCATTAGCCATGGTCCCTACATTCAAGGCTGTTGCACTGTGTATAGCCCTATATACATCCTTGAATTTATATATTTGTCAGAATAGTTGTAGCAATGTGCATGACTCTGCTTCACTTCTTACCAGAAAGTAATCAAATCCCTGGTTAATTGGGAGATACTCTTTATCACGACCAACCCCCAAGTGCCACTTGCCAACAATGGCAGTGCTGTAGCCAGCTTGCTTGGCATACTCGGCCATTGTGGTCTCATTCAGTGGCAAACCTGCAGAAGTGGAGAATATACAAATACAAATATTTTGGCTACATACCTTCCTTGTTACCTTTTTTTCTGAGATATATGGACATTTTACACATGTATGAAGACAGGGCACAGTACCTCCAATGCTTGTTGGGACAAATACACCAGGGTACACGCCAGATCTTATTTGGAATCTTCCTGTCAAAAGGGCTGCCCTGTACATCATTTAATTATGTAAAGGGGAGAGGGGAATTAAGCAGAATTACTGAATATTAAGCCTTCATCCTTGTATAAGGTATGCACAAAGAACTAATATAGAGGCAAGGCCCAATACTTACTGTAGATTGCATTTATATTTGATACACGCTGACGTTTCATAGATATTAAACACCTTGGCTCAGGTAGTCAAGATATTTGGTGGACACTCACCTTGATGGGGCACAGACTGGGCTAGCAGAATAAAAGTCGGTAAAAGTCAGACCCTGTCTTGACAAGGTATCAAGGTATGGAGTAGTTGCATAGGGATGTCCGTAGCTACTGATGTCACCATACCCAAGCTGTGGGGGAGGGAGGCTACAGTAACAATTTACTATAGTGTAATAAAATTGTATAGAGATAGTAATACAGCAGTTTTAAATGTATCAGCATGAGTTAACAAGCATTTTGGGCAGGATGGTTGTGTTATCTTGAAGTGTTCATGAAGATGGCAGCTAGCAGAGAACGTCTATGGTGAATCAAACAATGAGACATGCATGCAAACCTAATCCTCCCTTGTGGTGAAATACATACTGTATATATATATATATGCATAGTTGCTGCAGCAGCAAGTTAAAAGATTGTAAGTGCTAACATTAGATCTGGAAGAATTCTATTATTGGTTGACACAACCACAACGTGCGGAGCCACTATACTCTTTAGTTATAGCTAGCTAGCTAAAATTATACTGCACCGTTGAATGTGCTGTCAACAAGCATACTGATAAATCTCTGTTTGTGGTGGCATCATGCAGGAGCATATCTTATTGCAATGAGGAATAGCTTAGGGCATAGGTACACTGCTGTAATCCATCCATAAGATCGTTATAATATCGGCGGGGGATGTTTGGAGACGAAAGCTGGACAGCATTTTCAATGACGCAGGCAGAACTGGATCAACCAACAAGACATTTTCACTTATAAGTAGGCAGTCCCACTTAGAAGTAGGAAGGTCCACATAATTAATAAGTAAGAAAGTCCCAGTTGTAAGTATGACAATTTCACGGCACTTCAGTGTAAATTATGGAGTATATATATGTTACGCGCATATACCTCCACCCAGGAAGCCATACGAATATCAAAATCTGAAAGCAATAATAGGGGCCCGGCGCAAAAATGGCGACTTTGTACGAGACCGTACTTTGCTTCGATATTTTTCTGGCTTCCTTCGCGAAACATGATGACATCGGGTGTTGTAGTCTATGGTGCTGTTCCTTAGGAAGGCTGTGGGAAGTACGTGGCCGAGCTCTTGCTTTTTTGCGTGGTCGTGCTGCCCAGGTAGACGAGAATTGTAAGCGGACGCTCGTATTTGCTTGCTGGCACTTCTATGACTCAGAAGGACCAAGGAGCGACTCTTGCTGTTGGCCTATTTGTTCAACAGCCGACTACATTCTTTCTTGTCGCTACGTGGTAAAATCGCCTTTCTTGTCCCGCAACAAAATGGTGCGTAGCTTCGCATGAAGTTCGGCGCTAGATCGTGTGGTAAAGAGCGACCAGGAGAGACGGCGAGGAGCCGAAATGAGCCACATGCCTGCAATAGGCGTGCTGTGAAAGGTTTCTACCATCCCCCCCATTCCTGTCAGCCAAACGAAGGGAAAGTTCGTCTTGACGTAACAGGGTTGTACAAAAGATAATCCTATAATACTGCACCCCAGGACCACACATAAAATAAAAATATACGCACATACATTGATTGATTTTTGATTGATTGATATGGCAACGGAAATGCACTTGGATTGAAGCAAGAAGGTCTGATGAGTGCACAGGAACAATAATCTCAATTTTGTTCAAATTTGTCAAAAGCCCCCTTTTCCCATGGATGGTCACATATATTTTACAACAGGAAGTACTGCATCTGGGATGATCACAACTTTTCATGCAGGGCCTGAGTTATCTAATACATACAACACAAAACATGCACGTGCATATTCTGTGTAGCAATTTGTAGTGTTACATCTGGCGTACTTATGCATGGTACGCCAGATGTTGTAACACTACACCATTCAGAGGCTGTCCCATTTAATAGTACACGTTGTCGTTGGTTATATGAGCAAGACAAGTCGATACAAAGTTCAAAGGTGTGAGTAACAGCATTCTGGTGGAACGCACAGGTCCCTATCTAATGTACATATCAGGCACTATGAATGCAAACAGACCGGGCATAGTCATACGTTACTCACATCGTCGGCAAAGATAAGCACAATATTTGGCTTCGTTTGGGTTCTCCTTATTATGCTTGCACACAAAAGCAAGCCTTGCAAGAAGAAGCAGCAGAAAACTAGGGCAAAAAATTTAGGCATCTTCGGCTTGATGAAGTCCTCCTTTGTTCTCGATCACCATGCACCTCTTTCTTTCAGGTTGACCTTCAATTCTGTGCTGCAGACGTCGTAGCCTCGATCTCAGTCCTTTTATTTCCATACTTGCTTCCGTTCGGGTGGCATTGATTGATAGCATAGCAGGCTAGACCCTCTCCGCCGCAGGTTCTTCAATGAAGAACGCAGCAGGGGTCTCGGACGCGGACAATTCTTTGGAAACACTTAGGACCATATTATGCCGAGCGCACGTTTGTCAATTAGATTTGCTGCAGTGAAATCGTTTCTCACTTCCGCGAGCTGTACGTGCATGCGCTTACGTAGTAGTACCCTGTTTAGAGTAACTTATATTGTTCTTGGGAGAAATCAGAAATGCAAAGGACACCTGGTTCACAGCGACTACATGGGCTATTGACTTCAAACATGGGCCCTTCAAACAAAGACGGAATTGCAGCTATCGTCGAGCCTAATTGACATACGATTATAGCGGGATTGAGTCTGATAACCTCAGTTTCAGACGGGCATGCACCTAATTCTCACAGCAGTTAGATCTACGTTACCTTTAAGAAATATCCTACCTTTGACGCAATCCGTTCGATATCCGCGTACTGGATGCGACCACGACGAGCCGAGTACACTCACGTAATCAGAAATGGGACACTTCGCGTATAAAACAAGTATTTCTAGTTAAAAAAAACTCATGGGGCTGCCGCCCAAACTCGAAAATACTTGCTCCCTTCGGTCGCTGCTCTGTCACTCACCATAGGTGCCTTTGAGGTGCCTGACATTAGCTATGTCAGGCACCTCAAAGTGTGCAAAGGTTAGTAGCTACATGCACTGTCCTCTATTCGTTTTACAACAGACTTTGCTAGCTAATGTTCTCTGTCTAGCTACCCCACCTCCCTCCCTCCCTCCATCCCCCCTCCCTACCCCTCTCTCTGTTTTCACTTGTCACCATTATTATTGCAAAGTGGTTACAAATACATGTGATTGCATGTACTAATAGGACAGGTGGGTGGAGGGGATCCCAACACTGCCAAATGTTCTGAATGACAAACATGCACAGTAAAAGTTGGGCCTCCTAATATGAACAAAAGTAATAATATATATGCAAAGTACAGTACAACAAGCACAGAGCTGTAGTCAGAGAGCAGCCATGCTGTTGCAGTAGCACCAGATGCAGTAGGAACCTGAGACTACAGTGTGGATCATCTCCCTTTCCAGAGCCAACTTGTCCTTGTGGGGCGCCTTCACTAGGGAATAGAGGTTGTTGAGGCTCTGTTTGTGGAGGAACCGTCCTGACCCAACCTCCACAATGACAAGGGTGGTTCTGAACCCGTTGCCCTTGCAGCAAGCAACAAGGTTGCTGTACGTCTGCTGCTTGCGTTCTGCAGTGAGGTTTGGGGTTGCTGGTGGATGTGCAGGACTCTAGGACTCTTCTTTTCCAATAGCCTCCTTCCTCTTGTTTGACTGGTGGTGGCTTCCCAGTTGACCTGGTGCTGGTTGGTCCAGGAGTGCACTGCAATACCACCTTGGGGTCACTTTTCTTCACTGCTGTCTTGTGCTCACTGATCTGCTTCTCCAAGGTTCTTCCTGTCTCTCCAATGTATACACTTGGGCAATCCTTGCACGGTACCTCATAGACTACTCCCTTCTTCTTCCTATCTGGTCTTGGCTGCTTCACCTTCACTAGTGAGGATCTGAGGGTGCTTCTGGATGATGTCACTGTTTCACTCCCACTGGTTTGCACATCTTCTCAATTTGTTCACTGTTTGACAGCCTTATTTAATGTCACACTTCCATAAGTTTTGCATCACAGCTGATGAAGATCTACGGATCGAACCGTTCTGTACCCTATTGAAGTTAATACTAAAGCATCCTTCACAGAGACTACCTCACCGATGTATCTTGATCCTGTCTACTCAAGGCAGAAAGGAATCATCTTCGTCCAAGGTCCATGGTGCGTGTGCATGTGTGTGTGTGTGTGTGTGTGTGCGTGTGCGTGTGTGTGTGTGTGTGTGTGTGTGTGTGTGTGTGTGTGTGTGTGTGTGTGTGTGTGTGTGTCTGGGTGTGTGTGTGTCTGTGTGTGTGTGCAGTTAGTTATCCCACAATAACAAATGGGCAAGTAGTTCGAGCACAGGGGTTACCTGGCACCCCACAAGTGTTTTAACTTGAAATACTTGTTTCACTTATTTGCAAGACTTGAATCAAGGTATTAGCCACTAGATCAAAGGACATATCTCCTTGGGCCAAATAGGGACATGATACCAACCAGGACTCCACTACAGTTCCATAAGTATCACAACACAAGGGTGAACATTGACTGCAAAATTGTGTATTCAGAGACCTACATTGTTACAGAGCCAGGTTATAACCTTCTCCAATTACAAGCATCACATAAATATACATATTAAGCTCTAATAGGAATGTCATCCTGTCAAACACTATTCCAATTTCCCTAGCTAATCATGATCATAGCACTGAAGTGTGCAAGATCAGTACTCTTAGAGGAATTGAAGCTACACTATGCATGGGCAGGTAACATGTGCTGAAATGTTCACCTATTTACAACAGACTTGCTAGCTAATGCTCTCTGTCTAGCTACCCCGCCACCCTCTCTTTCTCTCCCTTGCTGTGTGTGTGTGTGTGTGTGCGCGCGCGCATGTGTGTGTGTGTATGTGTGTGTGTGTGTGTGTGTGTGTGTGTGTGTGTGTGTGTGTGTGTGTGTGTGTGTGTGTGTATGTGTGTGTGTGTGTGTGTGTGTATGTGTGTGTGTGGGGGGTGGGTGGGTGGGTGTGTGGGTGTGGGTGTAGGTGGGTGCATGTGTGTGCAATGATGAGGAACCCCTACCTATGCAAGGTGGTAACATCGAATCAGTTGAACAGTTTCTCTATCTTGGTTCAGTGGTGGCTGCCTCAGGAAAGATAGATGCAGATGTGGATAGACGGATCACACAGACATCCTCAGCATTTGGTGCACTGAGAAAATCAGTCTTCTTAGACTGAAACTTGAGCCTTGCCACCAAGAGGAAAGTGTACCAAGCCTGCGTGTTGTCTGTCCTTCTATACGGCTCTGAATGTTGGACACTGCTCAAGAGGCACTCCAGGAAGTTAGATGTATTCCACCACAGATGTATCAGAATGGTACTAGAAATCAGTAATCACATGCAATGGACATGTTGCATCACCTCAGATCAACTGCGCCAGAAATGGGGAGACATGGAGACTATCACAACGAAGATTGCAAAACGACAGCTCCAGTGGCTAGGTCACCTGGCTCGAATGCCAGACAGCAGAGTACTAAAGAAAGCTCTCTTTGGATGGCTTTGCCAACCACGACCAAGATGTGGCCCAAAGAAGAGATGAAGAGATGTGATTAGTGACGACCTAAAAGCTATTGGTGTGACCGAGAAAGAATGGTACTAGGCAGCTACGATGTCTAGAAGTGACTGGAAAGCTATCTGCAATACTGGATTTGATCTTGCATGCACCTCCCACATAATGCTTCAAACAGCACCAGAGGGCCACCCTGTCACGTGTGACACATGCCAGAGGACCTTCCACAGAGGAGATAAGAAGAGGCACAAGTGTACCCAGGAGAGGATGAAGCCCATTAGCGAACAGAAAGGAGCAGTACACTGCAACACATGTGACAGGTAGTTCCTGAGCCGAGGTGGCTTCACAGTACATGTTTGCCAACCCCAGGACCAGACATGAGGAAGTTCTCAGCTTTGCCCCAATTTTGGGGTGGCGTGACCGATTACGGCAGCCATAACAAAGGACAGGTGTGTGTGTGCAGTTAGTTATCCCACAATAACAAATGGGCAAGTAGTTCGAGCACAGGGGTTTCCTGGCACCCCACAAGTGTTTTAACTCGAAATACTTGTTTCACTTATTTTCAAGACTAGAATCAAGGTACTAGCCACTAGATCAAAGGACATATCTCCTTGGGCCAAATAGGGACATGATACCAACCAGGACTCCACTACAGTTCCATAAATATCACAACACAAGGGTGGTCATTGACTGCAAAATTGTGTATTCAGAGACCTACATTGTTACAGAGCCAGGTTATAACCTTCTCTAATTACAAGCATCACATAATTATACATATTAAGCTCTAATAAGAATATCATCCTGTCAAACACTATTTCAATTTCCCTAGCTAATCATAATCATAGCACTGAAGTGTGCAAGATTGTACTCTTAGAGGAATT
>OZ025873.1:5186021-5213521 GCA_964019415.1 Ianthella basta | reverse complement strand
AAGTGTATCCAGGAGAGGATGAAGCCCATTAGCGAACAGAAAGGAGCAGTACACTGCAACACATGTGACAGGTGGTTCCTGAGCCGAGGTGGCTTCACAGTACATGTTTGCCAACCCCAGGACCAGACATGAGGAAGTTCTCAGCTTTGCCCCAATTTTGGGGTGGCGTGACCGATTACGGCAGCCATAACAAAGGACAGGTGTGTGTGTGCAGTTAGTTATCCCACAATAACAAATGGGCAAGTAGTTCGAGCACAGGGGTTTCCTGGCACCCCACAAGTGTTTTAACTCGAAATACTTGTTTCACTTATTTGCAAGACTTGAATCAAAGTACTAGCCACTAGATCAAAGGACATATCTCCTTGGGCCAAATAGGGACATGATACCAACCAGGACTCCACTACAGTTCCATAAATATCACAACACAAGGGTGAACATTGACTGCAAAATTGTGTATTCAGAGACCTACATTGTTGCAGAGCCAGGTTATATATAACCTTCTCCAATTACAAGCATCACATAAATATACATATTAAGCTCTAATAGGAATATCATCATGTCAAACAATATTCCAATTTCCCTAGCTAATCATGATCATAGCACTGAAGTGTGCAAGATTGTACTCTTAGAGGAATTGAAGTTTCACTATGCCTGGGCAGGTAACGTGTGCTGAAATGTTCACCTATTTACAACAGACTTGCTAGCTAATGCTCTCTGTGTAGCTACCCCACCACCTTCGTGTGTGTGTGTGTGTGTGTGTGTGTGTGTGTGTGTGTGTGTGTGTGTGTGTGTGTGTGTGTGTGTGTGTGTGTGTGTGTGTGTGTGTGTGTGTGTGTGTGTGTGTGTGTGTGTGTGTGTGTGTGTGTGTGCGTATGTGTGTGTATGTGTGTGCAGTTAGGTATTGTACAATAACAATTGGAGAAGTAGTTAGAGTTCAGGGGTGCCCTGGTACCTCTCAAGTGTTTTAACTCAAAATACTTCTTTTCACTTATTTTCAAGACTTGAATCAAGGCACTATCCACTAGACTGAAGTACATATTTCCTTGGGTCAAATAGGGACATGATAACAGCAAGGACTCTACTACAGTACCTTAAGTATCACAACACAAGGGTGATCGTTGACTGCACAGAATTGTATGTTCAGAAACGTACATCATTGCAAAGCCAGGTTATAACCTTCTCCCATTACAAACACCACATATACATATAAAGCCCTGAAAGGAATATCACTGGAGGGAGATCACATTTGTGTCCGAGTTTCAGGAGGTAGAGTCAGCAATGGAATGATTACAGAGAAGTGTGGTATTTACAACCTGATTGAAAAAGGAGACAATGTCATGGCAGATAAGGGTTTTGACATTGCAGACTCATTGTCTTGCAAAGGAGCAACCACGAACACCCCCCAATTTCTAGGCCAGTGCAAACACTTGGCAGCCACAGACGTGGAGGAGTTATGTTGCATTGTAGATCTGTGTATTCATGTAGAGAGAGCTACTGGGAGGGCTATAAACTACGAATCATGATCATGGCACTGAAATGTGCATGATTAGTACTGTTAGAGGAATCAAATTTACAATATGCATGAGTGGGTAATGTGTGCTAAAATGTTCCTCTATTACTATTTACAATAGATTTGCTAGCATATGCCCTCTGTCTAGCTAGCCCACTTTTTTCCTGCACAGTGGACATTAAACTTGAATGGAGTACAAAGATCGTATGCAAGTAAAAAAAAGTGAAAAAGTGAGGGCTAGGGTGGTCTAGGCCCTGCCAATATGTTCTACAGAAACACAGCACAGTTAAAGCCTAGTCCTAGCACACAGATGAGTGAACACAGTTCACATACAGAAAAGTGGCATGAAGTGCCAATTAACAGAAAAACACAGTTAACACAAAGGAAAGCAGCATGCAGTGTCAGTTTACAGAAAAACAAGAAATAGATATGTCCTCTAGCCTAACCAGTTTCTCTTGCACTAGATGTCATGGGACTCTGTGATGACTTTCTGGACAATCTCGGCTTCCAACTCCCTTCTTTCCCTCTGCCTGGTGTGGTGCAAATAACTGTCCAGCTTTTCGAAGCTTGCAACACTGAGAAACCCTCCTGATCCCACCTCGATTGTTGTGAGGTGGGCTTGGTGAGTGGTACTGCATCTGGCCAGGAGATCGGCATACCTGGTTCTCTTCCTCTCTGCTGCAGCGTCCATGCCTGGCTCAAAAGGGATGGTCAACTCTATTAGGATGATAGTTTGGTCGTTCTAGATGACAATGACTGGCATGCTGTCTGTTGTAGCCACATCCTGCGGAAAGCAGTAGTATTGTCCATGTAGGACAGCTGTCACCTGGCAGCCAGGTTGGAGGTGGCTTGAGACAAACTGGTACAGCAGTGCAAGAACGGCACCATGCCGCTGGTTGTAGTGCTGCATGCCCCTCCAGAGCCATGCTGCAGTGATTCAGCACATGGTGGAGAGTCTGTCTCTCTGGGCAGAGCTGACACTTGGCTGTTGGCTTCTTCCTCCATAGGCTCAGGTTCATGCTGTGCGGGAGGATGTCTGTCACAGCATTTAAGGCAAACCTCATCACATGGTCTGGTGAGGTGAGAACAGTCTGGGCCCACAACTTTGCAGTTCCATCCTCAAACTGTCTTGCAGTCTGAACTTGCACTGTGAGGCTTCTGCAGTGCTGAAGACAGGATGAGGAGTCCATCTGTGTCACCTTGTCATTTGCTTGTGTTGCTAAAATCTTCCGACTTGCTTCTGGGTTTTCCTGCATCACTTCAACCACCTGCTGAAAAGGCTTGAACACCTGTTTCTGGGCAGAGGCTTCAGCAAAGGTCTTCTGTGAGGCTAAATGATGCACTAGGGGGTCTCTGGAGGAACCAGGGATGCTGAAGATGGTTGAAATAGACGGAAGCTGGAGGCCACCTTTGCTTTGCATTTTGGCAGTTAGAGAAGATAGGTGTTGGCAGACTTGGCCACCCCGTCCAGTCCAATGCTTCAGGTACCTTGTAGTCAGGGTGTCCAGGTTCTTCTTGACCCATGAGATGGGGAGATCAGCAAGGGATAGGTCCCAGATAAGGCAGGGGCAAACAGCATCTCTAAAGAGCCTTACCTTTTGTTGGCTTGTCACTAGGGTAACATCCACCAGGGACAGTAGTCTCTCCAGTTTTGCTGTCAGTGCGGTCCTGGTCTCCTCCTGGATGTTGTGGATAGATACAGGAGCACCCAGGAACCTGAAGGTGGTGTCGCAAAGGAAGGGAATCCCTTCACCACAGAGGGATAGCTGTGGGTGGTAGACCTTCCCAGAGGAGACTTCCACTGCCAAACTGCAACACTTGGACACTTTTGGCTTCATCCCTGACCACTTCAACCACCGTTCTGTACACTCCAAAAGGGCTGACAGGCAGCTGGCCCATGGGCCAGGAGTGAAGCTAGTGTCATCTGCATATTGGAGCAGGTTGCACTGGTGGTTGGATGAGAACAGAGAGTAGCCAAGGTGGTGGCGTGACTGTCACAGTAGTGCATACTGTGGGCAGCATTCAAGTGTGTGTGCATGTGTGTGTGTGTGTGTTTGTGTTGTGTGAGGTGAAGCCCACCTCTCATGGTGTGCCCTCAAAAGCCTAGCTGTGATGAACACTATGAAACACTAATAAAAACATCCATAAGTATGTACCTGGCAGCATCCAGGCAGTGGCACTACATCTACTACATCTTAACGAGACATAGGCAGAAGAGCTGGTTCTGTGGCGTGACTGTACCGAGATCTGCAGACTGCTGGACTGACCACAAGCTGCTGCACAGATGAAACTCCAGTTAGCAACATCAGAAAGGAATATATTATGACATTAGCGTCCTTCAATCAAAGAAGAAATGTAGGAAATTTAGTCAGAGAGTGTGTTAATTGATAAATGGCAAGTGGGATGATGATCTCAATGGCCCTGACATGTGGGATGTCATCAGAGATGATATGAAAGAAGCAGCACAGGAAGTTCTAGAATGGGAGAGGAGGAAGCAACCTGATTGGTTTCAGCAAAACTGTGAAGTGCAGGAAGAGCTGACTGCAGAACGAAGCAAGCACTTCAAACATTGGCTGAATTCTGGCAAAAGCACTGATTGAAGCTTAAGTGAGTATGTTGCACAGAGAAAAGAAGTAGCCAGAGCTATAATGAAAGCCATGAATGATTGGCTCCAAGAGAGTAGGCTAAAGAGACTGAGAGCAGAATGCAATCTTGCACTTCTAGGAGAGGAGTGTGGAGCAGCTTTAAGAAAACATTGAATGGCTGGCAGCAACATTTTCACTCCTATATTTAGCATCTCTAGTAATGTGTCTCAGGAAGTACTTGATGACACTCCGCAACTCCCTCTTCATGAAGACTTTGATCTGTCACCATCAGAAGAGGAAGTGTTATAATCAGAGGCATTGATCTCTGTTAGTGGGAACAAATCTAGAGGCAAGAATGGGGTCCTACGTATACCTGAGATGCTGATGCATGGAGTATCTCTTGAACACTTCAACTGAGTATGGCAAGAGTGAATCAACCCCCAGGAGTGGAAAGATGCCCTCATTCTACCCATCTATAAGAAGGTGACTTGTCATCTTGTGACAACTGGAGAGTCTGCTAGATGTAGAGGGGAAGGTGTTCGCCAAGACTCTCCAGAAGAGACTACAGATTGTAGCAGAAGATGACCTGTTAGACACACAATGTGGATTCAGGAGTGGCAAGGGATGCATTGGTATGATCTACTGGGGACATGATCTACTTGCATGATCCTACCTGAGGCAACGCTTGTCCGTTTTGATTTTCTTCCTGACTGGACTTTCTTTGTGGGAGGCATTGAGTGCCTCCCTTTTAACTGACTGAATGTTTTTCATTTAATTATTATTTTTCTTCTTTATTACTTTTTCTCATATTAGGCCTTTCATATATATTTGCACTATTTTATTCCTAGATGTAATATTAGCATGATAAGTTTCACAATTTCTCAATGGAAAAAAGTGCTGTCTTTGATCACCCTTGTGTTGTGATACTTATGGAACTGTAGTGAAGTCCTTGCTGTTATCATGTCTCTATTTGGCCTGAAGTCCTGGATATTGTCGCATCCCTACTTGGCCCAAGGAAGTACGTACTTCAGTCTAGTGGCTAGTACCTTGATCCAAGTCTTGAAAATAAGTGAAAAGAAGTATTTTGAGTTAAAACACTTGAGAGGTACCAGGGCACCCCTGAACTCTAACTACTTCTCCAATTGTTATTGTACGATACCTAACTGCACACACATACACACACATACGCACACACACACACACACACACACACACACACACACACACACACACACACATACACACACACACACACACACACACACACACACAAACAAACACACACACACACACACATACACACACACACTGCAGTTAGTTATTGCACAATAACAATTGGAGAAGTAGTTCAAGTTCAGGGGTTCCCTGGGATCCCACAAGTGTTTAACTCAAAATACTTCTTTTCACTTATTTTCAAGACTTGGATCAAGGTACTATCCACTAGACTGAAGGACATATTTCCTTGACCAATTGCAAGTAGCAACATGATAACAGCCAGGACTCTTTACAGTTCCATAAGAATCACAACACAAGGGTGATCATGGACTGCACAGATTTTTTGCTCCAATCCTTCACAATGCAGTTCACAGATATTGATGCAGTGAGTCCGTGTGTGTGCATGTGTGTGTGCATGTATATATACGTGCTCAGTGTGTGTGTGCGGTGTGTGTGCAGTTAGTTATCTTACAATAACAATTGGGCAACTAGTTGAGTTCAGAGGTTCTTACAATAACAATAATTGGGCAAGTAGTTTGAGTTCAGTGAAGGAGGAAGTGAGAAGTAGTATAAGGAGGCTGAAGACAAGAAAGGCACCTGGGATCTGTGGGATTGTGCCAGAGATGTTAAAAGCAGGGGGTGAAATGGTGGATGATTGGCTGGCAGAGGTGTTTAGTATAGTTTGGAGAGAGGGGGTGGCCCCTAGTGACTGGAAGAATGCAGTGATTGTGCCAGTGTACAAGAAGGGCAGTAGGCTGGATTGCACGAATTACAGGGGAATTAGCCTAATGAGTGTTGTTGGCAAGGTGTTTGCACGGGTATTGAATGAGAGGGTGAAGGGATTGACAGTTGACAAAGTGATGGACGAGCAAGGAGGTTTCAGGGATGGAAGGGGATGCAATGACCAGATGTTTGCAGTCTAACAAATTGTGGAGAAGACTATTGAGAAGGACAAGAAGACATACATATGGCATTTGTGGACTTAGAGAAGGCATGTGACAGTGAAGTGAGGGCTTCTCAGCTGGCTCAGGCATCAGAAAGGGTTGGTTCTCTAACGCCAGCTTCACAACAGGGTTGACAACCTTGCCGACATAAGTAGGGAGAAGCTTTGGAAGGTGTTAGATGAGTATGGGGTGAGAGGGAAGTTACTTAGGGCAATACAGGCACTGTATGTGGATGGGAAGGCAAGGGTGAAAGTTCGGAGAATGGAATCGGAGCTGTTTGGTGTGTGCAGAGGCGTGAGACAGGGTTGTACCCTATCTCCATGGCTTTTTAATGTGTTTATGGACAGGGTGACGAGGGAGGCAAGAAGGCAGTTTCAGAGTGAGGTGAAGTGGGACTACTGGGAATGTAGGAGTACTCCTCTTTGCAGATGATATGGTGGTAATTTCAGAATCAGTGGAGGGACTTCAGCACAATATGCAAGTAATGAGTGATGTGTTAAGCAAATGGGAGTTGAAGGTAAATTGGAGGAAGACTAAGGTGATGAGGGTGGCTAGGAAGAGTGAGGATTGTGAAGTTAAAATTGGTGAGGAGGTAATAGATCAGGTAGATGAAATGAAGTACTTGGGTGTGATAATTAGTAGTGATGGGAGGATGGAGAAAGAAGTGGAGGCAAGGATTGGGAGTGATTGGGGGCATGAACGAAAACGTATTGAAGAGTAAGGAACTGAGCAGGAGCACAAAATTGAAAGTGGTAAATGCGACAGTGATCCCCACACTATTGTATGGTTGTGAGACGTGGTGGCTGTCAAAGCATCTACAGTCTAGGGTACAAGCCACTCAAATGAATGTCTTGAGGTGGATCGAAGGAGTAAGTAGACTGGATAGGATAAGGAATGTGGACATCAGGGAGAAGCGATGTCAAGTGAGTGTTTTAGATAAGATATAGACCAGGCAGGAGAAATGGAAGGCTAGAATGGAAGGGATGAGTAGAGAAAGATCAACCAGAAAGATTTTTGAAGGCGAGATGGAGGGGAAAAGACCTAGAGGAAGACCCAGAATGAGATGAACTGACAATTTCAAATAACAATGAAATCACTTAGTATCTATGCTTATATTATCATCCTCTAACTGTCATTTAGCTTATATAAGATATGTAAGGATGACCTCCAGTATTGGAGAAACATCTGTACTGATTGATTGAGTTTGAGTTCGGGCATTCCCTGACACAGCTAGACAGATAGCATTAGCTAGCAAGTCCGTTGCAAATAGAGGAACAATTCAGCACACGTTTACTGCCCATACATAGTGTAACTTCGATTCCTCGAAGAGTACTAACCTTTGCACCCTTCGGTGCCATGATCATGACTAGCTAGATAGGGTATTTGCAATAATGTTTCATGGGCTTTGGTAGTTTTAGCCCTCCCAGTAGCGCTCTCTACATGAATGCAATGTGTCTCCTCGATCCACTTTCGTATCTGTCAGTTGTTTGCACTGGCCTAGAAATGGGGGGGATGTTTATGGCTGCACTTTTCTGAGACAATATGTTGTCATGTCCCTACTTGGCCCAAGGAAATATGTACTGCAGGCTAGTGGCTAGTACTTTGATCCAAGTCTTAAAAATAAGTGAAAATAGGTATTTCGAGTTAAACGCTCGCGAGGTGCCAGGTAACCCCTGAACTTGAACGACATGCCCAATTGTTATTGTAGTTATTGTAGTAAGGGTATACTCATTGACAACACAGAATTGTATATTCAGAGACCTACATCATTTGTATAGAGCCAGGTTACGACCTTCTCCCATTACACACCACACATATGTATAAAACTCTAACAGGAGTTTCACTAGGGGGGAGATCACATTTGTGTCAGTGTTTCAGGAAGTAGAGTCAGCGATGGAATGATCACAGAGAAGTGTGGTATTTGAGACCTGATTGAAAAGGGAGACAATGTCATGGCAGATAGGGGTTTTGACATTGCATACTTATTGTCTTGCAAAGGAGCAACCATGAACATCCCCCCATTTCTAGGCCAGGGCAAACACTTGACAGCCACAGAAACGGAGTAGTTACGTCATATTGTATAGCTTCATGTAAAGAAAGCTATTGGGAGGGCTAAAAACTAGTGAATCCTATTGCAACTTCCCTAGCTAATCATGATCATGGCACCGAGGGTTGCAAAGGTTAGTACTGAGTCTCTTAGAGGAATCAAAGTGTATGTGTGTGTGTGTGTGTGTGTGTGTGTGTGTGTTTGCATGTATGTACTCAGTGTGTGTGCACTGTGTGTGTGGAGTTAGTTATCATACAATTACAATTGGGCAAGTAGTTCGAGTTCAGGGGCACCCTGGCACCCCAAGAGTGTTTTAACTCGAAATACTTGTTTGCACTTGTTTCCAAGTCTTGAATCAAGGTGCTAGCCACTAAACTGAAGGATACATTTCCTTGGCCAAGTATATAGCGACATGATAACTACCAGAACTCCACTACAATACAATAAGCTGGAGGCAGGAAAGGGGATCATGGATATATTTACGTTAGACTACAAAGTTCTTATGTGTGCTTGACCATGTTGCTATACTAAGCCTTGAAGGGCCTAGCACGCTCTCAAGATCAGTCATGTCTCGAGCCAACATGCATCAATGGACTCTACTTGACAAACATCAATGGTCCACATTTTGTGCAGAATCCATTGCTACACAATAAGCTACTAATTCCACACACAGCTACCTGTAAAGTAAAAGTTTGTTGGCTAACTAGGTTTTGCAGCAGGATGGAAAAGGGCTGCAACCAGGGTTAGCACATGGCTCATCTTGATTGTCTTGGCCCCTCTGCATCTGTGACTCTGCCCACACCATTGAGCCATCAAAACTGGCCTTCAACTGCATAAGCAGGGACACAATGATACATGACTTTCAGCTATTAGCACAGTAACAAGGTAGTCTAGTAAGGCTGTGGCAGAATGATCACCAAATGTGATGCACACAATACAACACACAAACATTTCACATACTGGATGCATGTAAGCTTGTTATACTGATTCAGACGCACACAAACATGGTGTACTTGTAGGCCTTTCATTGACCACATGATCATCAAGCGAAATGAAGACCTTGGGCAATCATATTGGGAACAGTGGTGGTTATGCTGGTTATGTATATGATCGTATTTTATGCCACTTCAGGTGCTTCAACAGACTCTATTCTGTGCAATTCAATACAGCGGGTGAGATAAAGAATATAATCACACTATAATCTGGTGTTGGGAATGCAGGAACTCATTTTGAAAACTCAAAATACTTATTCTCTTGAGTAGTTTCTCAGTGACAATTTCAGTTGGTTTGCTTTTATCTTTTGTCCAACTTTGACAATTACGCAATATTACCTTTGAAATAATAGCCATGGTTTGGTTGTACACTGGGTCATCTGGAGTGAGTGTGTACACCTCACTGGGGTCATGGTAGAGGTCAAACAGCAAGGGAGGATCTTCCACAGTCTTTGCATGGGTTGGACGGCAGTCATGATCAGGGTACACATCTGGACACAAACCAGTGCTGCAAAGAATGCAGTGGTAAACAAAACACAGCAACATACAGGTTCCATGAAGTCACCCAAATCAGCGCACAAATAAATATGCCATGTGTGGTATTGAATAGATGGACACAGGCTAGTGCTGCAAGGAATTGGGATAAATATGATCCACCAGCTGCAGATGGTAAGCAATAATATGGAATGGTGTAAAAGTTGGATCATTTATTGCTGGGAAGTGTTTGGATTCTTGATTTCCTTCAAGAATCACACTACTACGTTACCCTGTACAGCCATAGTGCCACAAAATTAATGTACATGTGAAACTCCAATTATAACTGCAGCACTCATATGTAGTGTCCAGTGACTGTGAATAGTCTGGGCAAACAGCTCAGCTAGCTACGTATTGGCCTGTATACGCTTGCTATGGCACAATGGTGCTTGCAAATCTGTGGAGAGAAGCTAAAAGGCTATGGATAGGATAACGTGCAAGGAAACTGACTAACGTAGCTGAGTGACTAAAATGTCAAAAGTCACGATGTTCTAAACCTACTCAGAAGAATGACTAATGCTGGTGAGAGACCCTTTCCCAATACATGAGCTACTACATGTTCCTGGCATTGAGCAATAGAGAGGAACGGACTGGCTGTACGTGAGCCTACTATTCTTGCACACATGCAGACTCTTGAAAAGCCCTAATATCAACTACAATACCTATATGCTGCCATTGTCAAGAGTTGACCAACTAGCAGTGTGGAGCTTCTCACACTTACCCTTGTGTCACAAAATGGGCTTTATACTGTTTGTACCGCACAGCAAACACTCCATCCTTCTCAAGTGGACTTGGTGGGTAAAAGTAGAAGGAATCGCGCAAGCTCTGTACAAGGTTAAGTGATAGTACTCTTACGACAACCAAACAGGACTCACTATTATGAGTTACAGTTCAATTGAAAGGGTAATCACTGGATATTACACCTAACCTACCAACTACACCGGTACTGGTGTCTCAGTTGGCAGGGGGCACGAAGCCCTATTGAGTTGCCCACCAGTGATCGCCTCCCCCAGTCATCAAACAAAGATGGAAGAGCCACAGACAGCTGTTTCGCCCTAATTGGGGCTCATCAGTGTGGCGTACTGATGGTCGGTGGTTGGATGACTGGCTGCTTCTGTATCCACTACAAGTTAAACACTTGTGGTGGATACAGAAGCAGCCAGTCATCCAACCATCAGTACGCCACACTGATGAGCCCCAATTAGAACAAAACAGCTGTCCGTGGCTCTTCCAGCTTGACTGGGGAAGGCAATCACTGGTGGCCAACTCAATAGGGGTTCATGCCCCCTGCCAACTGAGGCACCAATACTGGTGTAGTTGGTAGGTCAGGCGTAATACCCAGTGATTACCCTTTCAATCTATTGCCTCGTAGTGGCCAACTGCAAAAAGCAATTGCCCCCTTACAGTGCAATAAACAATAAATATGTATACATGCACCACCTTAAAGTGTACATATTTATAAAAACTGTGGATGATAGCTTTTATCAATTTGAAAATGTACATGCACAGCAACCTCCTATACAGCAAGACAGGTCCAGAACCTTCCCCACTGTGTGATTGCCTTTTCTCACTTCTTTCCCTTCAAACAGGATAGGACCCATGTCATAGCCATCCAGAGTGACTCCCTTCTTGGCTTCCACGCCAACTAATTTCAAAATTGTAGGGAGGAGATCTAGTGTGGAGGCCATCTGGAACAAGAGACAAGATCTCTATGTACAGCACATCACTGACGCTAGATATCCTCAGTCAGTCTGTGCAGCAGAAAAACCCACCTCAATGGTTTTCCCTGGTTTGATCATTCCTGGCCACCAAGCTATTGCTGGTTCTCTTTGACCACCTTCATAAGTGGTCCCTTTGCCACACTTGAGGAGACCTGCATTACCACCCTCAGTACGACATCGCAAGGAAGGTCTACCCAATACGAGAACACCATGGCATATGGGAAAAGAGGAAACACTCAATGGCTAATCAATGCATGCTGTTCTTTGCATACAACACTCACATTGTATGATAACACAACTGCAGATTATGTAATTCTAAAAGTCACCAGTACTTAGCTATACAGGTACAGTACATATAAGGACAATTATTCTCTGTATGGTGGGATGACACTTCAGCACAGCAGCTAGCTCATTCATCAATCATGTTACAGTTACCCATTGTCAGATGTTAGGAAGACAAATGTATCTTTGTCAACACCAGCTTCCTTCAGTGCAGCCATGACCTGTCCTACCTCCCAGTCCATTTCACTCTGCATATAACCAAAGTATAATAGAAACAGAACTTAAATATACTGCATGCACATGCTACACTGTGTATACAAGTGACAGTGTATTACATAGTAGCATACGTGTTTGTGCTTGAGTGCTAAATCCATATGTACATGTACTATAGGTGTACATGTGTGTTTGTGAACACACATTTACTGCATGTGTTATACAGCATATGCACTTGTTTATGTGCTATATAACCATTGGTGCATGAGCAGCGAACACATATGGTATGTAGTGCGTCATACAACATGTAGCTATGCACCAGTGCATCTCCAAAAGGTCCTCTGATGCTTGAGTTAGTGAAATTCTGTCCAGCAAAAGGAGGACGGTGGACATGGTTAAATGCCATGTACAAAAAGAAGTTCTTCCCAGCTTCTGTTGGTGCAGACACAAGAGAATTAGACAACCGCTAATTCAGCAACACGCAGCATACAAGCATGTACATATGTTTATGCACACACAAGCACACCCACACCCACACCCACACCCACACCCACACGCACACACACACACACACACAAACAAAAATAAACAAACTAATACACCATCACACACTTGCATAATCATATTCATACAGGAACAGTTAACACATAAACATGCATACACATGTGCATACAGTAAGTATATCAAGACACACTCTATGAAGAATATCTATAAGCCCATGCTCAAATGCCGCAGTACACACAGATCAACACACCAGCCTGGTCATGAATGAAGCCAGTAGCAGCATCAACATATCTTTGGGACAGCTTAAGGAAATCAGTTGGCTGTTGAACAATCTTTGAATTCTCATATAGTGGGCAGCCTGTGTACGCGGCAGCTGCAAACAGGGTACAGAATCTATTAAGAATGTGTTCAAATAGCGTGTGTTTAGTTACAAGTGGTTGAGGAACTTACTGCAGAATTGTGGGTTGCAGGGTATATCTGGGTAGAAACAAGCAGTGCACGGACACATGTCCGTAGAGTACGGAACACCCTGCAATAATTAGGATGAAATTAAGTCCAGTTATTTGCCGTTCCAATACAGAGACTGCATAATTCAAAGCATTAGTTGGAGAACCTAACAATAGCCAACTACATTTGTATCAACAGTAACAATGTCGATGGTTCAATCAAATGTGAACAATAGCTCAAGCACACACCAGCAACTAGACACAGTCACCTTGCACAACAAATAGCAGTCATAGCAGCCATGATCAGTAAACATAGCAACCACCAAGTAAAGGCAAAGCACACTGCCACTTAACAGTTCGGACTGTGCACACATCACAGATAGCACAATTGCTGCAGAACCAACTTCACCTCATCAGTACCTATGCCAATTGTGAATAGTCCATGCATGCACACAGCTCTGTTGTGGTCTTACCAGATAGTAATCAAATCCTTGATTAGTTGGGAGATACTCTCCATTGAGACCAACCCCCAAGTGCCACTTGCCAACAATGGCAGTGCTGTAGCCAGCTTGCTTAACATACTCTGCAATAGTGATCTCACTCCAAGGCAGTCCTGTAGACAAAAAGTATGGCTGGCATTACAACTATGATCTATACATTTCTATTACTGCTTGCGGAGCAGTGAGGTGGTGGATCCAAAGTTGAAAGTGAACAGGGAGACATGCACGTGAGAACTAACCTCCAATATCAGGTGGGCTAAACACACCAGGATACACGCCAGATCTTGTCTGATACCTACCCGTTAGTATTGCAGCTCTGCATAGGGAGTTCAGGAATATATAGATAATTTCACATGGAACATCCACAGGGTATAATGATCCAAGGCTGCACACACCTACACTACCTACCGCAAAGCACCTCATACAACATAACCTATGCACATACCTTGATGGGCTACACACTGGACAGGTTGTGTAGAAGTCTGTGAAACGCAACCCTTCCAAGGCTAGCTGGTCGATATTTGGGGTGCTGGACGTGGGATGGCCATAGCAACCCAGGTCACCATAACCAAGCTGCAGCAAAAGGACAGTGATGGAGTGTTATATTGATGACCAAGAGGGCTCTCTGTAGCTGCTGGTGCTTTCTAGCATGTATGTATGCATCTTTGGTACCAAGTGTGAAGCCTGGTAAGGTTGAATGCTACAGCCACTAGTAGCTAGCTAGTGGTGGTTATGTCAGGTGAACAGTTGGGAATACTGTATGGATGGCTCTCAGACAAGAACTCTGTTCTACCTGCATGCAGTGAACTACTATGGAGCGACTGAGCATGCATCAAAACAGCTAATTAAGGGTTCATGAATGCAGACCCAATAGGTCGGCATTCACCAACCTACAATAAAGATCTAGCAAGGCTCCTAGTTAACTACGTACGTACGTAGCTATAATAAAGGCTGGAGGAAGGTTGTATCCATCAAAGATGTCGATCTACTAGTAGTTCCGATTCCATGCAAGAAACAACAGCTTACTGTGCTCATGTGCACATTATCGGCACTAAGTGTACGCAACTACGTGCAAAGCTAGGGAAGTAATCAGGCATGCACTGCGAACAACTTGCAATGATAAATTGTAAGTAGCTTTAAGCTTGAAAGGTGCTAGAACTTACGTCATCAACAAAGAATATGACGATGTTTGGTGTTCCTGCAAACACAGTCCCAATGAAGAGCAAGAACACGAAAGTCGCGAGCAATCTACCACACCTGATGCCGGCCATTTTCCACCCCTCATATAAACCAATCATGCGCATGCATGGGCACGCAGCAGGTACCGGTCAGGCCATGAATTATGCATCCACGCACTTGCCATGCCCGGCGGAACAGCCCAGGCTGCCCAGGCCATGGCCTGACCAGATTTTTAGACCTGGCCATTATTTTGTATAGCAGTAATACTCACTGGCCTGTGCATGTGACCATGTAGGTAAGCTGTCTTGACGTGTCCTGCATGACCACCTTTAAAGTATAGCTACTTCCTCCAGGCCTGCTTGCACCTTACGCTATTAGCTATAGCAATAAATACAGGCCAACACAGTGCTCAGTTACGTAACCTTTGATTAGGACTAATCATTGCAGGCGGGAGAGACGAGATGCATGCATTCATATATGAATGGTCTGACTAAAGTATGTGAGTAACCTATAATTAGCTAGTTCTATAAATATAATAAAGCAAAAGCATAGCTAGTGCATGTGTATGAATGTCACATACGTAGGCACCATCATGTGGTAATTATGGGACATAATAACTGTGGTATATATAAGTTGGTAGCACATGTGCAATAGTTCAGAAGAGTTGAAGCACAATCATGCACACAATGTTAGGATCATGTTTGCAAACAATTAATGCATAATAGTTATGCAGACATACAATAGTGACAAATCCAGCTGCAGATGCCCGTGTTCCTGACAGACTGACAGCAAATGACATTGTTCATTACAACTACGTATACCCTATAAGTTTGCTGCAGACACAGCATTCTATAGCCTAGTCTATCATACATGCAACTATGCTAGCGCTGTTTGTTCCAAAGATCGGTCTGTGAACAGTGACAGCCCAGGCCATTGTGTCTTCAAATGGACACCTACAACTACCAGTACTCTGCACAGTAGTCCCCTTCATTGGGACGCCTACTGTGATTATAATGAAGTGAGGGCTTCTCAGCTGGCTCAGGCATCAGAAAGGGGTTGGTTCTCTAATACCAGCTTCACAACAGGGTTGAAAACCTTGCCGACGTTTCGACCAGATGCTCTGGTCTTCTTCAGGGCGAAGATTATAATTGATTATATTATATTAATGATTATAATTATATAATACGCTAATGATTTCTTTTCACACAGTGACATGCATATGCACATGCCCATGCGCAGCATGCAATCATCATCATTTACAACATGGATGCAGTATATATGACAAAGTAATGAAGTAACCGTTGCTCATTGAAACAAAATTAATGTTTTTCATCATGAGAAGATTGCAGTTAGCTATATGAAGCCTTTCACACAATTTAATTCACTATTTGTATTAATTTTGCTCATCATTCACAGCTCACTATACGTAGGTTGTGGCCACATCAGTATGTATGCACCCACACAACCATTGTGCACATGGACATTTAAACAGGATCTGTGCAAATATTCAAATAGAAATGGAAGTAGCTATAGTCAAGCAAGAGGGCTTGAGCCAATACAAGTGCCATAAATACTCCACATATGTGAATGCATAGACACCCGTACATTGCAGTATAATAGATCTCTTCAACAACACTGAAACCTAGAAAAGGGGCATGTGTACCATGCAGTACTACTCTTTACACATCCTCTTAGCCATCAAACAATTAAAGTGTAGAAAATAATTAGCCATTAATTCTGCACACATGTATATAGGTACCTGTAATTTATGGTATAATATTATGTTCTCTTTTATGGCAATGAGGGAACATTGCCACAAGCATTGATGCATACAGCTGTATATGTGAAGCCTAAAATGATGGCAAATGAGCTATACAATGAGCTGATTTTAAGAATAAGAGTCAAAGTGTGGATTCAAGGTATATGTGTTTTGGCTAGGTTTTACAGCAGGATGGAAAAGGGCTGCAGCCTGGGCTAGCACATGGCTCATCTGCATCGTTTTGGCCTCTCTGCTTCTGTGACTCTCCCCACACCATGGAGCCATCAAAGCTGGCTTTCAGCTGTATGTATGCAGAGATATAATGGCACATAATTACAACAATTATACCTTCAGTCATTAACTAGAAAAGTAATCAAGGGCCAAACATGCATTCAGCAACACAAATAAAGAATAGTTACGGTGAATATCCTAACGACATAAACATATCCAAGAGATTGAATATGCGACACTATCTCTCTAAATATAATAAATATTAGGCAGAGTAACCCACACTGTACAATGTTAGTGTAATAGACACTGGCAGCAAGGCCACCTTCTGATGCCATCAATAAGACAAGCGTATACTAACTGAATGTACATAATAATACACCGGTTTACAGTATGTACTGGTATAAAACATCCTGGAGGGATACGACTGATTGTAAGCATGAGCCATTTGGGTGCAAGAACCTTAGGGGGAGTGCTTATCAATCAGTCATGTCCCTGATACCTGTTGATGAAGTTATCTGATTTATTCTCCCCAGAATTAGCTAGTGGGAAAGTGGCATAAATGGCCGAAGTAGAGGTGAAAGGAAGCAGATAGCTTCATTGGAACTCATCAGTGCAGATCATGTGAATGAACAATAATATAAGTGTTGAAGAACATTGCCGCAAATAGTACATGGCACTTAGCCTAAGTGACTTCAACAGGTGGAGCCAGGGCAGGAACAAGTACTTTGCTAGTGCTTCTGACAATGGCATCCCAGATAACATTCTGCATACAACAGATTGACTCTGCAGTACTTTGCAAATGGCTGACCAACTCTCCTTGTTCCACAGACACAGCGTCAATTGTCAATTGTGCAATATCCAGATGGATTGAAGATTTAGACATGTTGATGAAGAGACAGAGGCCAATAAGGTGGAATATAGATCGTACATACCCCCCAACTGAAATTACTACAAGTAGTACACATGTAGTGAGTCATTTACTGCACGTAACTGACATTTGCATTATACCTTTGAAATAGTAGCCATGGTTTGGTTGTACACGGGGTCATGTGGAGTGAGTATGTACACCTCACTGGGGTCATTGTAGAGGTCAAACAGCAAGGGAGGGTCTTCCACAGTCTTTGCATGGGTTGGACGGCAGTCATGATCAGGGTACACATCTGGACACAGACTAGTACTGCAATGGATTAGAATAATAATTATTATTAAGGACCACCATAAATAAAAACAATAATAATGTTTACAAACAAATATATATACTGGGTGTAAAGCCTGGTCATTAATGATTGAGAGTACTTGAATTCTTCAAAGATCAAATCCTGTACTACGCACCTTGTATGTGATCAGCTGTAATTACCTCCCATAGATGTTCATATATAGTAGACTAGCGGGGAAAGGCAATCACTGGTTTGCCATCAATATGGTTCCACCCCCCAGTCTCCTGAGACACTACGGTGTAGAAGGCTGGTAGGTGCAATATCAAGTGATTAGCTCTTATTTTAACCTAGCCTGGCCTGTCTGCTACAGTGGCCTACTGTAATGAACTGACCTTTCGTGACGGAGCATATATAGTTGTAGATTTAGTGGATGTTTCTATTCCCAAGTATGATTAAGAGGCAAATCCATACCTACCTTAGCCTTGTGCAATAGACCCTTTCTGCCCCGGGTGCTTAGATGAACAAGTGCCAGGAGGGAGAGGGTCTGGCATGCTAGACTATGTATGTAGTTCAAATACCGACACAGTTGCAAAGTGAATGCATGCTCTGAGTTTCATTGAATTACTCTGTCAAAGCCTGAACCATTAATATGTGAAGCACCAATAGTAAAATTAAGCTACTATTATATACATAGTACAGCAAGACTTAGTAAAACAGCTCAACTAGCTAATGCTACAGACAAATAGCCTTAGCAACCAAACACACTGTGAGTGCATGTATTTGGAGTACTAAAGGCCCTAAGCTATGTACAATACATCACATGCTACCACTGTCAAGAGTTGACCAACTAGCAGTGTGGAGCTTCTTGCACTTACCCTTGTGTCACAAAATGGGCTTTATACTGTTTGTATCGCACAGCAAACACCCCATCCTTCTCAAGTGGATTTGGTGGGTAAAAGTAGAAGGAATCACGCAAGCTCTGTACAAAGTTAAGTGATAGTACTCTTCTGACAACCAAACAGGACTCACTACTTACAGCACCCCCTCAAAGTGCACATAAATATATAAACTGTGGATGCACACTTTCATTCATTGGAAAATGTATATGCCCAGCAACTTCCTAAATTAAACAGCAAGACAGGCCCAGAACCTTCCCCACTGTGATTTGATTGCCTTTTCTCACTTCTTTCCCTTCAAACAGGATAGGACCCATGTCATAGCCATCCAGAGTGACTCCTTTCTTGGCTTCCACACCAACTAATTTCAAAATTGTAGGGAGGAGATCTAGTGTGGAGGCCATCTGGAACAAGAGACAAGATCTTTATAATTATTATACAACAGATCACTGACGCTAGATATCCTCAGTGTAGTAGCAAAACCCACCTCAATAGTTTTCCCTGGTTTGATCATTCCAGGCCACCAAGCTATTGCTGGTTCTCTTTGACCACCTTCATAAGTGGTCCCTTTGCCACACTTGAGGAGACCTGCATTACCACCCTCAGTACGACATCGCAAGGAAGGTCTACCCAATACGAGAACACCATGGCATATGGGAAAGAGGAAAGACTCAATGGCTAATCAATGCATGCTGTTCATTACAGAACACAGAACAATTTCATTTTGCAATTGCACAACTGCAGGTAATATTATTATGTATGCTGAATATTACAAGTAATCGCAGGTATATGGGTGATCATGCATGAGGCCTTAATTATTTTTGTGAACATTTTTGGGCTTCACTTGCATACCTAAAGGCAATTTTTCTGCATTAGGTAGGTGTGATGAGATTGTACAGCGCAGTATATCTATAGCTCATTCATCAATCATGTTACCGTTACCCATTGTCAGATGTTAGGAAGACAAATGTATCTTTGTCGACACCAGCTTCCTTCAGTGCAGCCATGACCTGTCCTACCTCCCAGTCCATTTCACTCTGCACACAACCAAAGTACAACACTTTCATTCACTGTATGCATATGCATGCTATGCTACTGTACAAATGTGTTTGTACTTGTGTACCAAGTTCATAATGCACTGGTATGTGTTTGTGAACACGCATGTGCTATGCACATAATATGTGTTATGCAACATAGTACTTATGCATTACTCATGGGCACACGTGCGGTAGTGCATGAAGTATTGCACGCAGTACATTATACAACTCATAAGCACCAGTGCATCTCCAAATGGTCCTCTGATGCTTGAGTTAGTGAAATTCTGTCCAGCAAAAGGAGGACGGTGGACATGGTTAAATGCCATGTACAAAAAGAAGTTCTTCCCAGCTTCTGTTTGGTGCAGATACAAGAGAATTAGACAACCACTATTTCAGCAACACACATCATACAAGCACACAAGTTCAAACAGACACGAGCACACACACACAGCACACACACACACATACGCACAAACACATACAAACAAACAACATACCAATACAACATGCCACAATCACACACTAAGCCTCACATTATTACATTGATACCGGCACAGTTAGTACAATCATCTGCATGCATGCACACGCAACAACACACAAGTATGCATTCAAACATACAAATTCAAGCACACACGAGCAAACACATGCACACCACACACACACATATACACACACACATATACACATGCAAACAAACAACAAACCAATACAGCATGCCACCTTCATCACTAAGTCTTGCATAATTATATATATTCACACAGGCACAGATAATACATAGACATATGCATACACATGCAATACAACACACAATTATACATACAAACACATGTCCAAATGCACACAGTACACATCTGTATGTGTTCACATAATTCATGTAAGTGTACACAGATCATGCAACACACCAGCCTGGTCATGAATGAAGCCAGTAGCAGCATCAACATATCTTTGGGACAGCTTAAGCAAATCAGTTGGCTGTTGAACAATCTTTAGATTCTCATATAGTGGGCAGCCTGTGAACGCTGCAGCTGCAAAAACAGGGTATAAATTATAAAGATTAAGAAATGCATGTGTGTGTCAAACAATTTTAACTTAGTTACAAGTGGTTGAGGAACTTACTGCAGAATTGTGGGTTGCAGGGTATATCTGGGTAGAAACAAGCAGTGCACGGACACAAGTCCGTAGAGTATGGAACACCCTGTAGTAATTAGAATGAAATTGAGTAAAAGTTAAATGCTGACCAAGAGGTATCTCTGAGATTTAGAGCACGAGGCATGAGGATGCGAAGTGCCGAAGTGCCGAGTGGTCCAGATCTTCAGTGACACTGATTGGTAAGGATTTAAGCGTTATAGATCCCAAATGATTGGGTAAGAAGCTGGCAGGATATAAATCCCATATAAACATCTGCAAGAACTTCTCGGGAGCATTTATCATTGAAATATGACGTCATTCACGCGCACGTCATCAAGAAGCAAGAGGGAAGCGAAGTGATTAGGTAAGCGAATGGATTTGGATCTATATTACTTAAATTCCGACCAATCGGTGTTGGTGGAATTAGATCACTCAGCACTCGGGCACGTGAGCTTCCAGGGAAGACAAAAGGTACTTAGAGATTGTGCCATTGCTGCTGCTGTTTCGACTCTCCAGTTTGTCAGATTGTGCAGTGTCCACACATTCAAACATACATTAATACATAAGTAATACATACATTATAATATATGTATTACTGCAATGTCGGTTCTATGTAACCAGTGCAAGGTATAAATTATGTATCAAGGGATAATGGCAGGGAACCCACATTGCAGTATAATGACCACACCAGCAGAGAACCAATCACTTCGCACTATATGTATCAGCTAACGACACACCCCAGGAGAGATGTGGCTGATTAGTAAGCACGAAGCAGGAGGGCGTGAAGTGCTTATCTATTAGCCACATGCATTCGGAGTGGGGTGTCAGTAGTGATTCATTTGCCGTATAAGGAACTGTGGATGAATTATAATTGGTTTCTTGTCAGTAAGAAAGGTACTTGGGAAACACAGCACACAACAAAGCACAATACAGTTCGGACTGTGCACACATCACAGATAGTACAATTGCTGCAGAACCAACTTCACCTCATCTGTACCAATGCCAATTGTGAATAGTCTATGAATGCACACAGCTCTGTTGTGGTCTTACCAGATAGTAATCAAATCCTTGATTAGTTGGGAGATATTCTCCATTGAGACCAACCCCCAAATGCCACTTGCCAACAATGGCAGTGCTGTAGCCAGCTTGCTTGACATACTCTGCTATTGTGGTCTCATTCCAAGGCAAGCCTGCACAGACAGACAGTATTGCTGGCATTATCTTACAACTAAGACTGTGATCTAGGCATTCCTATTACTGCACTATGCAGACCTAGAGGATGTATCCAAATTAGAGGTGATTAGCAAAATGTGCATGCATGTGAGAACTAACCTCCAATGTCAGCTGGGTAAAACACGCCAGGATACACCCCAGATCTTGTCTGATACCTACCTGTTAATATTGCAGCTCTGCATAAGGAAATTAGGAACAGTCAACTTCACCAGAAACATAATATTATTTACCAAATGATGACCTCATACTTCAAAGGCACCACTGATGCAGTAGCAGAATACTGCAGTGCAGTAAATTGTGTGAAAGCCACTAACACCTTTTAGCGCCCCTTGACACCTATATTGTGGTCAACCAACACCTCCGTAAAGTAAACAAAGAGCAGAAAGGTCACGAGAATCAATTTAGCCATGAAGTTTCATGTACCAACTTATGGAGAAGTGGGTAGCTCATGAAAGGGGAGCGCGCACATGTACACGCTTTCCCCAAGGATGCATTTACTCCTGGGAAATGAGTCGACACGCAATCGGCGCCAATACATTGCATCCATTGCTCACCGCTTTGCTTCTGTTGTGGGCTGAGCCAACCGAGCATGTGCAATCCAGCTGAGCCAAAGCAAAGCGTCAAAGCCTTCGTGACGTCTCCGCGTATTCGTTGGGTACTGCGGCCACAGATCTGCGCGCGCGCTGAATGTTCCTGGTCTGAGAGTGCGCAGGAACAGACGTCGGCGACACCATTGCACAGCACTCGAAAGTACTACTGGGGCGGCGTGGAGAGAATACGAAGCGACTTCAGCCTTGTCCTACGGCGAGATTACCACCAGTTCCAACGCAGTTCCCCAGCAAGACGCACTAAAATTCAAATTGCGCTTATTTTTGGTAAATCACTTACTACACGCCTTCGATGGCGTACAGCATATTTACTGCCCTCGGGTCTCGTGCAGTAAATGCTGTAAGCCATCGAAGGCATGTAGTTACTACTACGTACATTTGGCCATAATCCCAAGGCTGCATAGACCCACACTACCTACCGCAAAGCATGATCAACCTAAAAACCTATGTACATACCTTGCTGGGCTACATGCTGGACTGGCTGTGTAGAAGTCTGTGAAACGCAGCCCTTCCAAGTCTAGCTGGTCAATAATTGGTGTGCTGGAAGTGGGATGGCCATAGCAACCCAGGTCACCATAACCAAGCTGCAGCAAAAGGACAGTGATGGAGCGTTGCATTGATGACCAAGAGGGCTCAGTGTAACTGCTATAGTGCCTCCTAGAATGCTGTCATTGCTACCTAGAGTGATATCTGGATGGATGCTACAGCCACAGTTTTGTTCTAACTACAGTGAACTACTATAGAGCGACTGAGCATGCATCAAAATTGTAAAGGCCATGTTGGGTCTGCATTCTTCAACCTAGTATATAGCTGCAATATAAGTACAAATCTAGCGCAGGTCATAGTTAACTACACATGCTAAGAGGAGGGTTGCATGGATCAAAGATTTAAGTCTACAAGCAGCTGTACTCCATCATCCTTTGCGGTTTCCATTCTTATGATTCCATGCAAGAAACAACATGCAGGGCACCGTTATCATGCACACATTATTGGCACTTGCAAGCTAGGCAGGCATTCCAGCATGCACGTGTGAATAACTTGTAATCGCACGCATGCAGCCTGATGTTAGGAAGACGCGTTAGAAGAAGTGATCAATGCTCGGACACTTTTCGCTTTTCTCAATCTGACTTCCAAGGAGATGAAGTGCCCGAACTATCTTCGGAATAAGATACCTTGCTGACTCTAGAACACATTAAGACAGGCGTGTCGCGACACTTCTCCTTGCCACTCTTGAAAAGTCACTTCCTGCTCGCTCGCCGAAAATCAATTCTCGGAGCCGTTAATGTATTGTCAGAAGCGCGATTACTGACATGCAGACAATGGGAAGGTAACCAAGCTCAATTTACTAGACAAACAGTACTGATACTGCGTTTGGTTACCAAGGTATCATAACAAGACATCGAAAAATCAGGCTCATTGTCCCTGTCAAACAGGACAAACACGCAAGCTGGGTTAAAACACGCGAAAATGGCAAAAACTGAATGCAGTAGCACTAGGCTACATATCGATCTATGAAACAACTCCCGCTTTGCTCTACAGCATCTTGCGCCTAATCTGCAACCATACGTCCATGAATAATAGACTGTTCGGAAGTGTCTCGCGCCGATCTGAGAATACATCCGTCCTTGTATTGATTACTCACTCTACATACAACTTACGTCATCAACAAAGAATATGACAATGTTTGGTGTTCTTGCACATACAGTCCCAATGAAGAGCAAGAACACGACAATCGCGAGCAATCTACCACAGCTGATGTCGGCCATTTCCCACCACCATCGGCAAAATACTAATGCCAGCTTGCGATTGACTTCACTTATTAGGCAGGGAGGCGGTGCTAGCACCTAGCGATGCGGTCATGATCGCTGCTGCACTTGACCTCGCAGTATGTGTCAAACGCGGCTCGTGTATACAAACACGTAATGATTACCTAATCGATGAATCCAGATTGGTCATGCCAGTATCATGTTTGTTACCCCGCGCGATTGCGCAAGGGGTAAAGTGATCGGTTCTGTTGTTGTCGTATAGGGTCATATAAAATGGCGCCCCCTACTGGCTACTTCGCAGACTGGCGCTTTGTTGCCATATCCTGAGCTTCTCTCTCTGTGACATCAGCAGCTAAGTGACAGTAGCCAGCTAGCTAAGCAGTACCTAGCTATTAAACATTCACATCTCCTGTTTCTGTTGTGTTTCATTTTCAGGCTCTATCATTTCTCGAGCTTTCAATGAACGCTTTCGCTTTCTCCGTATATCCATCCTTGAGAAGCAATAAAAGGCAGCATGCACTCAGTGCCTACAGTATGCACCCTTGAACGAAAACACTAACTGATAATAACACAAAGAAGCATAATACTTGTAAGTATACAATGTTGAACTATATGTTGTAGTGAAAGATAGTACAATCGGTGTGTATATAATATTTCGAAGTCACTATAGTAACAGCATAATGATGTAACGCAATAGAAGTAAGCAAGCAAAATGCTGAGTCATGTTTATTTCTGGATGGACAAAACAATGTCTTTTCTTGATATGGTGTACACCATTGTTGGTGCAAGTAGTAACTTTTCAGCCAAATCTTCTCCATCAATTCCCTCAGTTATTTCTTCAACTATATCTGAAAATGCAGTGACTCTGTATTCTTTCTAATCTTCATCTTCTAGTATCATACGGACTTTGACATTGCTCATGGCTTTGCTCAAATTCACTTTTGCTTCACATTTCATGCATCCACTAAACATTTCACTCAATTGCATTACTTTAGCTTTGCAGACTTTACACATCAGATAGGATTCACATTTGCTAACTGCAACTACTTCTGCAGTTACCTTCTGTGCATGTTGCTTGAGATTCACCACTGATCATTTCTTCACTATAGCTTAAATCTCTTTGCTGTATGTGTCGTACGTCCATTTGGGCCCCGGGGGAAAGTTTGGGTGCAATATTTTGGGCACCAGGGTCTGCAACACATGCAGTAGGCGTATACACGGTATAGACTGCGCAAATGCCATTTATACCATTCATTTTGCTTGTCATAAACATTGTGGTTGCACTATCATGCATATCATTATGCCTGCCGGAAACTTCCATTTGTCAGCTACAACATATCTACATTTATATGCTTAACCTCTTCTACACTTCAAGTTCAAGCATTCAGCGCGGGGTTTGTGCTCTAATGAGCACTCTAGTTTCTAGTCTATCGAGCTAGACCTCTTTCGCGTTTTCGCGTAACCGGAAGTAACGGGCAGGGAAAGTAACCTGGTTCTATAGTATAGCAAAATCATAGTTATATAATGCATGCATATGAATGTATATAGGCACTACCACGAAGTGATTATTGCACATGGGGTATAATTCACACTGTGTAGTAGGATTGCATTAGTGAAGGGCACACTGTAGAGGTGTGGCAGCAGGATGGGAAAGGCCTGCAAGTTGGACTTGCACAGGGCTCAAAGGAGGTGTTCTTTCCTCGACCCATTTGCGATTCACCCCACACCATTTCAGCATTAAACTGGTCCTTTATCTATAGGAAGTAAAAGGCAAGAATTACAGGCAAAGCATAGGATTAACCATCTGTACACACTGATGAAATTATGTGTTTACATATAAATGCACATTTGGGAATAGTAAACAGGAAGTTCTTTGCACATGTGCAATAGTTTATACAGACTGGTTGAGGAGTTTCGAGTTGAACTACAATCCAATCCGACTAACACCCAATATGCCTGCATCGAAACAACTGGCATTGGGAAGAGGTGTCATCAAAAAAGAGAGCTGGAGGATCCACCCTTTAAGTGGTTCACTCAGCCTACAGGCTTACATGCATGATGTACGCAACATCCATACTGCAATGCAATATATATTGTCCATAATACCTTTGAAATGATGCTCATGGTTTGGTTGTACACTGGGTCATCTGGAGTGAGTGTGTACACCTCGCTGGGGTCGTGGTAGAGGTCAAACAGCAAGGGAGGATCTTCCACAGTCTTTGCATGGGTTGGACGGCAGTCATGATCAGGGTACACATCTGGACACAAACCAGTGCTGCAAGGAATTCAATGGCAACCAAAACACAGCAATGTACAATGTCATAGTCCATGGAGTTGCCCAAATCATTGCAACAGTACATGTGCCATGTTTGGTTGGCTGAGATGTTTGACTTAAGTCATCATGGGATGTTGCAGAATGTACGTACTAACTGGTTTCAATATGGCTACAGGTAATACTAGTTCCAGTGTTAAGGCCACCAACTGAGTGAATACTATCAGGAATTCTTTGCATGTAGAGGAGCTGGTAACTGCTGGATGCACACATAGAGACTTGTAACACAACAGCACCTCTTCAAAAGGAACTACTAGGAAGTTGCGCAGGAACAAGCAATATTGAATTATTCATTTTATACTCACCCTTTAGTCAAAAAGTGTGCCTTATACTGTTGATAGCGCACTGCATATATACCATCAGTCTTCCTAGGGCTTTCAGGATAATAATAGAATACATCCCTCAAACTCTGTGTATGTCAAAGAAAGGCAGTGTAGACTTGCTGAATAACCTGGGTCCATACATTTTGTGCACATGCAAACTTGAAGGTGCACCGTGATCCACCACTGCATCCCATTTACTGCCCTCACCTTCTTTCCTTCAAACAGGATAGGACCCATGTCATAGCCATCCAGAACAACTCCCTTCTTGGCTTCTACACCGATCAGCTTCAGAATTGTGGGGAGGAGATCTAGAGTGGAGGCCATCTGGAACAAGAGAGAGGTCACTTTACACACTGTC
>OZ025873.1:5111021-5183521 GCA_964019415.1 Ianthella basta | reverse complement strand
ATTAAGCATAATAATTATGTGGAAATTACAACAGAGTCAGGACTGTACACGGATGACACAATGTGGAGCAATTAAGTGACGCTACCTTGATGGGCTGCAGACTGGACTGGTAGAATAAAAGTCCAAGAACCTCAGTCCCTCATTGGCCATTGCATCAATGTTTGGGGTGGTTGAGTACGGGTGTCCATAGCAACCAAGATCCCCATACCCAAGCTGCAGGAGTAATGAAGCTGCAGTAAAATGCTACAGAGCTAGAACACCACAGATATGCAAATGAGCCAAAAATGGACAAGTGTGGACAGACTTCCAGTGACATTAGCTAGGTCCTTCATCCTTTGTAGCCTGGCACATACTATACGTACACATAACTCCACAGGAGCAAAGGCTGACAAATGTTTGGTTCTCTTGCATGGTCAAAGTCTGTACATGCTGTACACAGTACCCTGGCTGACACAGATGGTTAGAAGGTACTGCTACGCTTGACCAACTGGAGCTTACGTGCATGGAGTGCGATGTGTTCCTATTTCATACTTAGGACATTAGTAACTTTATACAGTTTGCTTAGAGGAATGAATGGAGGAGTACACAAACCATTTCCAGTGCTCACAAACGACAGAGACTCTCTCGCTCGATTCTATCCCTGATGGATTAGCTACCTAGATTAGCTAAATTCAAGTGAAAATCACAGGCCCAAAATGCAACCCATCTAGCTATTTATTGGTACATGACTCTTGACTGAGGTAGCTTACCCCCCACCAAGATCTTGGGGCATGTGGGGCCCTCACTTCATCAACTATAACTGTTAATAGCTGATATGACGACAAATACACGAACCAAGCAGCCCTTGCAGATTAGAACAGTACTTTTACTTTAAGATGCGTGCACAAAATGAGTACGGGCAAGAAAAGATTGGTCATTGCAGAGCCCATATGTGTACTCACGTCATCGGCGAAGAGAATCACAATGTTCGGCTTAGTGTCCTTTCCGATCGCACACAGCACCAGTGATTGCACAACAAAGGAAGAGAAAACAAGCCGTAGAGATTTAGCCATCGTGCTTGTTGTGATCAACCAGGGGGCTTGCACGGTTCACTAGACTCTTGACTCTATGCGCCCATGGGCGAACACAGGCGGCGCATATTTAGATAAAGCAAGAGATAAAGTGGAAGATGGCACATATAAGGGAGGATCCAATATGACATCATCACAACATTCTATTATAAGACTATACTAGACTATACCCTACTATACTGTACTGTACTGTACTGTACTGTACTGTACTGTACTGTCCTGTACTGTCCTGTACTGTCCTGTACTGTCCTGTACTGTACTGTACTGTACTGTACTATAGCTATACTATTCCGTACTGTACTATAGTAGACTAGACTATACTATAACTATACGTATGTCTACCTATGCTACCCATGTATACCTATGCTACCCATGTATACCCATGTCTACCCATGTATATCTATGTCTACCTATGATACCCATGTATACCTATGTCTACCTATGCTACCCATGTATACCTATGTCTACCTATGTTACCCATGTATACCCATGTCTACCCATGTATACCCATGTATATCTATGTATACCTATGCTACCCATGTTTACCTATGCTACCCATGTATACCTATGTCTACCCATGTATACCTATGCTACCCATGTATACCTATGTCTACCTATGCTACCCATGTCTACCTATGCTACCCATGTATACCTATGTCTACCTATGCTACCCATGTATACCTATGTCTACCTATGCTACCCATGTATACCTATGTCTACCTATGCTACCCATGTCTACCTATGCTACCCATGTATACCCATGTATATCTATGTATACCTATGCTACCCATGTTTACCTATGCTACCCATGTATACCTATGTCTACCCATGTATACCTATGCTACCCATGTATACCTATGTCTACCCATGTATACCTATGTCTACCCATGTATACCTATGTCTACCTATGCTACCCATGTCTACCTATGCTACCCATGTATACCTATGTCTACCTATGCTACCCATGTCTACCTATGCTACCCATGTATACCTATGTCTACCTATGCTACCCATGTATATCTATGTCTACCTATGCTACCCATGTATACCTATGTCTACCTATGCTACCCATGTATACCCATGTCTACCTATGCTACCCATGTATACCCATGTCTACCTATGCTACCCATGTATACCCATGTCTACCTATGCTACCCATGTATACCTATGTCTACCTATGCTACCCATGTATACCTATGTCAACCTATGCTACCCATGTATACCCATGTCTACCTATGCTACCCATGTATACCTATGTCTACCTATGCTACCCATGTATACCTATGTCTACCTATGCTACCCATGTATACTTATGTTTACCCATGTCTACCTATGCCACCCATGTCTACCTATACTACCCATGTCTACTTATGTTGCCCATGTCTACCTATGTCTACCTATGCTACCCATGTATACCTATGTCTACCTATGCTACCCATGTATACCCATGTCTACCTATGCTACCCATGTATACTTATGTTGCCCATGTCTACCTATGTCTACCTATGTATACCCATGTCTACCTATGTATATACTAATGGAGGGGGCAAACTGTGTGTGGTGTGTGTGTGTTTGTGGCGTGTGTGGTGTGTGGTGTGTGTGGTGGGTGTGTGTGGTGTGTGTGTGTAGTGTGTGTGTGTGTGTGTGTGTGTGGTGTGTGTGTGTGTGTGGTGTGTGTGTGTGTGTGTGTGTGTGTGTGTGTGTGTGTGTACAGTATGTGTACAGTGTGCCATATTCTTTTGACAAGTAAGACTGGTGTTTCATCTGTTTTGTGACTCACTGTATATGAGTCTCACGCATCAGACCTCCCTGCAGAAGGGTCCGGTGGTATTGTATATGAGTCTCACGCGTCAGACCTCCCTGCAGAAGGGTCCGGTGGTATTGTATATGAGTCTCACGCGTCAGACCCCCCTGCAGAAGGGTCCGGTGGTATTGTATATGAGTCTCACGCGTCAGACCCCCCTGCAGAAGGGTCCGGTGGTATTGTATATGAGTCTCACGCGTCAGACCCCCCTGCAGAAGGGTCCGGTGGTATTGTATATGAGTCTCACGCGTCAGACCCCCCTGCAGAAGGGTCCGGTGGTATTGTATATGAGTCTCACGCGTCAGACCTCCCTGCAGAAGGGTCCGGTGGTATTGTATATGAGTCTCATGCGTCAGACCCCCCTGCAGAAGGGTCCGGTGGTATTGTATATTGAGTCTCACGCGTCAGACCTCCCTGCAGAAGGGTCCGGTGGTATTGTATATGAGTCTCACGCGTCAGACCTCCCTGTGGAAGGGTCTGGTGGTATTGTATATGAGTCTCACGCGTCAGACCTCCCTGCAGAAGGGTCCGGTGGTATTGTATATGAGTCTCACGCGTCAGACCTCCCTGCAGAAGGGTCTTGTGGTATTGTGTAAGCTGACTTGTGCCATAGGAATGTAATTATTGCATAATTGCAGTTAACACTTGCACACTGTCATCTGTGGCAGTGCGGTGAGCAAAGTATGGAGTGCCCATGTTCTCTGTGTTTTGCTTGTAGGGCTTGTTTCTTGCTGATGCTTTCAGAGTGTTTCAGAGCGAAGTCACAGTGCATCCGACAATATCCTTCTAGCAGCCAACTCCATGTCTTTTAAATTTAGGCTGACATCATATAGCAGATGGCGAATCTGATTGGCCAGTACAGGATCTTGTCCTGAACACTAGTCGGTGTACGCAATAATACCAGACCCTTCCGCAGGGGGTCTGGCGCGCAAGACTAATTTACTTGTATACTTGGTTGCAATTATTGAGTTAAAACGGTGCAGTTTTGCTTGCATAATTATGTATATGGATGGCATGTACATACATATACATACTCCAGCAATGCTATTTCTCACTTTGTAGGACTACCATAACTTTGACTTTGGACAAGTTCAACTCACTTCACTGCATATACTAACACGTGGAGCCTATGATAAAGATGGAGGATATGAGGTGTTGAGGAAGTTTCAATTATGACATTTACAGTGTAGTCATTTGTTTGTGTTTTTCGTACATAGTTATGTAATTGCATATAATTGGAGCATCAACCACATCCTCTGTTTTAGTTTGGAGTACTTTGAATTAGTAGACGTCATTCAGTGAGTGAAATTCACTAAAACGGCATACCATTAATATAAGGAATTGTCGCACACACCTATAGTGTGACGCACACACAACATTGATCAGCCACATGCCATGCGATGTACGTTTCTCCACAACTCATCTCATTGCACAAAAAGTATGCTATAATGTGTCTAATTCATGCAATTCTGCTAATTCTACACTGGTCGACACTCTAAACTACAGTACAATTAACTTCATCGACCAAATTAATGATTGTAAGCTATTTCTGCACTGGCTGCAGATAATTTTCTGGCACCCATCCTTCATCACGTCCACCAATCAAACGTCGCACCCAGCGCCACCCGTCCTGCACCTCAAACACTTCAACCACTTCTCCAGACTTCACAGCAATAGTGTTGGCTTGAGGTGATCGGTAGCTTGCAGTGACTACCTGCCGTGTGCCATGTGGGCACTGAGGAAAGGGCCAGATAAGAGGAGTAGTGTCATTTGCATGGGCTGATACTGTTGTTACCTGATGACACCTTGCATGGATGTGTCAAAACTCATGTAATGCTTAGCCTAGTACAGTGGAACCTGTCTAAGAAGGTCACTGTGTAAGGCAGCCATCTCTCTAAAACAGCCAGCCTCCCTGGGCCTAAATAGTACTGATAAGCACTAAAACATTGCAATCTACCTCTGGAATTTTGCCATCTCTCGGTTATTAAGGCCAATTATAACTGGCCTACAGGTGGCTGTCTTAGACAGGTTCCACTGTATCCTTATGAGTCACCGATTAGTCAAGTGGAACACGATTATCTGAAGTTGCCCTTGCACTGTGGGGTGCACAACACCTCAAGGAATGCTTTCACTGGTAGCATCTTTATGATTATTATGTAGCTGAGTTAAAGTTCTGCCATGTGCATCAAAGTGAACACGCATGTCCCTCCTATATTGTATGGTGAGTGGAGAGCCATACACCCCACGAAGCTTTGATCGGTTTATCTCTTCAGATGGAACAGCCTGAAATCGCTCTGATGACGAGCGCTTGAGGGAGAGAAAGAGCCTCCGAGTTTTCTGCTCTTTCTGTTCCATCAATTACTGTGTGTTGCATAGTGACATGCCAGGTATGATATGATAACGAACCTCATTTTGGAGTTATGGCATATACTTTTTAGCCCCATCCTTTACTACGTGATTGCACAATCACCATACGTTATATATTACATAGTGTAGCTAGTACATGTATAGCTATAGTGTAGCTACTGTACATTGTATAGCACAGCAGCACAGAATGGTGACTGTGCAGAACACATAATATAATTCATTCCACTGGCACTCACCATGTTGGAATCCCCTCCCTCACCGTCACCGTCACTGCTGTCTTCAAAAGAATCAGACTCATCATCACTTGCATCCTGAATATATAGGTCCAGATGATAACACGAAGGTGTATACACATTATAGTTATAAAGAAGACAGGCAGATCAATGTTCAGACGATTACAAACCCAGAGAAGGAGAGACAGCAGAAGGAAGAGTGCCAATGTCATATGCATGATACAATTGCAATTGCTTGTGTATATCTCTCCCCCCCCCCCTCCATGCACACACATGGACCACTCGGCATACTAGCAAACTGCAATACCCATGCACATGCACTGACCACAGGTTTTTTTCCATCAACTGTTATGTTCATGTTGGGGCTTGATAGCACCTTATTTGAACAGAATCGGCAAATGCAGAACAGTGGAACTAGAAATTGGCAGACCACGAGGACTAGAAATAGGATAAATGGTACAAGCTGCAGATATTGCTCCACAGTCAAGGCAGCAATCTCCCCAGTGGTGCTTGGTATTGGGAGAGACTTGAGGTAGTTTGGCAAATGCTCCTGAAAAAAACATCTGAATGCCTCCATTGGTGCTGCAGATAATATAAGGGACACACCCCTGCAAATGAGCCAACAAGAACTTTGTGGGAAACTCATCACATATGCAGACTGAAATGTAATCACAGTGACACACACACACACACACACACACACACACACACACACATGTACACACACACACACACCATCCATCCATTTGCTGCTTGTGCTCCATAATGACCACGAAGGTATAGGAGATGCAGGCCAATAGGGTAAAGAACTACACTGCTCGAGGTCTGGCTTGGCAGAAACGCCGGTGGTTATGAAGTCCTTGTTGGTGGAACATCTGATGACAGAACTGACATGGAATCCTTGCAGTGACAGAGTGACTACGCTGATGGTTGATCAAACCTGCCCTGTTCAGAGCCTGGAAGGACCAGCCAGGATGATCACAGTGTAGAGCCTCCTCGGAGTCAATAAGCCGCTGTTCACGGCGTCGCTTCTTCTCATCCTTTCTGCTCTTTTCAGTGTCTTCTGCTCTCCTGTTAAGATGCTCTACTCTGTTTCTGATTGTGGTGCGCCAAGAGTCACGCTCTTGAGCTTGTTCCCTCCAAGACTCAGACAGGTTGCACTCCTTGAGGTCACTGGTTACCATGTCATTCCACCGGCGTTTCTGTCCGCCAGCGGTACGCTTGCCACCAACAGGAGCAGACACAAGAAGCTGTTTGGGTAGACGGTCATTGGACATCCTTGACAGGTGTCCAAGAAAACGAAGACGGCGTTGAACGAGGATTGATGAAATCCTTTGCTGCTTGGCCATCTTGCGTATGGTGGTGTGACGCTTCTGCTCCCTGACTGAGATCCCCAAAATGATTCGCAGACAACGGATCATGAAGGACTCAAGGCGACGAACATGTGACTCAAGGAGGACTGTGCTCTCGAGACCATACAGCAAGGTTGGAAGGATCACGCTATTCAGAATGCGAACCTTGGTGTTGGTCTTGATCTTACGTTGATACCACAAGATCCGTGAGAGTGACTGGAAAGCAGATGAGGCCTTGCAAATTCTGGAGTTGATCTCCACATCCATCCCACAATCATTCTGGACATAGCTGCCCAAGTACGGAAAGTGGGAGACCACATCAATAGGTTCATCTCCTGGCAAGAGGTGGATGGGTAAAGGACTCTGGATCTGTGGTTGCTCAGGTGGTAGAACTGCTAGAGACTTGGTCTTCTTGCAGCTGATGGTGAGGCCTAGCTTTTGGCAGCAATTGGATAGGGATTCTAGCATGATGGTGAGGTCAGACCAGCTGTCAGCGAGGAGAGCCATGTCATCAGCATACTCTAGATCAGACACCAGAGACTCAAACTTCAACATCTTCCTGTTCCCAACAAGATCAGCATCGTGTAGGTAGGCTACTTTGATGCCTTTCCCCTGTGATCTGAGCTCGTCCAAAGCCATATGAATGGCAATGTCAAAGTAAAGTTAAACAAGGTGCAAGAACACACCCTTGTCAAACACCGTTGGTAACAGGGAAGTTGTCTGATATCTTCCCATAGGCCCTTACAGCAGCATTGGAATCTTCATGTAGGGCCTGGATGATGGACAGCAACTTGGGAGGCAGGCGATAGGAATGTTGAAGGATGCGCCAAAGAGACTCACGGTTGACAGAGTCGTATGCTTTCCTCAAATCTACAGAGTCTGTCAGAATCTGTGTGTGTGTTTGTCCACACACACACACACACACACACACACACACACAATACACACACACACACACACACACACACAACACACACACACACACACCTTCCCATCCCTCCCCTATGAATGTTGATGTTATATGAATATAAGAATATGAATCTATTTCTATTATTTAGACTGTGATGCAACAAATTGCTGTAATCTGATTGGTTCAATGGAGATGTTCTAAATCGCTTATACCACCTCTGATTCAACTTATACAACCTCTGGTAGCTTCCGACGCTTTAAGGCAAACTTTCGACAACGTAACCGCGACAAGCTTGGAGCGAAATTAACTTTAGCAATCTTCCGAGGTACTTCACGGCAGCTGGGCTTCGCAGGGTCGTTTCCGCGCAGTTTACGCTGCCGTTTGACAATTCAGCTACCCTTTGTCGTCATTTCTAGGTAGAACTAGCCAGCGCAGTCCTTCCCCGTATTGACGCTGGTTGCTATCATAGTCTAAACACCTTATACCGAGCTCCTTCGGTGTCTAGTGGATTTAGAACACCTAGGAAACCGATATGGGGGCCCTTGCGCTTCGCGCGCGGGCCTCTATAGTAATCGGTTTCCCACGGTGTTCTAAATCCCGTAGACACCTCGGACCTCGGTATAACCTATAATGTCACCACACAGTGCAGGTTACAATATCGCATGTAACTACCAATGTAGTTAGAAGGTAGTTAGTAGTCTCGTCGCGATCCGCGGGTGTTACTACCATGCATACGACCACAGTCGATCTGCCATCATGCAACGCACTTCTCTTCACGTACACGTGGTGGAGACTGTATTATTACAACCAGTTACATCATATAACGTCATATGCTCGCGTGCACAAACACAGTAACACAGCACTGTAGTGTTACACATCCCCCTCCTTAAGAGAGGTGTTCGTCCACGAACAAACAAGCACACATGACTTAAGACATTACTGCCACACCACATCAGAGTTCAGAGTTCTAGATCTACTTGGCTTAGAACAAATACTACCAACTATGAAAGTTCTTCCACAAAGCCTAGGTCTGCTTGCTTCTGGATCTGGTCACCGGTCCAGTGTACGGTGGCGCTGGGATGGTCTCCTTGGTACTGGCTAGGGTTACCTTTGGTTGGCCACGCTTGGAGGCGATCTGTCTATGACCCATCCATACATCGTCAGACATCTCTTCGTAGCATTTGCGCACACGGTCCAGAGACACAAAGATGGTAGGGACTGTAGGGTGATTCAACAGTTGAACCTCAGCATTAGTAGAGGTGAGTCCAACAATCTCATATGGTCCAAAGTAGGGACGGGCGAACTTCCAGGCCTTGCCTTGTACTTGCCCTGGCATGTGAACCATGACCCGATCTCCAATAGACAAGGGTTGACAAGCACTCCTCTTGTCATACTGCACTTTCTGCTTGTTTTGGGCCCTCCTGATGTTCTCGTGGGCTAGCTGCCATGCATCTGAGAGATTTGCAACTAGCTCCTCGGCATAATCATCAAAGTCAATCTGATACACAGTACGAGGATGGTCCAATGCTGAATCCGTTGGTATTCGCGGATGTCGTCCATACAGCAAGTAAAACGGAGATGACTTAGTGGAGTCTTGCACTGCAACACGATAGGCGAACAAAACATACGGAAGACGTTTGTCCCAGTCGTTTCCAAACTTTCCAACGCTTTTGGACAGCATATTGATCAGCGTGCTGTTGAACTTTTCCACAAGTCCGTCGCATTGTGGATGGTACCCAGATGTGTTGACTTTAGTGGTACCTAGCAGCTGGCAAACTTTCTCAATCAGACTAGATAGGAAGTTGGGTCCTCGATCTGACAAAAGTCGTTCAGGTACTCCGTGTCGGGTGATTATCTGTTCAACAAGGAGTCGTGCAATAGTGTCTGCTGTCTGGTCTGGCACCGCAAAAACCTCCGGCCATTTCGTCAGGTAATCAACAAACACGATGGCATACTGGTTTCCTTCAAGGGAACGAGGTAGCTGTAGCACATCTACACCAACAGTGTGGAAGGGTCCACCAACCGGGATCGGCTGCAGCTTTGGGCGTTGACGCCGTCCAGGCCCTTTCCTTGAAGCACACACGAGGCAACTTCTGCAATAGCAGCGAACATCGTTCCTCATACCTCTCCACCAGTACCGCTCTCGAAGGGTTGCATAGATCTTCTGCTCGGCAAAGTGCCCTGCAAACTTCCCATTGTGGCTTTCCTTCAGCAGGGTGGGCCGCAGACAGCTGGGGACTACGATGCGCACAACATCAGGTGCACTTGGGTGGTGGTAACACAACACTCCATCGATGATCTCAAAATTGGAATGTTCTGCCTTCAGGTACTGAGCTTGATGAGGGTCTGCCGGCAGGCCTCCTCCCTTGAGCCACTGGAAAATGGTTGCAAGCTCATCATCATGTTGCTGCAATTTGGCAATGTCATTCTCAGGTGCATGATCCACCCTGGTATTGGCTACAACTTGTAACACATCCGCCACTGGAAGTGGGTGTCTGGACAGTGCATCTGCCACCAGATTACTTTTCCCTGGTCTGTGATGGATCTTGAGGTCCAGCTCCTGAATGCACATAGCCCACCTGGCTAACTTGGGCGAGGGGTTCCTCTGAGACAACAATGATGTGCAGGCCGCATGATCTGTGATCACTTCACACCGGTGGCCCAACAGATAGGGTCGGAATAGCTTGGCAGCCCACACAACAGCAAGCGTCTCCATCTCGGTGATCCCGTAGTTCTTTTCCTGTGCGTTGAGGGATCTGGAAGCAAAAGCGATGGGGTGAACCTTGTCATCCTCCTGTTGCTGTGCCAACACAGCACCAAGACCTTTGGCGCTGGCATCTGTCTCAAGAATAAAAGGGTGTTCAGAGTTGAATCGTGGGTACGCCAGAACAGGGGCACTCGTGAGCAGTTGCTTCAGTTGCTCGAAGGCTCGTTGGCATTCCATGGACCAATAGAAATGGGCCTCTTTCTTCAAGAGGCAATGGAGAGGTGCCGCAATCTGTGAAAATCCTGGCACAAACCTGCGGTAGTAACTTGCTAGTCCCAAAAAGCTTCTGACCTCGTTGATGTCAGTGGGTGCTGGATAACTGGTCACTCGACTGGTCTTCTCCGGGTCTGGTTGGATACCTTCACTCGTGACAAGATGTCCAAGGTAGGACACAGTAGATTTCAAGAACCTACATTTCTTCGTCTTCAACCTCAGCCCAGCTTTGCGAAGTCGATCAAAAACTTCCTGCAGATGAGAAAGATGACTCTCAAAATCAGGCGAGCTGACTAACACGTCGTCAATGTACGCAAAGCACTCCTTCCACAGCAATCCCGCAAGGACAACTTCAATCAGCCGCTGAAACGTCGCAGGCGCATTGCACATTCCAAAGGGCATCCTCACGAACTCGAAGAGCCCACAGTGTGTCACAAAGGCTGACTTTGGGGCAGATTCGTCATCCATGCCTACCTGCCAATAGCCTGAGGCTAAATCTAAAGAGGTGAAATACTTGCTCCCTCCCAAGGTGTCAAGTATGTCGTCGATTCTGGGCAAGGGGTACACATCTTTCTTTGTGATGGCGTTCAAACGGCGATAATCTACACAGAACCTCTTGGTCCCATCCTTCTTGGGAACTAAGACAACCGGGCTTCCCCATGGACTTGTAGAGGGACGGATCACGCCCTGTTGCTCCATTGACTTCACCATGCCAGCAATGACATCTCGATGCACAAATGGAACTCTTCGAAAGGGTTGTTTGATGGGAAGATGATCTCCGGTGTCGACGTGATGCTCAACTATGGTGGTGTGTCCCAACTCGCCCTCATTCAATGCAAAGACATCGGCATTTCGGCAAACAAGCTGCTTCAATTGTTCCAGCTGTTCATTTGACAGTTCACCCTGCTCTAGTGCTAAGAGTTCAAGCACCTGGTCTGCTCGGTCTGAGGCAGTGACTTCGCTGATCTCTGCAACTGCCTGTGGATCCTTGGACTTCTCCTCCTTAGTGAAAGTCATGGTTTCTGCTAGCTCCTCCACTGACTGACCTCTGGTTATGACGGTGACATTCCCGACACACGTACCTGCCTCCAAATCTGCAGCTACAGAATAGTGATTTTCAAGGGGTACTAGAACTTTTCCCTCTTTGGGGCTCGGAAGTAAGGCATCTACTGACACCATACCCCTGGATGCTAGGAAGTCTTGGTCTGGTTCAAACAACAGACTATCCCTGGTCCGTACTACCGGTAAGTCAAACTTGGCTTCTAGAACAGTGCCCTTCCTACCCTGAACGCGTGTAGACTGGATCAGATACACCTTGGCTTCAGTTAGGGGGTCTGGGGCTGTCGGTTTTGTCATCAATTCACCATTGGCTCGCTTTACCCGAATGCCAAGACTAGGGATAACATTCATTCCCAACAGACACTGGATGTCACTATCTGGTTGAACAAACACTGGGGCATAAGTACTACACCCATCTAAGGCAAAATGAAAGGGAACTTCTGCTGTGATAGCTAACTCGTCACCACCTTTGCCACCTCGGCCAACAAGCTTTACACTAGGTGGGGTGCATTTAGGAAGTTCCATCTTATGCTCCCTCATGTGCCTACCAAGGTTCCTCAAGAGTTCCCTGGAAATAACGGTACACTGTGCTCCCGTGTCAACCACAGCCTCTACTGGTAAGCCTTCAATCTCGACACAAGCACGAAGCAATGACCCCTTTGCTCCCACAGCACTCACCGTTACCACGTCCACACTGGCAGTCCCTGCTAAATGCAATTGTTCGGCTCCGGCTTTTCTCTCTGCTAGGGCCTTCTCCAGCTCTTCGGTGGAACACTGCTCCAGGTGTTTACTGGCACCCTGTGCCACCAATGATGATACCTTGCCACGGGATCTCCCAGGTGCCTCTGGTGCTAGCTTTGGACAATTACGCTGTATGTGTCCCGCTTCTCCGCAGTGGAAACAACCTCTGCTCCTGTTCCTGTCATCTCGGCGTGGCTGACCATGCCAATTCTTGCCTGTCTTCGGCTCACTTGCAGTGTCTGTCTTCTTGGACGACTCATCGGCTGTGCTGGGCTTGCGCGGCCTCAAATCTGCTTGTCTTCCTGCCCCAATTTGCTGATCATGGCGTTCGATAGCTCTTGCCCTTGCATACAGGTCTTCAAAGCTTTCATCAGTTTTTGGGGCTCCAAGTTTGCGTTGCCACTTCGGCAGGAGTGCTTGGTAGAAACGCCCCTTCAGCATGCGGTCAAACTCCTTTGCTCCGCTCTCCGGAAAAGCCTTACGAGCTAGCTTCTGCAGGACCACACCAAGTTCTTCAACCGACTGCTTGTCTTGCATCAGTTGGTGGAACTCCAGTCCCTTCAGCTCCTCGATATCTAGTGATTGGAATCTCTTCCTCAACGTCGAAACAACGAAGGTGTACTTGGCTCGCTCCTCACTTGGCATCATTCGTACAACATGAGCGGCAGTCTTCTCCAAGTGGGATTTCAGTTGAAACAACTTCTGGTTGTCATTCCAATTGGCTGCCTTTGCCCTGTCCTCGAACTGCTCCAGCCATCGGTCAAAACTACCATCCTCCGTGTGGACATCATCCCCACTGAACAGATGAAGCGGCGGTACTGAGTTGGTAGCTATGGCTTCAATCTGGGCGGCCATCATATCCCTCTGTGCCTGTAGAAGTTGTGTCACTTGTTGGAGCATGCTCGGTGATGTTGGGTGACCATCGGATCCTTCAACAGATACCACTGATGTAGGGCTCTCCCTCATGTTCTGACCATCCATGGGGCCAATCATGGGCGGCTGACCACCCACAATAGGTGCATCAGCTGTCTGCTCCTCTGCAAGCGTAACTGGTAGAGGGCTGGGCGCACTCTCACCCCCCTCTCCAACTGTCTGTGAGCCAACATGCACTGAATTATCGGCACTGTGAGGAGATGCATGACTCACCAGCTGTCTGTCATCTTGCTCAGCAATGTGGGACCCAGGTTCGGATGGTGCTTCTTGCAGACGTTCTTCCAGGCTCTCGATCTCGCGTCTTAGCCCCTGGTTCACACTCTGCAGCTGGTCATTCTGCTCAGTAAGCCTCTGGCATTCCTTGTCTTTATCCATGCGCAACAACTGTCTCTCTTGGTCACTTTGCTGCCTCACTTGCTCCATCGCGCGTAGCTTCTCCACCTCAGCCTCCAACCTGACTGTCCGAAGTTGGGCTTCAAGATCCGTGACCGACTCTCGCGCCGACGCTAATTCCCCTTGGAGCGTCTGAGCCTCGGTCCTAGCTGCCGCCAATTGCTCCCGCAGCTGCCGAATCTCCTCGCTTCCCTCACCGGCCATGCTCAGTGGTTCTCTCGCGTCCTGCCCGGAGCGTAGTCGGCTATCACAGCACTCGACGTCTCCCAGTGCACGGAGCTCTCGATGGCTCATCCAGGAATCGTCCTAATCCTCGCTCCCCGCGCTGCGGACGATCCTGCCAGGCTCGCCAAATGTAACTACCAATGTAGTTAGAAGGTAGTTAGTAGTCTCGTCGCGATCCGCGGGTGTTACTACCATGCATACGACCACAGTCGATCTGCCATCATGCAACGCACTTCTCTTCACGTACACGTGGTGGAGACTGTATTATTACAACCAGTTACATCATATAACGTCATATGCTCGCGTGCACAAACACAGTAACACAGCACTGTAGTGTTACACGCAGCCACCACGTACCACCTGTGCCAGTAGAGTATCTGCGCCAGTTGGTCATAGAAAATACCACCACCAGTGCAAGTTACGAAGGCGGGCGCTTGCCAGTCATTGCTTTACCGAATTAATTCTAAAAATCCCATTCTAAAACGTTGACTCTCCACAATGCTTCGCAACGCTGCTCGACAAATAGGACACTTTAGTTCGTCTATTTTGCGCCAAGCCTCCATTATTGTGTGAGCTATAGATAGATAGCTAGCGCGTTTTCTCACATTACCACGCCTTACCCTAGCTACGTCTTGCTCGCTAGCTCGCTCGTTCTCTAGTGGCTCACTCTAGGACCCCCAGGTAGACCAGCCAATCAGGCTGATGGTCTTTCCTGTGTAAAGATCTATCTATCTGTAAGCGAAATTCCCTGAGTTACTGTACTTAGAAGCTAACTAACCTCTCTTTTGTAGCGCTGCTTTCCAATTGGGGGGGAGACGCTATGCCGACCGATGTTTATATATAAGCGGTTGCACGTGACGTCACAAGCATTGCGCAATCACTTCCGTGTGGCAAAAGAGTATGTCCTACCTATGTCTACCTATGCTACCCATGTATACCTATGTCTACCTATGTTACCCATGTATACCTATGTCTACCCATGTATATCTATGTATACCTATGCTACCCATGTTTACCAATGCTACCCATGTATACCTATGTCTACCCATGTATACCTATGCTACCCATGTATAGCTATGTCTACCTATGCTACCCATGTATACCTATGTCTACCTATGCTACCCATGTATACCTATGTCTACCTATGCTACCCATGTATACCTATGCTACCCATGTCTACCTATGCTACCCATGTATACCTATGTCTACCTATGCTACCCATGTATACCTATGCTACCCATGTATACCTAAGTCTATACCTATGCTACCCATGTATACCTATGCTACCCATGTATACTTATGTCTACCTATGCTACCCATGTATACCTATGCTACCCATGTATACCTATGTCTACCTATGCTACCCATGTATACCTATGTCTACCTATGCTACCCATGTATACCTATGCTACCCATGTATACCTATGTCTACCTATGCTACCCATGTATACCTATGTCTACCTATGCTACCCATGTATACCTATGCCACCCATGTATACCTATGTCTACCTATGCTACCCATGTATACCTATGCTACCCATGTATACCTATGTCTACCTATGCTACCCATGTATACCTATGTCTACCTATGCTACCCATGTATACCTATGTCTACCTATGCTACCCATGTATACCTATGCCACCCATGTATACCTATGTCTACCTATGCTACCCATGTATACCTATGCTACCCATGTATACCTATGTCTACCTATGCTACCCATGTATACCTATGTCTACCTATACTACCCATGTCTACCTATGCTACCCATGTATACCTATGTCTACCTATGCTACCCATGTATACCTATGTCAACCTATGCTACTCATGTATACCTATGTCTACCTATGCTACCCATGTATACCTATGTCTACCTATGCTACCCATGTATACCTATGTCAACCTATGCTACCCATGTATACCCATGTCTACCTATGCTACCCATGTATACCTATGTCTACCTATGCTACCCATGTATACCTATGTCTATATACCTATGCTACCCATGTATACCCATGTCTACCTATGCTACCTATGTCTACCTATGCTACCCATGTATACCTATGTCTACCTATGCTACCCATGTATACCCATGTCTACCTATGCTACCCACGTATACCTATGCTACCCATGTATACTTATGTTTACCCATGTCTACCTATGCCACCCATGTCTACCTATGCTACCCGTGTATACCTATGTCTACCTATGCTACCCATGTATACCCATGTCTACCTATGCTACCCACGTATACCTATGCTACCATAGCATATTGCAGATTCCATGCGTGGCACCAAAATGCCAAGTATGTCATAAGGTAGATCATGATGTGCAGAGTGTGGGTATAAAATTTTAGGACCGGGACCTTTGTCGTTCTGGCGGCATAGCTCTCCGCAGTTTCCACTCCGATATGAAACGACCTATGGCTCCACCACACTTGAGCTATTCGAATGACGACTTGCACGAATGAACTCAGTGCACTGAGTGCTTCGATATGGTACCACTTTTGCGGGCATTGTGCAACATTTCACATCTGCAGTGGACTGTGGCAAGTCTAGATGTCATGGTATGCCCCACACTAGGCTTCTGCAGGACTTTGAATGCTGTTTTGACGCATCGGTGCGGCAAAAGCCCACGCTAAGTGCCATGCTCTTGAAAATTACACACTAGGTGCACCCACTCGAGGTGCACCCACTCATGCACTTTTGACCCCACCCACAAAATGGCTGACATACAGATGCATGATTTGCGTAATGCAGATTCCATGCGTGGCACCAAAATGCCAAGTATGTCATAAGCTAGATCATGATGTGCAGAGTGTGGGCATGAAATTTTAGGACCGGGACCTTTGTCGTTCTGGCGGCATAGCTCTCCGCAGTTTCCACTCCGATATGAAACGACCTATGGCTCCACCACACTTGAGCTATTCGAATGACGACTTGCACGAATGAACTCAGTGCACTGAGTGCTTCGATATGGTACCACTTTTGCGGGCATTGTGCAACATTTCACATCTGCAGTGGACTGTGGCAAGTCTAGATGTCATGGTATGCCCCACACTAGGTTTCTGCAGGACATTGAATGCTGTTTTGATGCATCGGTGTGGCAAAAGCCCACGCTAAGTGCCATGCTCTTGAAAATTACACACTAGGTGCACCCACTCGAGGTGCACCAACTCATGCACTTTTGACCCCACCCACAAAATGGCTGACATACAGATGCATGATTTGCGTATTGCAGATTCCATGTGTGACACCAAAATGCCAAGTATGTCATAAGGTAGATCATGATGAGCAGAGTGTGGGTATGAAATTTTAGGACCGGGACCTTTGTTGTTCTGGTGGTATTGCTCTCTGCAGAATACATGGGTAGCATAGGTAGACATGGGCATACATGGGTAACATAGGTAGACATAGGTATACATGGGTAGCATAGGTAGACATAGGTATACATGGGTAGCATAGGTTGACATAGGTATACATGGGTGGCATAGGTAGACATAGGTATACATGGGTAGCATAGGTAGACATAGGTATACATGGGTAGCATAGGTTGACATAGGTATACATGGGTAGCATAGGTAGACATAGGTAGACAGGGTAGCATAGGTATACATGGGTAGCATAGGTAGACATAGGTAGACAGGGTAGCATAGGTATACATGGGTAGCATAGGTAGACATAGGTAGACAGGGTAGCATAGGTATACATGGGTAGCATAGGTATACATGGGTAGCATAGGTAGATATAGGTATACATGGGTAGCATAGGTAGACATAGGTATACATGGGTGGCATAGGTAGACATAGGTAGACAGGGTAGCATAGGTATACATGGGTAGCATAGGTATACATGGGTAGCATAGGTAGATATAGGTATACATGGGTAGCATAGGTAGACATAGGTATACATGGGTAGCATAGGTTGACATAGGTGTACATGGGTAGCATAGGTAGACATAGGTATACATGGGTAGCATAGGTAGACATGGGTAGCATAGGTAGACATAAGTATACATGGGTAGCATAGGTAGACATAGGTATACATGGGTAGCATAGGTAGACATAGGTATACATGGGTAGCATAGGTAGACATAGGTATACATGGGTTGACTTAGGTATACATGGGCAGCATAGGTAGACATAGGTATACATGGGTAGCATAGGTTGACATAGGTGTACATGGGTAGCATAGGTGTACATGGGTAGCATAGGTAGACATAGGTATACATGGGTAGCATAGGTATACATGGGTAGCATAGGTAGACATAGGTAGACATGGGTAGCATAGGTATACATGGGTAGCATAGGTAGACATAGGTATACATGGGTAGCATAGGTAGACATAGGTATACATGGGTAGCATAGGTAGACATAGGTATACATGGGTTGACTTAGGTATACATGGGCAGCATAGGTAGACATAGGTATACATGGGTAGCATAGGTATACATGGGTAGCATAGGTATACATGGGTAGCATAGGTAGACATATGTAGACATGGGTAGCATAGGTAGACATAGGTATACATGGGTTGACTTAGGTATACATGGGTAGCATAGGTAGACATAGGTATACATGGGTAGCATAGGTAGACATAGGTATACATGGGTAGACATAGGTATACATGGGTAGCATAGGTAGACATAGGTATACATGGGTTGACTTAGGTATACATGGGTAGCATAGGTAGACATAGGTGTACATGGGTAGCATAGGTAGACATAGGTATACATGGGTAGCATAGGTAGACATAGGTATACATGGGTAGCATAGGTAGACATAGGTATACATGGGTAGCATAGGTAGACATAGGTATACATGGGTAGCATAGGTAGACATGGGTGGCATAGGTATACGTGGGTAGCATAGGTAGACATAGGTATACATGGGTAGCATAGGTAGACATAGGTATACATGGGTAGCATAGGTAGACATGGGTGGCATAGGTATACGTGGGTAGCATAGGTAGACATAGGTATACATGGGTAGCATAGGTAGACATAGGTATACATGGGTAGCATAGGTAGACATAGGTATACATGGGTAGCATAGGTAGACATGGGTGGCATAGGTATACGTGGGTAGCATAGGTAGACATAGGTATACATGGGTAGCATAGGTAGACATAGGTATACATGGGTAGCATAGGTAGACATGGGTGGCATAGGTATACGTGGGTAGCATAGGTATACATGGGTGGCATAGGTATACATGGGTAGCATAGGTAGACATATGTAGACATGGGTAGCATAGGTAGACATAGGTATACATGGGTAGCATAGGTAGACATAGGTATACATGGGTAGCATAGGTAGACATAGGTATACATGGGTAGCATAGGTAGACATAGGTATACATGGGTAGACATAGGTATACATAGACCATTTTCCCGAGGGTCACGTGCGATGACGTCACCAGCCCGGTGTAAGGCAAAAGCTGTAGGGGACAGTATAGTAATTATACGCGTTGTTGTAGTTATAGTCTAGTTGCAGTAACGTAATGATGATCGCGATGGAGGTGGATGCTCTAGGTGAATCTCTGAGGTCTACCATGGATGCGCAGTCTCTTTGAAAGAGTTTGGAGAGTGCTACGGTGCCTGTGCTGCAGAAGCTACGCAAGATATTGAAAATAACCTTTAGCAACAAGAAGAAACAGGAGCTCATCGATGTCCTTCTAGGATACGTGGCCACGCACAGCCTATTTCTCTTCCACAACTCCAGCAGGACCAACTGATGGCACTTCAGAAGGTGATGCCAGTACCTTGGGCTGTTTCCTCTGCCCGCACCTTTTCTGATATCTTTTGCTCTGACTTGCACCAGTTGCTTCTGCATTTTCCAAGCTCCTTTCTTAATGTTAACAATTGTTAGAACATAGTCCACGCCACTGGGATCCTCAGAAGGTTTGCCTTCTACAAAGTGCTTTCTACAAATGCGCATCCCTGATGTGGGCCACCAATCGACAGCACGACGACAGCAAACTCCTTTGATCCACAACTTCGTTCTCTCTTCATCAGAGAGAGGAAAACGAAATAATCCATATGGACATGACGGGACATCCCGATTTGTGCAGCTGTCGGCAGCACAAGAAGACGGCATGACTGACAATAAGCGCCTTCGGAAGCGCATTTCGGCTAGAATCCGGTACTTCTGCCGCTCGTTCTTCGTAATATAGCTAGCTAAAAGGAGCCAGAGATTTTGACTTGACATGCTTTGAGAGCAGGGCAATATAGGTTAGATCTGAAAAGAATGCACGCATAGCTATCTTCCTTGCGCTAGGAGGCAGAGAGCGAAGCGACCGAAGTCATGGAACTTCGCGGCCACTTCGCTCTCTGCCTCCTAGCTAGCTATGCGTGTGCCCTAGCTGCCTCTTGTGCATTCATTCCTTTCTGATTCAACCCTGTATAACATATTTTGGTTCGCTCTCAAAGCATACCCAGTTTAGAGCTCTGGGTCAGCTTAACTACGAAGAACGAGTGGCCCAAATACGCACTCTAACATATTATCGCTGGAGCTTTTGCCTTACACGCTCGCGGGCAGCATATCACGTGACCAATGTGACAAAGGTCTATGGGTAGCATAGGTAGACATAGGTATACATGGGTTGACTTAGGTATACATGGGTAGCATAGGTAGACATGGGTAGCATAGGTAGACATAGGTGTACATGGGTAGCATAGGTAGACATAGGTATACATGGGTAGCATAGGTAGACATGGGTGGCATAGGTATACGTGGGTAGCATAGGTAGACATAGGTATACATGGGTAGCATAGGTAGACATAGGTATACATGGGTAGCATAGGTATACATGGGTGGCATAGGTATACATGGGTAGCATAGGTAGACATAGGTATACATGGGTAGCATAGGTAGACATGGGTGGCATAGGTATACGTTGGTAGCATAGGTAGACATAGGTATACATGGGTAGCATAGGTAGACATAGGTATACATGGGTAGCATAGGTAGACATGGGTGGCATAGGTATACATGGGTAGCATAGGTAGACATAGGTATACATGGGTAGCATAGGTAGACATGGGTGGCATAGGTATACGTTGGTAGCATAGGTAGACATAGGTATACATGGGTAGCATAGGTAGACATAGGTATACATGGGTAGCATAGGTAGACATGGGTGGCATAGGTATACGTGGGTAGCATAGGTAGACATGGGTATACATGGGTAGCATAGGTAGACATGGGTATACATGGGTAGCATAGGTAGACATAGTTATACATTGGTAGCATAGGTAGACATATGTATACATGGGTAGCATAGGTAAACATGGGTAGCATAGGTAGACATAGATATACATGGGTAGCATAGGTAGACATAGGTATACATGGGTAGCATAGGTAGACATAGATATACATGGGTAGCATAGGTTGACATAGGTATACATGGGTAGCATAGGTTGACATAGGTATACATGGGTAGCATAGGTTGACATAGGTATACATGGGTAGCATAGGTAGACATAGGTATACATGGGTAGCATAGGTAGACATAGATATACATGGGTAGCATAGGTTGACATAGGTATACATGGGTAGCATAGGTTGACATAGGTATACATGGGTGGCATAGGTTGACATAGGTATACATGGGTAGCATAGGCAGACATAGCTATACATGGGTAGCATAGGTAGACATACGTACAATGTCATAGTCCATGGAGTTGCCCGAATCATTGCACCAGTACACATGCCATGTGTGGTTGACTGAGATGTTTGACTTAAGTCATCGTGCGATGTTGCAGAATGTACGTACTAACTGGTTTCAATATGACTACAGCTATTACTAGTTCCAGTGTTAAGGCCACCAACTGAGTGAATACTATCAGGAATTCTTTGCAGAGGAGCTGGTAACTGCTGGATGCACACATAGAGACTTGTAACACAACAGCACCTCTTCAAAAGGAACTACTAGGAAGTTGTGCAGGAACAAGCAATATTGAATTATTCATTCAGTACTCACCCTTTAGTCAAAAAGTGTGCCTTATACTGTTGATAGCGCACTGCATATATACCATCAGTCTTCCTAGGGCTTTCAGGATAATAATAGAATACATCCCTCAAACTCTGTGTATGTCAAAGAAAGGTAGTGTAGACTTGCTGAATAACCTGGGTCCATACATTTAGTGCACATGCAAACTCGAAGGTGCACCGTGATCCACCACTGCATCCCATTTACTGCCCTCACCTTCTTTCCTTCAAACAGGATAGGACCCATGTCATAGCCATCCAGAACAACTCCCTTCTTGGCTTCCACACCGATCAGCTTCAGAATTGTAGGGAGGAGATCTAGTGTGGAGGCCATCTGGAACAAGAGAGAGGTCACTTTACACATTGTTAACTAATGTCCGTCATGTACGTACATGTACGTATGCAGGTACACAGTCACAACCCACCTCAATAGTTTTCCCTGGTTTGATCATTCCCGGCCACCAAGCTATTGCTGGTTCTCTTTGACCACCTTCATAAGTGGTCCCTTTGCCACACTTGAGGAGACCTGGATTGCCACCTCTCACCTCTCGTTTCAATGAAGGCCTATGCAGAGAAAGCAGAACACAACAGTCCCATGAACATGCAACCTTGTTTAACAGTTACATTCCAGAGCTTCGTAATATCTCACCCATTATCTGAAGTGAAGAAGACGAAAGTGTTCTTGTCAATTCCAGCTTCATTCAGGACAGCCATGACGCTGCCAACAGCACTGTCTAACTCATTCTGCAGGTACAGGGGACACATTTCCAAAACAAAGACAATGATTCTCATAATTACGGTACTTCAGCACTCTTTGTCTCACACACACATACGTACATACACGCATACGTACACACGTCTGTAGGCTATATAGCACATCACAATTACCACAACTTAGACTAGTCACTGTACCCCTACATATGCATACCAAAGCATCTCCAAATTTCCCCCTTATGCTACTATTAGTGAATTTTTCTCCTGCATATTGTGGGTGGTGGGTGTGCTGAAAGGCCATGTACAAGAGAAAGGGCTTCCCAGGTGCTGAAGGGAGAGAGGAAAAGCACAATTCCATCTTTAATGGTTCATAATGCGGTAACTGCAGAGTATTTGTGTAGTACATAACAAATATTCTTACCTGATTCCCTCTTTATGAAGTTGGTGGCCGCACTGACATACTTGTCATGTAGTGTCAGAAAGTTGGTGGGTTGTTCAATGATGGTAGTATTCTCATAAAGAGGACAGGGTGAATATTGCCGGGCTAGGAAACAAGGTAGATTGAAGGTCAATTGTTTACGATAATATTATCTGTCAAAGCTATCATGGTGTGCGTATGCGCTATACATGAAAGGACATATCGCTACACTGATATACAATGTACACACCTATCAAATACACACACAAAAACATGTGCGCGCACACACACATACACACACATGGACACACAGACTTGTGCATGCATACACACACACACACACACACACACACACACGCACACACACACAAACACACACACACACACACGCACACGCACACACACACACACACCACGTATACACCACACACACTCACAAGCGAACACATGATGAACACTCTTACATGTATACAATTCTCAGAAAGGGAAAGAGCTTCATGCAGATGCAAGTCAGTCTCAACCAATGCACCCCAAAACTGCCCACACTTACCGCACACATCATAGCAGGAGATGTTGGGATAGAAGCAAGTAGTACAGGGACACATGTCGTGGGAGTAAGGAATACCCTGGATACAGCAAGAGGTACATTGCAATACACCTACAGTACACTTATGTCCACTTGATGTACAGTACATGAGGTCGCACAGTGAGTAAAGTGAAGACAGGCCGTATGCAATTCAAATGAGAAAAAACTTGCTCAAACTTGAAACTGTTATTGAACTACGTGTGTAATGCTGTGAAATAGCATGCAGAAGCTGTCAGAATACAACTACTTTGCATGCACAACCAAGTATGCAGCTCTGCTTCACTCCTTACCAGATAGTAATCAAACCCCTGGTGAGTTGGAAGGTACTCTCCATCACGACCAACCCCCAAGTGCCACTTGCCAACAATGGCAGTGCTGTAGCCAGCTTGCTTGGCATACTCTGCTATTGTGGTCTCATTCAGTGGAAGACCTGCAGTATGTACGGTAAGTATGCATAACTATCATCTCTATACAAGATGGTAGAGAGTGTATAAAGCAGGGTGTAGTACCTCCAACATCAGGAGGTACAAATACTCCAGGGTACACTCCAGACCTTGTTTGGTACCTCCCTGTCAGGAGGGCTGCCCTGCATGTCACAAGAGAAGGAGATATTGCATCATGTTATTGGAAGGCTGGCCCAAGGCAGTATATAGGCTTCAAGAAACCCTTCTCGGCACATTTATTGCCTTGTGAAACCTTAGACTGGTCACTAGCCCCTATATTGTCATCTCATGCAGGCTGCCCCCACACAATCATGAGAGGATAGATCTAGTGTCCACATTAGGGCATCCTCGGACTGGGACACCTTGAATGATGGTGAAAATGAGCTAGTGATGTTAGTTACACATACAATGACTCTAGTCTACTGCAGTGTATACGACTTTGTGTGGTTACTATACAAAGTAGAGCATTGACTACTTTTGTACAGCATTAATAGCCAGTAGCATATGGACATACATTGGTGCCCCTAATTAAGCATAATAATTATGTGGAAATTACAACAGAGTCAGGACTGTACACGAATGACACAATGTGGAGCACTTAAGTGACGCTACCTTGATGGGCTGCAGACTGGACTGGTAGAATAAAAGTCCAAGAACCTCAGTCCCTCATTGGCCATTGCATCAATGTTTGGGGTGGTTGAGTACGGGTGTCCATAGCAACCAAGATCCCCATACCCAAGCTGCAGGAGTAATGAGGCTGTAGTAAAATGCTACAGAGCTAGAACACCACAGATATGCAAATGAGCCAAAAATGGACAAGTGTAGACAGACTTGATATTAGCTGGGTCCTTCATCCTTTGTAGTCTGGCACATACTATACGTACACATAACTCCACAGGAGTGACCGCTGACAAATGTTTGGTTCTCATGCGGTCAAAGTCTGTACATGCTGTACACAGTACCCTGGCTGACACTGATGGTTAGAAGGTACTGCTACGCTTGACCAACTGGAGCTTACGTGCATGGAGTGCGATGTGTTCCTATTTGATACTTAGGACATCAGTATCTTGATACAGCATGCTTAGAGGATGAATGGAGGAGTACACAAACCATTTCCAGTGCTCACAAACGACAGAGACTCTCTCGCCCGATTCTATCCCTGATGGATTAGCTACCTAGATTAGCTTTGAAGTGAAAATCACACACCCAAAATGCAACCCATCTAGCTATTTATCGGTACATGACTCTCGACTGAGGTAGCTTACCCCACCAAGATCTTGGGGCATGTGGGGCCCTCACTTCATCAAATATAACTGTAAATAGCTGATATGGCGACAAATACACGAATCAAGCAGCCCTTGTAGATTAGAACAGTACTTTTACTTTAAGATGCGTGCACAAAATGAGTACGGGTAAGAAAGATCGGTCATTGCAGAGCCCATATGTGTACTCACGTCATCGGCGAAGAGAATTACAATGTTCGGCTGAGTGTCCTTTCCGATCGCACACAGCACCAGTGATTGCACAACAAAGTAAGAGAAAACAAGCCGTAGAGATTTAGCCATCGTGCTTGTTGTGACCAACCAGGGGGCTTGCACGGTTCACTAGACTCTTGACTCTATGCGCCCATGGGCGAACACAGGCGGCGCATATTTAGATAAAGCGAGAGATAAAGTGAGGGTGGATCTTCAGCCGATCCTCAGTATACTTTTCCTGGCTAATGTCGTAGCTGGTCAGGGATCGGCTAACTCGTAAGGTGCGTTCCGATTATTGTCTATCCTGGACTTGGACGAAGATGACAGATGTGAGTCAAGTGCTCGAATCTCAGTTGTTTTACGACAGTGACAGCACACTGAAAGTCCTTCTTGTGGGGGACGCGGAGGTGGGGAAAACGTCCATAATAAAGCATCTCTGCGGAGAGACCTTTCAAGCAAACTATTCTAATACCATTGGTGAGTCTTTCCTTGTCTGTCACTTTGCAAACCAATGACTTTAGTGTTTCACACTAATTTGTTGGAATGACGTAGCTATAGCTAGAACAGTTCGATGCAATGGAAGCACCTGGGAGTATAGTCTCGTTCCCAGACCCACCTCCGCTGTTTCGACAATTTTAATTAGAATGGGGGGCGGAGGAAGGGTCTGGTAACATTGCCATACCGTTTCTGTACCGAGGAGGCGGAGTCACCGATGAATAAATGTAGATAATCACGTGCATAAACGCATATGAAATTGCGAAATACAATAACGTTCTGTGATCTGATTGGTCGCGCCAGGATTCAGGCGCAGTTACAGAAACGGTATGGCAATGTTACTAGACCCTTCCTCCGCACCCCTTCTAATTAAAAATGGCGGGACGGCGGAGGTGGGTCTGGGAACGAGACTACTGGGAGTATTGATCAGTAGAGATGGAAGTAATGGCAAGGGTTGGGAGTGTAGCGTGAGAGACCATGAGCCACGAGGCTCTGAGGGGGATGAATGACGTGGTGTTGAGAGTGAATGACTGAACAGGGTAGGAAAACAACCGAAACTAGAGTGATCACAGTGCGCAAACCCCGCGCACCCTAAAAGGTGAAAGATGAGCCTACGTTAATTTAGTAAGAGTAGACTGGCTGTATAGTCTATGTTACTTTATGCTACATCTATAGCATTGTTTTCTGGGAGACACATGAAGTGTATATAAAGATTTATAATTATAGATATTAATTAGTAATTGGATATGTAACAATAAGAGGGTACACTGAATGAGTTACCTCATGATATCTTCAGTTTCAAAGGAGGCAATGACCTTCCAAGACGGTTTCCTGCATCTCTTGGACACAGCTACTAGTCTAGGTCAGTAGAAAATGCATAGGCCAGCAGGCAAACCAAAAGGAAACATAGCCGGTGGACTAAAATGTATAACAACATGGGGGTCATAAGCAGCGAACCTGCAAATATTATGATTGTAGGATTGTAGGGCTCATTTATTGGCATGTACATGCGAAAAGCTGGCTTTGGGAAGCTTTCTGTCGATTGTTTTGAGTTGCAAGGCACTAAACGGCATGTTATGCACACACACACACACACACACACATATCCACATAATCTAGTCCCAACCGATTACATAATCCCTTGCACTATTTGCATAGGCTAATTATTATTGAACACCACAGTGTTGTTCATGCTAATATACAAGTGTGAGATAGGGAGCAACAGTAATCAAGAGTACATGCCACATGAATGAAGGATTGAATGACATCAAAATTGTAGCAACTGCCATCTACCCCCAAGCCACTTGATTAACTAAGTCATTTCAAATAGTTGGGATGTTAGAGATCTGTGCATTTGTCTGTGTGTGGTATACAATTAATCCCTGCAGAGTAACTATCTGGTGTGCATGAGCATAGTTTATGCGTATTCTGCCTTATTGCTGTGCCACTTGGACGTTTGCTACCTTGTTTTCTGCTTGTTCGTATGTAGGTATTGATTTCAAGACGTTGTTCTACACTGTCAAAGGAGAGCCGGTCAAAGTTCAGATTTGGTGAGCTCTGTCATATATATCTTTTGCATTGTACAAGGCATGCACAATATTTTAATGTGGCGGTAAGATGTATTTGGTGTGTAAGATGGACTATTGGTACAATACTGAGGTACTCACACGGGAGTGTGTTGATATCTCACATTACCATGGCAAACAAGTGATGTGTGGTTGGGCATGCAAGAGTGTGTATGAAGGAAAGAGGGATGTTAAAGAGAAGCAGTAAGGGGAAGTGAGTGTGATGTGTGTGTGTGTGTGTGTGTGTGTGTGCGTGCACTTATCTGTGTGTGCATGTGTGTGTGTGCGTGTGCGTGCGTGTGTATGTGCATGTTTGTGTGTGTGGTATGTGTGTATGTGCGTGTGTATGTGCACGTTTGTGTGTGTGTGGTGTGTGTGTGTGTGTGTGTGCGTGTGTATGTGCACGTTTGTGTGTGTGCGTGTTTGTGTGTGTGGTGTGTGTGTGTGTGTGTTTGTGTGTGTGGTGTGTGTGTGTGTGTGTATGTGCACGTTTGTGTGTGTGCGTGTGCGTGTTTGTGTGTGTGGTGTGTGTGTGTGTGTGTTTGTGTGTGTGGTGTGTGTGTGTGTGTGTATGTGCACGTTTGTGTGTGTGCGTGTGCGTGTGCGTGTGCGTGTGCGTGTGTGTGGTGTGTGTGTGTGTGTGTGTGTGTGTGTGTGTGTGTGTGTGTGTGTGTGTGTGTGTGTGTGTGTGTGTGTGTGTGTGTGTGTGTGTGTGTGCATGTATCTGTATTGTATTTGTGTTTTGTGTTTTGTATGTGTAGGCTAAATTTAATTAGCAGTAATTTATCCAGACTTGATTATATAATTGGATATGTTCTTGGGCTAAATTTGCTTCCTCACACAGGGACACAGCTGGCCAGGAGAGATTCCATACAATAACTAGGGCATACTATAGAGGATCACATGTGAGACCTTTGCCGGGCATGTTTACTTTATCCGCATGTACTTCTATGTCTGCAAACATGCACACACACACGCACGCACGCACGCACGCATACACACACACACGCGCGCGCGCGCACACACACACACGCTCTCATGCCCTCATAATGCTGTGAATTCCTAACACAATGCGGCCAACTATGCTGTGCTGTACATACCCATTATAGTTACTGTATGTGAAATCTCTTGTTGAATAGGGTATTGTTCTGGTTTACGATGTCACATCTGAAGATTCCTTCAGCAATATTGACAAGTGGGTTCGGAGTATTAGAGAGGTAAGTTATTGTATTTGATGCTTATGTATATGGGGTATGAACTAGATGCTAAGCAGCATGTAGTACAGATGTCTTTGGATAGGTTGTCCGCACAGGCCACTGGGTACCGGAGTCGAAAAAATGCCATTATACACAAACATATGCAATATTTCTATATAAAGTCTCTAGCTTGTGTTCTGAGTCAACACTAGATTTTGCAATTAAACTGTAAGTATGCGTATGAATCCTTATAAAATTATGCCAGCACTTGTGGATACTGGTACCGGGGTGGACAAGTGACTTTAAAAGGTCTATGCACTACTGTATGTGTTATGCATAACATTTTCATGCCTTCCTGGTCCTGGTAATGTTAACCCTTTATTGTGTAAAAATTCCGCGTGCATTAACATGGAAGTGTGGAGTAAAGTGTATCTGTAATACAGAATGCCAAATAGTTGAGGAGAGTGGGTTGCATGGTTTTGAATACTCTATAGGCCTAGGAGCCCACCAAAAGTATTGATGTGCACACAACAGTTGTCTTCTGTGTAATCTTGTAAATTTTGTTTAAATGGGCTCTATTCAGTGTGAATGTGTCTATGTAATAGTTAAGTGATGACCAAGAGGTGTCACTGAGATTTAGAGCATGAGGCACGAGGGCGCGAACCGCCTGAGTGCTGAATGGTCTTAATCTTTTTTTCAGAGACATCGATTGGTCAGCATTTAAGTGTTATAGATCCCAAATGATGGGCAAGGAGCTGGCAGCGAATCAGTTTATCAACTTGTACTTACGTCATCACGCATCTTCCAGAAATAGTTAGCTATTTCTGACAATGGCTGAGAATACATCATTTGGTTTGGTCTGAACTTGGGTTGGTCATCTTGCAGCAGACGTTTCCTAAAGGTCGGTAATGGATGTGGCACTTCAGCTAAGCATAAGCTTACTCACTGTCAGCCACGTCAGCCACAGCATTTCCCAGAGTGGTGTCCTTTAACCAAAGCTTGTTCCCACCCCGTAGCTAACTAGTTCCTTTCTTGGCTCTGGTTCATAGCCGGATTATTGCTTTACCCTACTTCTATCAAAAGAAGTAAGCCAGGCGACCTGTGCATGCATCATATGTTGTGGCGTTAGCTACTATTGTTAGCACAGCTGCAGTTTCTCTGCTATAGACAACGGTCCTAAGCCATGCCCATGCTCTATATCAGTATTTAGAGCATAGGCGTGAACGTCGTGCGTCAAATAAGAACATGGTTGGACAAAATACACCACGGCGTGAAAGTACAGCTGGGGTGTCTAAGACGTTTAGAAACAGCAATTAGATGTCCATTACCATGGCAGCGGGATCTACACTTAATGTATAATTGTGCAAGCACATAACAAGATGCTTGTAGTACATATACGTATGGTATGTATACAGGTGTATGTTGTGTGTGTGTGTGGTGTGTGATGTGTGTGTGGTGTGTGCGTGTGTCCGTGCATGTGTGCGTGCATGTGTGCGTGTGTGCATGCATGCGTGTGCATGCAGTATATGTCCACAACCACGTACATAGTGTGGTGGTTTTATAGTCTAGTGTGTGCACCTCCTAGTTCTGCTCTTGCTTAGATGGGAGAGTAGTGGTTTCACCTTGTCATTGACACCATATCTTATATATAACTTTATATATAATTATTTGCCGTTGCTAGGTGGTTGCTATGTTTATTGAGTGACTATAAAAGTGCTACTTGTAGTGAGAGGCGACAATTTGTTATCAGACAGCGATTATATCTTATTGGAGAGCGATTATATCTTATAGGAGAGCGATTATATCTTATTGGAGAGCAAGAATATCTAATCGGGTTCACGAAAATATCTAATCGGGTTCACTGTAATTCAATCAATAGCAACAACACTTCACATGCAAGTGCTTGCATTCAGATGAAACACAAGAACAGTTCAATGAAGCATACAGTAACTCGTACACTACCCAACTGTAATTGTGGTTGGATTTGGAATATGTATGGTGCCACTGTAGTTTCAGTAACGGAAAAGGGCGCAAAAAGCTCCATCCTATTGGAAGAACTGCGCAAACTGATTACTGCCATTCTACCCTACTGCAGCTGTCGAAATTTGCGTTGATGGTGGCCGATTCTTCCGCACAAGAGGACCCGGTCACGGCGGAAAGACATCCCAAGTAGCTAGCTAGCTACCGAACGAACAGAGATTACGGTCAGTTCCACCGCAGCTGATCACCGATCCACCATCCTGTTCTGCCGTCAGATTCCTCTGAGTCAGCTTGGCTCCCTCCGCCTCCAATGCCGTCGGGCTAACCTTCCGCCGACGCACGATTCACCAGCCAAGTCTTGTTCGCGCCTCCGATCGTGTTGCAGGAACGGAGCAAGAAGTCTCCTCCGTAGAGGAAGAGGTTTCCAAAGGTGTAGCATACCGACGTTTCTGCCTGACTTGCTTGGCTCCTCGCTAGCTAGCTCTCCTAAAGAATGAAAATGCATTGGATTCGCCCGCGCTCCCTTAATGCTTTCCTTATTTGGCAAGAAACCAATTAACATTCACCCACGCTTCCCTTTGTTCGGCAAATAAATCACTTATAACACCTCCTTTTCGGGATGTCGCTGATTTATAAGCACTCCCCCCTCGGACGCTTCGCGCCCTCGGGCCTCGTGCTTATAAATCAGCGACATCCCTCAAGGAGGTGTTATGACTAATACCTATATAACTTTATTTTGCTGCTGGCTGCACTTATAGGAAGGCCCTGATGATGCCTACTTGTTCTTGTTTGGCAACAAACTGGACTTGGCAAGCACATGGCGATGCATTGACACAAGCCGTGGAGAGGCATTGGCTAGGAAGTACAAGATGCAATTTGCTGAAGTTTCCGCCAAGACTGGGGAAAACACTCAAGAAGTATGAATCCTTTTGTTGCAGCATAGAGATTCGCATGTGTCTTCTTCATAGCTGATCACTGTGTGCACACATTGGAATGACTTCAGGAGCTTACAATGCATACGTATCTGGGTGATTGTAGCTTTTTTCATCTATACCAACAATGAAGCAATGATCTAGTCAACTGATGCATAGATTGGTTTGTTATTCACGAATCTGACTATGTGTTGTCACATTATCACAGCCTCTAAAATTTAGTCAAGCAAGAAATGGGAAGGATCCACTAGCACTCTCTTGCCCACAATTATTGATTGTGTTCCAATGTGCGTCTAATCTCCGAATGTTCTAATTTTCATTCTATCTGTTTTATGTTGTGCAGGCTTTTAAGACGTTTGTGAAGGGACTGAAGCAACAAACTGCAAAAGCAAAGGTGTTGGTATTGTTGTTGTTGTTTGTTTTGTGTATGTTTTCTGTTAGAGTTCTGGTTTGATCACTGCTTCTCTTTGTATTAATTTCAAGTGATCACACCATTTCATTGCTTCTCGTTTGTGCATCACTTGTGGAAATGCCTTGGAGGTTTCTCCTGTTTTTCTTTGCGATGTTGGGAATTACAACAGGGTGTGACACCACAGCCCTTTGAAACGCATACCACACACTTCACAATTCACTTTGGTCATGTGATAGGTAGTGCAAGTATATTAAAGATCTAGTGTGCTATGGCTGTCATTTTGATGCTATAACTGGATGGCTCTGAACTCCTGTGCACTCCATAGCACTAGAAGAATGGCCAGTGATGCCACTGGTGAGTTACATGGATACTGTAATGTAGCCGACAGTGATCAAACAACAGCCTCTCTGACCTCCGTTTGAGACCAAAGCAGCAGTATTTCACTGCTGCATATACCATGTTGTGAATCTGAATTCAGTATATTGTAACACCTCCATAACACCACACATGTAATAGTCGTTGGTAAGATGTTACTAAAACTGTGCATTTAGAAACAGCTTGTTATTTTGGTGTATTGAAAAGCTCCCATGCCATTTCCATGGACCATGCAGTGCAGAGTGCAATAGTCGAAAGGATCTGGTCCTGCAAGACTACTCAATACCCAATTGCATTTATTGGTATAGACCTGTTGTATTATTAATTCCCCTCTCCACCTTGCATGTCTTTGTGTCCTATGCTTAGGATCGAAGACAGCATGACTATGATGCCGTGGATGGCCCTTCCGTGCGAGTGACAGCAGAAGGAGGGGAAGGTAGACGTGAAAAGCGTTCTGGGTGTAAATGTAACACTTAATCACTCAACTATAAATTCCTGCTCAATTGAGAGATTGTGTAATCAACCTAATGGATGTGCATATTCCTTTAATTCTGTATTTACTTTTCTGTCATGTCAAAATTTACTCGATGCCACAATGACTTTGAATGGATATTACTGTCCATACTTACAATAATATTACATGTGTGTATTATTTTGTATTATAAAATATAAGCCCACCTGTATACAATTGGGAGTAGAATATGTAATATAATTGTGTTATGCCCCTTGTGTACATATACAAATAAATTAAGCTTAATTATAGATTAATGTTTGGGCCTATAAACCTTGGTCAGTTCTCAGTTATATGCATAGATATTCCACTTTCCTGCATGCATGTAAATGTTAGACTAAGTGTATTTACAATTCAGGCCTGAAGGAAGCCCTTGACAGGTGGTCAGGCCAAGTCAGAACAATATTACCTAAACAGCCAGTTGCACATGCCAGGAAGTACCTTAGCTATATAGAAAAGCATGGGAAGACCTGAAAATCTGGTCAGGCCATGGCCTGGGCAGCCTGGGCAGTTCCGCCGAGCATGTACATTAATTGTTGAGAAGGGAAAAAAATTTGCACAATGTAGCCAGGCTTGATGGAAGGAGCCACGTCCAAAGACCTTGAGAGCAACTTGTTAAAACAAGACACAATTGTGGCTCTTTCCATTGGGCCTGGATGTGTTACACTTAGTATTCTTCCCTTCTCAACTGTTCCACACAGCAATTATCCTGTAATCTACATTATAATTGCACCAAATCTCAGTGGTCATTACAAACTTCCAGGGTTAAATAATGATAATCACAGCAGATGCATGACTTGAGGAAAGTCATGCATCTACTGCCCACTCCATTGGGCATAAACGTACCACATAAATTGATACATTGGTAGGCACATTTGGAGTGATCACTATAATTATACGTAGTTTATAATTAAATTTCATCTTTGACATGGCTTGCATGAGTACCTTGCTGATCAACTTTGGGTAGTTTGAATGAACCTCTTTGGAATCAAGATGATGACATTCTTCAAATGATCAAATTAAGGGATGCAACACATCATATTTAGCCATTCTGGTCCGTGGATCCTTCCGCCATTCATGGACCAGTATGAGTGCATATAATATTATACCATAGATATATACTTGATCCTATGATTATACAGAGTGCTTGCCAAAAGTATAGCTATGCACCATTTTTTGTGGCAGACCTTATGGTGATTGAAAGACCTCAATTGCAAACTGCTCCATGTATATTACCAATTACTGTGACTGATCTAATAATGGTGATTGGGACCAGAAACAGGTTCATGCTATCCCCATTTACTGTGGCAACCCTTAGGGAAGTAGACTTTAGGGAAGTAGGAATAGGAAAAGCATAGAAAGCAAAAGCAATAAGAAGACCTACTATCTGGCCTACTATCTCCATTTTCCTTCCACTGATAGATTGCGTTTGGTCAGGAAGTTAAGGATGGCAGGCCAGTCTATATCGCCATGTACTGCAGTAGACCTTGTGGTGATAGGAAGCAGCAGGAATGGTGGTTTGTTATAACCAGATGTTCTCCCTTGTTGACAGTAGCACTCTGGAGGCTGTGACAGCAGTATTGCAGCAAATACTTGCAGTTTGGTATATATGCAAGTAGCACATCAAACTGCAAGTGTGACAAGTCTATTTACCACTGCACATTACTCAACAATGATGGGAAATTGGCAAAGTCTAATGAATAGCAAAATACTAACAGAAATCAGTATAATCTAGTTTAAACCAACTGTACAACTGCTCTAATGTGTCCTATGTGCAACCTATGTTGTACAGGAATATCCAGAAATATATTGTGGCCTATATAGCTAAATCACTCTCGGTATCAGGACTGCCATTGGATCAGAGTCACTGTAGAGCTAGGTATCAGTGCGGCAGCAGGATGGGAAAGGAGTACATCCTGGTTTTGCACAGAGCACAATGGAGGGATCTTCTTCCTCAGTCTGTGATTCACCCCACACAATGTTAGCATTATGCTGGTCTTTTATCTGTAGGAGGCAAGTGGCAAGTGAGGCATTATGTACACAATGAAAACCAAGCTGCACAGAATTTACGATGATTGCAGTGGATTACAGGATCGTTCAATGTCGTGAAGTTAGATGTATACTAGTGCAGGCCACAAGTAGCTATAGACTCTACTGCACACTCCACACATCCTATGTATGCCCACAGAAAACTACAGTATTAATAAATAAGTATTGATGGGAACCACATAATACTATGATTGTATGGTTTGGTGGGATTTAAAATTTGGTGATATTTCTAAATTTCTTGAGTGGAGTACACGTACAATTCAAAATAGAGCAAACTATAGCTATACAATGCAGAATAGAAGTCAAAGTTGCAGGTTGCGTGGCCTAAGGAGGTGCACCTGAGTGTACTGTCTCTGTTTTAAAATGCATCACCTCTTGGCATATAATATGCATTGCCAATGAAATCTTTGCTACTTGAGGCTAATTGAGCTGAATGGAGAAGACAATTGAAGCTGTCTTCCAAATATTCTGACAAATCAATGGAGGAAAAATGAAATTTAGAGAGCTGGAGAACTTTTAGTGCTGCAGTGGATGCCTTTGTATTGACTGTGAGAGCTTGTGAATGCAGTGCAAAGCTGCTATGGAAAGGCTTTTGTGATAAATCAGTCTTATACTCCATCATACAGCTAGATCTGAGAGGGTTCCTCAGCATGTAGCTTAACATGCATGATTGATACATGGAATGATCCTGCATTATACTGTATAGTACCTGTGTGATGATACTAATGGTTTGGTTGTACACTGGGTCATCTGGAGTGAGCGTGTGCGCCTCGCTGGCATCACTGTAGAGGTCAAACAGCAATGGGGGGTCACGTCTTCTCTTTAGAGGAGAAGCGCAGTCAGGGTCAGGGTACCCGCCTGAAAATAGCAAGAAAGCATCTCTGCAAGGAATGTGAAGGCAACCATAACACAGTGCACCTATATCATAGTCAAATTGCTTTGTCATCAAACATGTTGTATGCCACTAGAGGTGCTGAAAGTACTTCACTGTGCGATGCTGCAGTCTGTTCTAGCTTGCTTTAATATGGCTACAACTTGCACCTTAGTTAGCTCTTAATTCTCTTAATTTTATATAAAGCAAAATTAGTTCTCTATAATTATAGAAGTAATGCAGAAGAAATGGTATTTATCTACAATGCCTTGTGCTATACTTCCATATACACATGTGGGGGATAAATTGCATCAAAATTTCAGTACCACTTTGAAAAATAATTATTGTTAGTACAAATATTCACACTGCACTCACCCTTGAGTAATAAAGTGTGCTTTGTGTTGCTTATAACGCACTGCAAGTACACCGTCCTTTGGATCAGGGGCAAAATTATAGAAGTAGTTGGTATCTCTGAGACTCTGCACAAAAGGAATGTACACAATAAGTCACCATAATATCAATGTAACTTCATCAATGCTTCATCACTTTGTCCCATAATTATAATACCTTTACTGTATTCAGAAAATGATGCAAAACATTAGTTATGTCAAAGAGAACTCATGCAATGAAAGAAAATTTAATATAATATAATATTGATGGAATTTAATTTTAATGTAAATCTATTGTAAATTCAGTTTCACATTAATTAAGTTTATTGTTTATTACAGCATGTATAATTGTGGTAGGGGGAGAGTTTCTGAGCGTATAGTAAGCGCAGCGACTGGATCAATTTCAACTCCTACTACCAACCAACTTCAACTCCTCAACTGAAATTGATCCAGCCGCTACGCTTACGCTCAGAAACTCTCTCTCTACCAGTATCCTTATACAGCAATGAACCTTTACTGCATCATGTATAATTATGTCACTATGAATGTTCTTGAACTGTGATTTATGAAGTATGTTATTATTATTAAAAGATATTGACAAAAAATTAAGAATAAATTAATGTAATTGTACTATTAATTCAATGCATGCAATTGTACATAAGTACACTAGGATTAGGGTGCACATGTATGTGCCCCATGTATGCATGCAATCTAGGGGTTTATGGGTCGGAGGGGCGCTTAGGGAGCTAGTCCCCAAGACAGAAGCTGCGTGGCTCCTTTGAACAGCCACAGACAGCCTCTGGAGGAGGTAGGCAAACGAACTCTCCTCACCCATTGCTTGCCTAAGGCAGCTGCTGAGGTCCCTCAGGAACTCCAGGGTTAGTGGGCCACAAGCTCCTGAGGTCTCAATGGTGACTGGGCTGAAGGAGTAAGTAGGACCCAGACAGCTGTACTTGGTCTTCTTCTTGCTTTCTGCCACGGCTGCCACTGTTTCAGCTTCACTGGTCGTACTCAGGAGGTATGAAGGGGCAAACGTGTCTGGGCTGATGGCATCCCAAGCCAGATGCTTACTACTCCTCCAAGAGACCACATCATAATTATATGCAGAGGCAGAATGTTTGATTCAGTCCATAACTTTGGACACATGTATGAAAATCCAAGATGTGTGATGTTTAAATACTTGGCCAGACTATCCCACTGTGTGATGCTCTCACCTTCCCTCTGTTGAACAGGATGGGGCCCATGTCGTAACCATCCAGAGCAACTCCTTCCTCAGCTTCCACACCCATCAGACTCAGCATTGTAGGGAGGAGGTCTAGTGTAGAGGCCATCTGAACAGGAGAGAGAAGTATACGTGACTGTATACTTTGTTGAACAGGGCATTCAGAAAGGTACAGCCACTACAAACCTCAGATGTTATTCCACGCTCGATTCTTCTTGGCCACCAAGCTATTGCTGGTTCTCTTACACCACCTTCATAGGTAGTTACTTTCCCACATTTGAAGGGACCTGGAATTCCACCTCCCACTCCTGTTGACAGGGCAGGACTATACAGATGTAGCAGAAAAGAAACTGTCACATGACAGATATTGTCACATCCCAGAACAGCAATAATCTAGCTCACCCGTTATCTGAAGTGAAGAAGACAAAAGTTTTCCTGTGAACCTTAGCTTCTCTTATGGTTCTCATAATTTCTCCAACTGTATTGTCTAACTCATTCTGTAGAGGAAGAGTATGTTTCAGAGAAAAACGGTGATGTAGTTACAGGTGGAGGACATTTCTGTACCCACCTGTGACCCATACCCTGCAACAGACTTACCATAGCATCTCCATATCTTCCCATAATGCTGCTATTAGTAAATTTTTGTCCCGCATACTGAGGGGTGTGGGGATGATTGAAAGCATAATACAAGAAAAAGTTGTTCCCTTTTGCTGATTGGGAAAAGAGAACAGAAATTAAAATTAATGCAATCGTGTCTCAGCAGTTAATGCTGGCAATCATAGAGTTTAGCCATGTAAGTAGCAGTCTTACCAGTTTCATTCTTTATGAAATTTGTGGCTGCGTTGACCATTTTTTCCTCCAGTGTGGGAAGGTGGACAGGTTGTTCAATGATTTCAGTGTTCTTCACAAGTGGGCAGGGTGGATATTCCGGAGCTAGTGAAATTTGGAGAAATGCAAATGTTCATCACTATCTCATGATGCACTGATATAAGTGAGTATGTACATGGCAAACAGAAATGTCTCAACAGCTTGGGTGAGAATGACACAGACATACAGACATTCATTCAGCCAAAAACTACAATATAACTAGATCCAAGTAACCAGATCTAAGTGACTAGATCTATTTAGAAATATAACCATACACTTACTGCCCAAACATGAATCAAGGCAAGGCTCATTGGGATAGAAGCAAGTAGTACATTCGCAAGTGCTGATACCGTAGGGGGTACCCTGGAAAAGGAGAAGTGTGACTTTTACTCAGTGAAATCACTTATCTAGTGCACATACAATCACTAAGTGACTATAATTATAATGGTGTATATAAACTTGTCACAACCCAAGATTTGCAATTAGTTGTACCAAACATTTTGGCAGATAACTGTTGCCTTCCTGAGCAGCTGTGATCTATAGACTGCATGTATGCTTCATAAATGGGTGAATGTATATAAAACAGTGCATGTGTGATAATGCATAAAAACAAGTATTTTGCGTAAAAAATTCTTGAGGCTGTGGGGCACCTCTGAACTTGAACTATTTTGCTAGGAGTTTCCTTGTGTACGTCCAACAGTTCAGATAAGTTGGAGATGCAGCATTGCTGATGGCCTGAAAGATACATGAAGATGCCAGCTGAATAATATCTCATGTTCCTCTCCTCCAACCTTCTTACTCTCAGCTTTCAGTTGTTTAAATTACTCTGAGTCTGTGTGACTTTCTCAGGTTCACTTTATTATTGCTAGCACTGTAGCTAGGTAGTGGTCACTGGCAGTCATGTACTTTCCCTTTACACTTGCTTCTAGCTGAACATTGTCCTGAAAAACAATTCATTTACTTGTTTCAGTACTTTTAGTGTGTAGCTATGCTATAGCCACATCAATACCAAGTTGCAGCCATAGGACATAGGGGCAGGAATTTGGACAATATTTCTGTGTAACACTACATGTGTCAGCTGGTAGCTGGGTTCTGCACAAACCCACTGAAAAGTACGCAGAAACGGCAACTGGAGCATGCAGAAAAAGTGGAATGACAGGAAGCCCATGACTGCATACAGTTTTTGCCCTATTTGGGAATAGCACTGCACTTTTCACAAAGGTTGCATAATATAATGTAGATTTTGCTACGCATTGGTTTCTTGTAGGCTTTATTTAACATACTGACCTGCAAGCTAGGGACCTGCACTTTCAGTACAACTAAGGTTGCATGCCACAGTAACAGTAGCTGCTTTACAAGCATTCCAAAGTATACAAGTGAGCTGCATCTGCTGTCATGCATTATCAATATATCAGTTTCCTGTATTCATAATGCCCTCCATTCTAGATCTGTTTTCATGCCTGCAAATTGCTTGCATGCTTCACGATTATGCATGTAGACCACAGCCAGAACAGTACTAAAATTAGAGTGTATACTGTATATCATTTCAACAACACACAACTGAATGCCTCACAGTACAATTATGTTCACATTCTACTATACACACAGTTTAGCATTACATGTTATACTGGAGTTCCAGTATAATAATGAAATGAAATTTAATGTACAGCAGTAGTTGTCAATGCAGTCACTTTGCTGAATTCTATCTCAAATGCAGTAAGTGTGAATTTGAATATATGTGTGTGTATGGGGGGGGGGGGGGGGGGGTAGCCTCGTACCCAGTCCCTATTTCCATTCCGACTTCCTTTTCCTCCCGAGCGGAAGTCGGAATGGAAATAGGGACTGGGTACGAGGCTAGGGGGGGGGCTGCATTCATGTCTATACACTCGCACATTCCTGCATGCTTTGTGGCATTTCCTCATCCTTGTGCAACAGTTAAGATGCTAAAAATGTTAAGAGGACAATCTGCTTCCACATGGAGGGTTTGCTTAGGTTAATCCTTTTACAGGCAAAGTTTAAACTTAAATTTGTGCCATGCACCCAATTACGAAATTATAATGGCTGCGCATACGAGGAAAGTAACAGTGCCGTGCTTTTCCATGTTTTTAAGGCCATTTCTCCACCAGAATGGCAATGTAGGTGGATGCTCTGTTTCAAAAAGTAGTCCAGGACATGCAGTCAACAGAATTCTCAAGCACAATCCAGACAGTTTGCATGAGTATGTGACTCTTGTGAGCAAGATTGCACACATTCATACTGTCCGAGCCTTTTCTCAGCCCAAACCATGACAGTGAACATTTGCTGCTTGATTCAGTATTGCAGGAAGATGTTGAATCCTTCCTGAACCAATTCATGACAGTGCATGTGTGCCTATGCTTAAAATATGAGCGAGAAACGTTACATAATTGCTCGCAAACTAAAGCAGTTGGTTTCATGCAGCTTGCGTGATCAAAAGATGAGGTAGGTATGCCAAAGGAAGGCTCTGATACTGCTGCAAGTCTTGTGAAAGAGACGCTGTCGTGGACTGCTTGTAGCCAGAGAAAAGCTACGTTTTCTGAGCCTAAATAAGATAGTCAATGTTTCATGGTGACACAAATGAAAGACAATGTTTGGAACTATGCATGATAAGGAAAGGGGGGGAGGAAAAATGGCAGTGAACCGGACCAGCACCGACAACCTCCAGATCTTTAGCCGACCCTTTAGCAACCAGGTCACTGGTCACCGCCAACAACCACTGATCCACCTGATCACCTCACCCTACCTCACATCCCACTATTTAATTTATTCCCTATCTCTCCCTTTGCTCATAGTTAGATGCATCTATTAAATCACCACCCTATTACATCATCTTCAGCCAAACGTTTGACACCGAATGACATGCCCACCCTTATCTAATGCTGCGCTTCTTTAAGTTTTGTATTGCAGATGATTGATGATGAACGTTTTGTACCCAAATGCTCACTAAGGAACCTAGCAGCAAGAGGCAATCTATTTAATTGTGCAATAGTTATACCTGGGCCCACACCTGTAGTCATGTATGTCAATTGCCAATATTGAATGTTTGCAGTATACAAACATTCTCTGGCAAAACTATTGACGTGTATACGTAAAAATTGAAGACTCGGTTAAAATTTGTCCATGATTTGAAACAAAGCCGTGAATCAGCATAGCTATAATTTCTAGAATTATTTAGATTTTCCAGCAAAAAATGTTCTAGTAGTTGTCTTAGCAATGTGCATGACTCTGCTTCACTTCTTACCAGAAAGTAATCAAATCCCTGGTTAGATGGGAGATACTCTCCATCACGACCAGCCCCCAAGTGCCACTTGCCAATAATGGCAGTGCTGTAGCCAGCTTGCTTGGCATACTCGGCCATTGTGGTCTCATTCTGTGGCAGACCTGCAGAAGTGGAGAATACACAAATACAAATATTTGGCAACATACCTTCCTTGATATCTCTTTTCCAAGTTATGTCAACACTTTACACATGTATGAAGACAGGGCACAGTACCTCCAACACTTGTTGGGACAAATACACCAGGGTACACGCCAGATCTTATTGGTAACCTTCCTGTCAGAAGGGCTGCCCTGTACATCATATATGTAGGGGGGAGTGGAATTAAGCAGAATTACTATAAGTATTCATCCTTGTGTATAGTTCACACATAGTACTAATATAGATGCAAAACCTAATACTAAGTCTTACTGTATATTGCATTTATATTGATACATGCTGATGTTATATTGATATTAAACACCTTGGCTCAGGTAGTCAGGATATTTAGTGGACACTCACCTTGATGGGGCACAGACTGGGCTAGCAGAATAAAAGTCGGTAAACTTCAGACCCTGCCTTGCCAAGGCATCAAGGTTTGGAGTAGTTGCGTAGGGATGTCCATAGCCACGAAGGTCACCATACCCAAGCTGCAAGGGGAGGGAGGCTATGGTAACATTTACTTTAGTGTACTTTAATTATATACAGATAGTAATACAGCAGTTTTAAATGTACCAGCATGAGTTAACAAGCATTTTGGGCAATTTGTGAGAAATTGAAGGAGGAATTCGCGCACAACCAAACACGATCTTTTCCCTATCTCTTAGGCCCCGTTTACATTAAAACGTTTTCATTTGTATACGGAGCAATTGAAGTGAGGGCTTCTCAGCTGGCTCAGTCATCAGAAAGGGTTGGTTCTCCAACACCAGCTTCACAACACTACAGGGTTGAAAACCTTGCCGACGTTTCGACCAGATGCTCTGGTCTTCTTCATCTTCGCCCTGAAGAAGACCAGAGCATCTGGTCGAAACGTCGGCAAAGTTTTCAACCCTGTTGTGAAGCTGGTATTGGAGAACCAACCCTTTCTACGGAGCAATTGCTGCGGATAGCGTTCCGTATTCGTACCGCTTACATTGATACGAATTCGCAGGAATACAAGGAGGCGAAAGGGGCGATAAACGCTAAAACGTTGGAAGTAAGGCCTAAGACCACTGAAAAAGTCTTTTTCCTTTCGGTTAGCGACATTCTGGTACGCCTCGAAGACAACGGAAGCCGAAAAGAACCGTTTTCACCCGTTTACACACATACGATACGATACCGTTTTCGAACAGCTCCACTCAGGTCTCCGTTTTTGAAAACCTCCGTTTACCAAATCGTTTTCGTCGTTTGCATGTAAACGGAAGGTGCAAACGCAGCGAAATTGCTACGGATACGGGCAAAAACGTTTTAATGTAAACGGGGGCTAAAAAAGTGGCTAGAACTCGGACGGAACGACCTTAAACCAAATTTCGGTTGGGCGAGGTTACTCACAGTCCCCCTCTTCGTAATCCTACCAAGTTTCGCGACGTTTCGTCCAGAACTGAAGGAGATTATCCCGAACAACGAAAATGTGCGTTACGTTTATTATAATAAGACTAGCGGACAGACCCGCCCTTCGGGCGGGTCTCTCCGCGTGGTCGGCATATGCCAGCTGGTTGGACACAGGCTGGTAGTGCCATTGCTACTCAGGCCCCAGCTAGTAATGCACTGGCTGGTCATGCATGCTCTGGCAAAGGATAGTCCAGGCTTGCCTGGTGTTGTCAGTGTGACTGACCCACCATGTGTGCATGCAATTTACATGGAAGATCACCGTAGACAAACAACGGATAGTTGTAAGAAGCTGATGGCTTCTGTGTGTGAGACAACCCCTCTTTCCTTTTTTTTTCTCCGCTTCGGCATCGCGCTAGCTTGGGTGTCATGCTCGCACCTGCGCGAACGCCTAAGATACGGCTACTTTCTTCCAAAATCCAAGATGGCCGACGGTCGGTTCATCTTGGATTTCCGCCGCGCGCTCCTTGGCAGCAGCTTATTTCAGCACGTCTACAACCTTATGTTGAGACGAGGTACAGAGTGCGACGTATGGGAACGTTTGGGCGCTATTCGTCAAAGCTCACGAGAGGAGTTCGCGGACAACGGTTGGGGCTCTTCTTTTGTATTGGCAGCATAGGAGCGTGCCCGGAAAACCATATATTTTCTCCGCAGATCCAAGATGGCGGACGGTCATTTCAAGGGTTTTCGCCTCGCGCTCCTCGGCAGGGGCTTCGTCGCGCAAGTCGCCCCCCTTAGATCGAGACCTGGTGTGGCGTCCATAATCTGGGAATGTTTGGTCTCAATTGGTGGCTGCTCGCGGGAGAACTTCGCGGACAACCGTTTTGCACTTTTCTTTATATATATATATAGACTAGATGCAAGGCCCCCGCCTTCGGCAGGCCCTGTATATAGGAGGGTAAACTGTAAAGTGGTCGAGTGCTTCCTGTAGGGGGGTCTAGTGCGTCCTGTAGAGGGGTCCTGTACGTTTATCGCAGATCCAAGATGGCCGACGGTCGGTTCATCCTGGGTTTTCGCCCCGCGATCCTCGGCAGCAGCTTATTTTAGCACGTCTACCACCTTATATTAATGTGAGGTACAGCGTACGACGGCTGGAAACGTTTGGTCGCTTTTCGTCGACGTTCGCGGGAGGAGTTCGCGAACAACGGCTGGGGTTCTTCTTTTGTATTGGCAGCATAGGAGCGTGCGCGGAAAACCGTATATTTTCTCCGTAAATCCAATATGGCGGACGCTCGTTGGAGGTTTTTCGCCGCGCCCTCCTCGGCAGGGGCTTCTTCGCGCACGTCGCCCCCCTTAGATCGAGACCGGGTGGGGCGTCCGTAATCTGGGAAAGTTTGGTGTCCATGCGCCGTTGCTCGCGGACAACCGTTCTGCTCACTCCTTCTTTATATATATAGATGTAGTCATAGTCCTCTGGATATGCAAAAACTGTACAAAAATTCCTTTAGAATAAAGAGATTTAGGAATGGCCAGCCAAAAAAGCATAGAAAAAGCAACAGTACCTCAACACCATGATGAACCACATTTCCGTGAAGTTCACTCTGCATTCCTAATTTCCTTGCAGCTACATGAGACTAACTACGTAGCTAGACATTAGGGTCCATGCATCTACAAGGAAATTAGGAATGCAGAGTGAACTTCACAGAAATGTGGATTATCATGATGTTGAGGTACTGTTGCTCGTTTCTATGCTTTTTCTGCTGGCCATTCCTAAATCTATTTAAAATCTAAAGAAATTTTTGTACACTAGTTTCATCAGAAAGGGTTGGTTCTCTAATACCAGCTTCACAACAGAGTTGAAAACCTTGCCGACGTTTCGACCAGATGCTCTGGTCTTCTTCAGGGCGAAGATATGCTAGCGCGAGCACGGATCATGTTTATAGCCTAGCATCTCATCATGCGCTGTCACCGGAAGCCACATCAAGGGGTGTCACCGGAAGTTGCGGGATTGCCTTCCTCAAGGCGGCCATCCAACATCCAGGCAGCTCCAGCCCACCATCCCTGTTGAGGGAGGGGTGGTTCAGCCTGATGTGGATTGCCTCCTTGAGCATCAGTTAACTTGTTGGGTTGCTGCATCAACTTGAAATACTTGCTCCCTTCGGTTGCTACTGTACTATCAATATATAGTAGCTATTCATCTACACACCTGTGAACACACTTCATAGGCAAGAATGAACACAAAAGATTGAAGCAGACGTGAATAGAGTCAAAAATATTTTGAGACACATGTGTACAATGGCTCAGTACATTAACTTTTGTACCTTGTACACAGTTTGCACATTCTCAGAGTTGCCAAAAGCACAATCAAGTACTCTCTCACACACACACACAAACACACACACACACACACACTCCTCCTCCTCCTCCTCCTCCTCCTCCAATGTTCTTGTCCCTAAAGGACATAGTGCAGGTCCTAGGCCAAAGGCCTAGGGTCCTGTTTCATAAGCCAGTCCATTGGCTGGCCCCCGCTGTTTGGATGGCTTCGCCGAAGCCTGCATGCTTATACATTAAGATGCTGGTAGCCATACCAACCACATTCCTAAATACATATCCCAAGCGTGGTGTCTGATAGCACCTGGAAATCAAAATTCCACCGACAACATACCAAGCCATGCCCAGAGCAGCTACGTACTTTGATCTTGTAGGATTCACAGTAAACTGTCTTCTTTATGTGAATGAAATGCTTCATAAATGATGCACATGTGAAGAACAATGTAAAAGCTGACAGCCAATACATTAGATAGGGGCCGGTGAGGTCCATCAAAAAGCTGCTACTGACACTTTTGGTTCAGGTTGGCTTTCAGTTCTGTGCTATAGACGTCTTGCTGTCCATTGAATTTCTCTGCGCTTGGTATAAGACTCTCCAGTAAGTTAGAGCGATGTTTGGCACCGTGACAGTTAGGCAGCTATACTGTTTAATAGAAATATCCTGTCGCAAGCCAAACGGCGCTCTAAATTGCTGGAGAGTCTTACCGAGCGCAAAGAAAACCAACGGGGAGCAAGGCAATTGGATACAAATGGCGAACGTGTTATTAGTTCAGTTCTTCAGTCAATTCCTTAGCGACGAGTCATTCTAAATCGAATTTGGCTTGCGACGCGTTCAGTGGAAGGACGGGACAGAATACGTAGTAGCATGCAGTATTTGGCGGGACTACCAAAAGCTGCTACTCGCACTTTCGCCTTTCGTATCGACATTTCTTGCTCTTTCTTGGGGCTTGGTAAGACTCTCCAATACTTTAGAGCGTCGTTAGGCTACCTGACATTTACTGCTTTATGCATGGTCTTATCTCTGTATCTAGAATCCTTCCGTCGCAAGCCGAAAGGGGCTCTAACTTACTGCCTGTCCACGCACAGAGAACAAGACACGTCGATACAATAGTCGATAGTACGAGTAACAGCTTTTTGATGGACCGCACAGACATCTAATGTACCGAGCATAGCGAGCCACATACGTTACTCACATCGTCAGCAAAGAGAATCACAATATTCGGCTTCTTTGGCTTTCTGCTTGCACACAATAGCAGGCCTTGCAAGAAAAAGCAGCAGATAACTAGGGCAAAAGAATTAGGCATCTTGCATGAGCTTGATCAAGTCCTCCTTCGTTCTCGATCACCATGCACCTCTTTCTTTCAGGTTGGCCTTCAATTCTGTGGTACAGACGTCTTAGCCTTGATCTCAGTCCTTTTATTTCCAATCTTACTTCCGCTCGGGCGGCATTGGGATAGTCTAGCAGGATAGACTCTCTCCGCCGCCGCATATATAATGGCCCCTATTGATAATTCATTCAATCATTCCAAATAGAGCCTAGTACCTAAAAATTTTCCAAGCATGCTGGCAATCCACCCTTTTCAGCACTGGTAGACCTTGTGGTAAGTAGTGAAATGTCCAAATTTGAATCCAAAAGCAAGTTTGGTTTAGTAAATAGAAGCATCCAAAACTTGTAATTTACCCATACATTACATAGGTGAGGGGACACCCTTTCCCCTCGCCAGGCGCCAATGTAATGTATGGGATAAGTGCCAATTTTGATCAATTGTATTTACTAAGCCAAACATGCTTTTGGTTTCAAACGTGGATATTTTGTTACTTACCACAAGTTCTACCAGTGCTGAAAGGTTGGATTGCCAGCATGCTTGGAAGAATTTTGGTGGGCTCTATTTGGAATGATGACTAGGTGCCATTTTTATGCGGAAAGTTTACGGCCCGCATCCGTATAAGGATAGAGACATAAATAATACTAATTTTATATAGCTAGGTCTACACAGTCTCTACACGCACTGGGTATGGTCTCTACGAGGCTTTGTTTGTATGCTGTAATACAAACGAAAAGCAGCGCTACTCCTGAACAGGACCGAAAGCCGACAAACGAAGTTTCCCATGAAGAAGCGGGGACTGAACAGTACACATAGCTAGCCTTGCTTCCAAGCAAAGGTGCGCCTACATTAATAGGCGTAGCACCCGGTCCGGCCCAAGCCGGACCACTTTTGCTCAAGAAACAGATTTTATGAAAATCAAAGCTGGCCAATTTGCACACACTTCCAGACTTAGGAGGGAGGGTGTAACCATAAACCAAGAAATAGCTTTGTAAACGTACCTGATTATAGGTTCTAACTAAAAGGAAAAAGGCTGTAGCAATGCATCGCTTCAATAGGCTACCATGCGCGCTAATCGATGCGGCGGCCATTGTTGCATTACATCATATGACGTCATACGACCTGTTTAAATTTGGCCGTCGTCAGCGATAAAGGGTAAGGATAAATAATTTTTCGCTCGCTACACTCGCGAATACTTCCTCCCTGTTCCACTTGGAGATTCTGTTATACAGCCCTGCACATGCACTGTCCCGTATCACATAGGTGAGGGGGTCCTGTGCCATTTCCTCAGGGAAGCAAACATATCCGTTTTCAATTCAATGATACTAGCTATATTATAGTTGTATTGATTAGGTTAGTAAAATATTGGTGACTGGCCGGACCACTGAAAAGTGTGGTGCTACGCCACTGGTGGTGCTACGCCACTGATATCTCAGTGATCATTACAATCCTGCAGGGTTAATAATGAGTAACATATGGCTTTCCTCAAGTCATCTACTGCCCACTCCCTTATAGGCCGAGCATATATAAAGTCCCTACACTTTTAGGCATAAATTTACCACAAAAATTGGTATACATTGGCAGGCACATTTGGAGTGATCACTACATAGTATACAGTTTGAATGAACCTCTTCTGATTTAAGATGTTGACATTCTTCAAATAATTGAATTTAGGATGCAACACATCAACTATAGCTATACTGATGACATGTATGTGATTGCTTAGGTTGCAGTGCAGCAGGCCGGTGCAACTAATGATGTGCAGGCCTCTTCACAACTCCACTTCATGCACATGCCATGAACCTTCCCTAATGACATCATCAATGGGGAAGGCTTGCATGTGTGATGCAGCTTATTGATTTGGAAGAAGAAAATAATGTACCATGAATCATATCTGAGCTTACGCTCCATAAAAAGTGCAGAAACTACAATGAATAAACATTTTCTACAAAACTGCTAAAGATGTAGGGCTGGCATAAAAAGTACAGAAACAGGGAAAGGCTACTACACAGTGGAGCATTCACCATTCTCCCTACATACATGCAAAGGTGTAGTACTATATGGTGCGGCACTCCTCAATGTACGTGTACGGACAATGGTGAATGCTCCACTGCGTAGTAGCCTTTCCTTGTTTCTGTACTTTTGTGCTAGCCCTACATCATATACTAAGAATAGTTTTTGTAGAAAATTTTATTCTTTCTAGTGGCAATAGAAAAGACCAGATACTGTTCAATGCTATCACCCTTCACTGTAGCAGACCTTAGGGTAATAGAGAAGACCTAGTCTGGCCTGCTATCTCCAACTTCCTTCCACTGATAGATTGCGTGTGTGCACAAAGTTAGGGATGGCAGGCCAGACTATATCACCATGTACTGCAGTAGACCTTGTGGTGATAGGAAACACCAGGAATCAAAGTGGTTGTTGTAACCAGATGTTCTCCCTTGTTGATGTATAGCACTCTAGAGGCTTCAACAGCAATACTACAGCACACCAAACTGCAAGTGTGACTATTTACCACATTATACATGCATGCAGCGCATACAACTTCATCATCGTTACAGACAGAATCAGTACAGTTCAAATATGAGCATGCATATTATGTAATAAGATAGAGTAGGTTAAAATATGTATTAAATTACAGTGTTTGCTGTGCTATATATAGATTGATTGTGCATGTGGATGCTTTACTACTGTGTATAATTTGGTGTTAACTTTCATTTTCAGCAGCACTGCAGATCAATAATACATTAATGACTGCTTTCACTTGCTATGTCAAATGCATTTTAGTGTCAGCTTGCCAAGCAACCAGCACCCAGATTAGTAACATCAGAGTCTGTATCTCATCATTGAAAACCAATACAAATGCACGAATCTGTTACAATGATAGGAAGTCACGCAGCAATTAAAGTAGCCAGCATTATCTAGTATAAACCAACTGTACGACTACACATTGAATGCTGTACATGTACAGGAGTATCCAGAAATATCTTCTGGCCTATATAGCTAGATCGATTTGGGTATATTATTGCTTGCAGGACTGGGCCTATTATTTCCTTCAAGATTTTTGACCTGGTCTCTATTAAAATCTGTACAAAATAGACTGATCCTAGCTATGCTTACTATATAAGATCAGGGGTCACACGTGGCTGGCATTGATGTCCACGCACGCTGAGCTCTTTGTAGAAGGTGTGAGTCTATCAGAGGTCGCCAACATCACAATTCGGTCTGATCTGGCGACGCCCAACTCCTCCACACAGCTGCTTCTTCTGTGGCTATTCTGCAGTAACATTAGAGTATAGCAATGACTACACATCTAGCACTTCACCTGACCGGCACTAATTACAACTTGTAGGTAACATGGTAATGAGCCACATTCATTGGAATGGTGCGCATTCAAAGTCTCTGACTTGTTCATATACCACATGCAGCTTGCTATGGCATGATTGGGAGCAATGCATATGTGTATGTATAAAATCTCGTGGAGGTAAGTTTGCATGGGTATGTGGATATTTGGTCCATGCAGTAATTTTGGCTTTTGCCATTGGAAAGATGACTTTCTCTATACAACATATAATATATGCAGCCAATTAGGGTCATTTTCGACCATAAATTTATAATGCCTGTAAAGTAATGTTTTCTTATAGCTTCATGGGGCCACACATGCTGCACACAATAGCCTGCACTGAATGCCAAATTCAGCTAAGTGTCTGCTTACCAAGCACCTTAACCAGTAGCATCAGAATTTGTATTGCATTGTAAATGTTGCAAAGCAATGCACATAGATATAATCGTGGCATTGAGTAATGAGCAAAATACAGTGTAACTATTATAATTAATGTGAAGTTCTAAAGTGTGTATATGTACTGCATATATGTGCATGTGCATATAATATTATGTGCATTATTATTACATTGAATTTATATTCATGAAATGCTTTAATTCACTCTGGTTATGTAGCTAACTGGCAGGACTGCCATTGGATCAGGGTCACTGAAGAGCTAAGTGTGGCAGCAGGATGGGAAAGGAGTACATCCTGGACTGGCACAGGGCACAAGGGAGGGATCTTCTCCACGATCAATTTGTGATTCACCCCACACAATGTTAGCATTAATCTCGTTTTTCATCTGCAGGAGGCAAAAAGTATGTGAGTGTGGCATTATACAGTACAAACCAAGTTGTATTGAATGATGATGCAATTGGTTACAGGTCCTGAACGTGAACATAAAGTTACAATTTTATAGAGCCTACTAGTGAAACTGGAGAGAGAGAGGATTTTGGTCACTTGGTCACTTTGGTCACTTGAATACTAATGAAAATTAGAATGATGAAACCTTTGAGTGGATACAATATGTAAGCATGCATTGTGGGATGTCCAGGTGGAGGAAGCTCAGGTAGGAGTTCAGCACAATGTGGAGGGTAATGAAGCTACAGTGGGGAAACGATTTACTCTATATTATGCAATCATGTGACTGCAGATCCACTAAATTATTTAAGAGAACAACTATGAGCTTTAATTGGAGCTATGGGCTCATGCATGTGTAGATGGTGCATGTTGCATCAATTGTGCAAGTACAGATATACTACTCCAAATGGATATCATAATTATACTATACCTAGCTGTATTTAAAAAAACAACAAACTTGTCCCAATCAATTAATCTCATGGAAGTAACATGATGGGAGAAGGCAGTGATACAGGTGACCTGCTTGATACCAAGGGTGAGCAAAATATGAAATGCATGGTGCTCAAACATAATAGCTTTCAATTCTTGTATGAATTTGATACTATGTGTTCAATATGACTGCATGGCCTCCATGAGTGCTTGCATCCAACAAGCTGGTAGCAAGCTATTAATTAGACAGCACGATAGTTGAAAGGACAGTAAGGACAGTTCCATTACTGTGTAGGGCTAAAAACCGGTGAAAAAGGCTACCCATGATAAAGTGTTGGTTGTATACCACTCAGGACTAATCTTACTTCCAAGCAAACTGCACGCTCCTGATGAAAAAGACCTCAACATTTTCTGTGCTTTGTCCTCTTCTTTACTTCTTTTTCTTTTTCTCTTACAGTAATAGTGCATAAACCACATGTGCAGCGTCTAGGGAAACATTTTACCACAGAATTACCTTGCTTTCAGCTAGGAGTATTCCTTTGTAGATTTGAAAGCACTGTTGCACTAATTACGGTTACTGGTTCTGTCTGGAGACGTTGTTACACGAACATGGCATTTTACGACTAGAAATAATAAAAAGTTTCTACAAAAATAGTAAGAATGTAGGGATGGCAAAAAACGTACAGAAACAAGTAAAGGCTGGAGCATTATAACAATCGTCCCTACATGCAAGAATATCGCACCTTATAGTCCTACATCCTCGAATGTAGGGACAATAAATAATGCTCCACCATGTAACAGCCTTTACTTGTTTCTGTACTTTTGTGCCATCCCTACATCCTTACTATTTGTAGAAAATTGTTATCATTTCTATTATTATAGTGTTATAAATCAATCAGCTATATAGCTGGAGAAACCATGGTCATGCAGAGTGGGTTCTTCAGTTTACAGTGTAGACACACTGCAGAAGATATATAGGCAACAATGTCTGTGGCAGGTACTGTACCTCACTGAAGAACATTTGTGAATCTCACTACTGATGCAGTGGTGAACATGAGAAAGTGGTGAATGTCACCAATTTTCTTCAGTGACTTTCACTACCCTACTAAAGATATGACTACCTAGTTTTTACAAGGTAATGAGAATTAATAATAATGCATGAATTGATCATTATATGCAATACAGACTGCAATATGCAATAGTTAAATCCTCACTGACACCGATTGGATGGCATTTAAGTTGTATAGATCCAAAACTGTTCTCTAATCCAATCAAATCATCTCCCCTCTGTCCTCTTGACGATGTCTGCGTCATTGGCAGCAGACAGCAATGTGGACAACCCATGCAATACAAGAACTCTCTGACACTCATACACTTCTTCACCACCTACCATTAATCCTACTTTGTAGGGAGGCCATCCGATAAGAACTAACTGATAGTGCACATGGGACAGCGCATATTACAGCAGATGGTCAGGTGCAATGACGTCATCACTGACGTCGATACGCAATCGGACTATAGCAGTGATGACATCATACACAAACCTTGGTGCACTCTGCCCACCACGTATGTCTATTGGATTCAGAGCCACTCACGAAGCTATTGGAATGCCTGTCTGAAATTTAGAATCATTGTATAGATGTCCGTTACTATGGCAATGAGATCTATGTATTATACCAATGGATACCTACCTGTATGAGGCCGGGCATGGTTTGGTTGTACACTGGGTCATCTGGAGGGAGTGTGTACACCTCACTGGGGTCACTGTAGAGGTCAAACAGCAAGGGAGGATCTTCCACAATTATAGTGGGATCACGGCATTCAGGGTCAGGGTACGCAGCTGAAGTAAAGACAGAATCTCTGCAAGGGATGCAAAGAAAACCATAACACTGCACACCAATCTTATCACAGAATCACAATGTTCTAGCTTGCTTTAACATAGCTGCAACTTAAACCTCCAATCTATAGCACTTAACTTAAAGTTAATTCTAAATAATGTTAGTAACCGTTATCTATACATTTAATCTATTGAAATATATTATACTAGAGTTTAATGGTAGTCTTGTTTCCAGCCCACCATCCACTAACTAAATGACTGTGGAAGGAGTGGTCTGGTATCTTTGGGCGGATTCCTTGAGTCTTGCCATCTTGAATAATTCTGGACAATCAGCTGCAGCCTGCTGCTTGGTCTCATGTCTACCCTAATCCATGCACAAACCTTGATCACCACGCTTTACAGGGATGAGTCTCAAAGTATAAATGTTCTAGACTTTTTGAATTTATGGATTTTCCACAATTGGGATCATGTTCTGTGGAATAGTTATGATCCAAAAAAGAACATTTGATACTCATCCCCTACCTCTTCATGTACAAGGCTTGCATGTGCATAGTTTCAGTGGATATGTGACCAAGTGACAGTCTGATTGGTCAGAAGTTTTGAGATGCATTGGCCCATAGATACCAGACCACCCTTTCAGCAGCAATTTTGTTAGTGGAAGTGGTGGGCTGGGAACAAGGTAAATATCTATAGTTTACTCATGCAGCACACCTTTCATATTCCCACATGTTGGGAATAACATTTCAGCACCACTGTGACAAAATTCAATATTTTGCTGCGAATATTCACTGCACTCACCCTCGAGTAATAAAGTGTGCTTTATATTGCCCAGAACGCATTGCAACAACACCTTCCTCAGGACTAGCGAAAGCAGAATGGAAAAACATGCTACTCCTGAGACTCTGCACAAACAAAGGAATGCATAATATGCAATAATACGCATGGCATAATAACATTGGGACTTCATCTTAGCATTGCCTCACCATGCACTTTGTTCCTACAGTTATGCACAAGTAGAGGGTTTGGTAATAGTCAATACATTTTAGGCACTTGCATCAAAGTCCAAGGTGTGCAGTGCATGTTCAACCATGCAGTACCATGCATACTCCATGCATTTAATTGTTCATTGTTCTTACCTTCTGTCCTTTAAACAGGATTGGACCCATGTCATAGCCATCCAGAACGACTCCTTTCTTGGCTTTCACATTGGTCAGTTTCAGTATTGTGGGAAGGAGATCTAGTGTGGAGGCCATCTAGAACAAAAGACAGAAGGATAATTGAGGTTGCATATATATACGTACATTGCTGAGTGGTGAATGTACTGTATACACCTCAAATGTCTTCCCGCGCTTGATCTGTCTTGGCCACCAAGCTATTGCTGGTTCTCTAACCCCTCCTTCATAGGTAGTCCCTTTACCACATTTGAGGGGACCTGGAATTCCACCTCGCACCTCTCGTACCAGTGAAGGACTGCAGTGATAGGAGGATAAACTGTCATATGACAGATCTTGCCACATCCCAGAACTGCAATAATCTAGCTCACCCGTTATCTGAAGTAAAGAAGACAAAGGTTTTCCTGTGAACCTTAGCTTCTTTCAAGGCTGCCATAATGCTACCAACTGCACCGTCTAACTCATTCTGTAGAGGAAGGGTATATTTCAAAGAAAAATGGTGATGCATAATTATACATCACCCCCCCCCCCCCCCCCCCCCACCGCACAGGGAGGGCTGACTTTCAGTTTTAGTTTTAGGTTTTAGTTGACTGCCTACGCTATATTTTCTTAACCATTAAGGTTACAATAATTACACATATGCATGGATGACATTTCCATACCCACATACAGCCTACTGACCGCAACAGACTTACTATAGCATCTCCATATCTTCCCCTCATGCTGCTATTGGTAAAATTTTCTCCTGCATACTGAGGGTAGTGGGGATGATGAAAAGCCATGTACAAGAAAAATGGCTTCTTGTTTGCTGAATGGAGAGAGAACAGGCATGCATTTCCTCTCAGCAGTTATTGCTAGAATCATAGTACTTAGCCATGTAAGTAAAAGGCTTACCAGACTCCCTCTTTATGAAACTGGTGGCTGCATTGACATACTTGTCATCCAGTGTGGTAAAGTCCACAGGTTGTTCAATGATTGTGGTGTTCTCATAAAGTGGGCAGGGTGGATATGTTGGATCTAGTGAAATTTGGACAAATGCAAAAGTTACCAATGCATAATACATCATGGTCTGCATAGTCAGTCTATTGAAGACACTCATCAGCTAGCTGATCGAAGCAGCTCACCACTATCTCATATAAAATGCACTGACAAAAATGTGACTGCATGTGTGTTTGCACACATGCATGGCAAACAAAATGTCTCAAGAGTGTAATAGAGAATGAGTGACACACAGACATGCAGACATGCAGCCACAATTACATAATTATACTGAGTGACTCTAGATGTTTGTAGAAATGTGCACTTACTGCTACTGCATGTATCAAAGCAAGGTATGTCTGGATAGAAGCAAGTAGTACAGGGACAACTGCTGTGGGAGTAGGGGACACCCTGGAAGGGGGGTGGGCAAGGAATCACATATACAGAACAGAAGAAAAGCATTTTATGTATTTGAATATGAGAAAGGTCATGCATTATATAGCAGGGTATTAAATAACTACCAAAGGACTCCATTTGTGATACAGCTCCAAACAACTTGAAAGCTGAGCAAATGTAATTGATTGGCTGTGTTTGATGCTCAAGCTTCTGTTTCCTAGCTCATAGTCATCTTTCCCTTGGAGTGCCTTACTAGCTAGCAGGTCACTCCTCCAGGCACACAAACTATCACCTTGATATGCTAATCAGTCGTTCTGCGCGCTGTAAGCAAATCAGTAAATCAGCTTAACCTTACATAAATGTGAAAAGACACTATAGCTGTCACATGCAGGAAACTGTCCTGGCTGTAGCTGGTATGGAAGTTGACATCTATAGTCATCACACATGTACAGTCTAATGAAGCTTGACTTACGTAGCTAGCTTCCAAGCCATCAGCATCAGATAATATTCCACATTAGCTGAAAGACTAAATTAAGTACTACATAGGGGTGCATAATGTTCCACTGGATCACATATACAGAACAGAAGAAAAGCCTTTTATGTACTTGAATATGAGAAAGGTCATGCATTATATAGCAGGGTATTAAACAACTACCAAAGGACTCCATTTGTGAAACAGCAGTAGTATGTAAATCAGCTGGCAAAACATTCGATGCATGCCGTTTCTTGTCTACTCAACAAAACCAATCTATTCTATTAGCACAACTTGAAGTCTTAAATTTGGTAGCTCATAATTTGAAATGGGGCCTTAAAGCAGAACAGTTATATCAGAAATAATTATTATTACTTCAATATCTTTCTTAGGCACATACACAGCTCTGTTTGATAGATATCTCACCAGATAGTAATCAAAGCCCTGCTCAGTTGGGAGATATTGTCCATCCTGACCAATCCCCAAATGCCACTTGCCAACAATGGCAGTGCTGTAACCAGCTTGCTTGACATACTCTGCTATTGTGGTCTCATTCAGCGGAAGACCTGTATAGAAGAGATTTTAAAGTACACACAAATGCATATATGGCTACCTTCATGTTGCCCATATCCAAGATACTTATGAACACTGTATGCATATGCATGAAGACAGGGCACAGTGCCAGTACCTCCAATGCTTGATGGAGTAAACACTCTAGGGTACACACCAGATCTTATTGGGGATCTTCCTGTCAAAAGGGCTGCCCTGTACACCATGCATTATGTAAAGTGGGGGAAGAGAGGTTAATTACATGATTCTTATTGTTGGTTGCCACGGCAACACCAGAACACCAAAGGAAAGGACTGGGGTATATTGACTATATCCCAGATAAGCTGAGTTACAAATTGACCAGGAGCATTAATTGGGCTCTCTCTTTTAGCCAATCATCTTCATGTACAAACTTTATTTCACTTTAAAATTGTTGCTCTTTTTATACACCGTCCTTGCCATGCAGCTGCTGTCCACACTGCATGTGTCACTTTCTCACCACATGTGCATGTGTCATCTTGTTGTGTCTTGGCAGTGTATGCTCGTGACATCCCGTGATTACACATGACTTGCTTGTGCACTTGCTATAGTCATCCAAGGATGGATTAATGGAGATGTACATATTAAGCATGAAATGCTTCTATTTCTCTACTTCCCGTTGTTGAATAGCTTCAGGACCAAAGATATCAAAATGGCGGTGTTGCTACTCTGAAACGCCCTTCGTGTAAGCCTCATTGCAGTCGAAGTACGTAGTCTCAGGAGAATATACTGTGAGGTATATATGTACATTTGTATGTTGTTAGCACTGTTCTAGCTATGGTGTACGTGAGGCATGCAAGCCATTTACAGGCATGAGAAGAGAATGAAGGGCATTTTGTGTACGGTAAGCTGATAGTGGAAAGGCATGACAGCGGATGGAGCCATTTACTTTGGAATGGTTGTAACTACAACTATGGCTGCATATATACCGGAGAAGCATTATAGCTAGCTACCTCACAACCATTCCAAAGTAAGTGGGCTCTATCCGCCGTCATGCCTTTTCACTATCAGCTTACTGTACACAAAATGCCTTACATTCTGTTTTCATGCCTGTAAATGCCTTGCATGCCTCACGTACACCATAGTTAGAACAGTACTAACAGTATACAAATGTGCATATATCCCTCACAGTATATTCTCATTCTACTAGATGCACACAAATATACATACAGCAGTATAGTAGCTTACTTCATGAGCTTGCATGTGTGCAGTGACTGCTGCATTCTAGTATTGCATTCTAGTACTGGTTCTTCTACTCATTCTGTAGTCTCGCCGGGCCAGACCCTTTCCGGTATTGCGCAAGCGCCCGAGAAAGGGTCTGGGAGTTAGCTCGACGTTGTTGTGTAATATCCGTGGGAACGCCGGACTAGGTGTTTCGTAACACTCCTTTGTTGTGGGCCAAGTTCAACCCGATGTGGTATGGCAGTGTGCGAAGAAGGCGCAAGGATCGAAGCAATTGCCCGTAGAGTGGCTGCTGCAGCAGGATTTCAGAGATTGAAGCAGGAGCAGGTGCAAGCAGTGGTTGAATTCGTACGCGGGCGCGATGTTTTCGTCTCCCTTCCCACTGGCTTCGGCAAATCTCTCATCTATGGGATTCTACCTGCGGTAATAGAGATAGCGCGAGGACGTCCACCAAAGATGTCGATCGCTCTAGTTACTAGCCCCTTGTCGGCGCTAATGCTAGATCAGAAGTCTCGCTTTATCCCCAGTGCTGCCAGAGAAGAATAGCCGACGAAGCTGATTGCTAGTAGCACTTCGAATCTGGCACGATAAGGAGGCGTCGATCGATAATCGAAGTTGGGAGCCTCCACAACTTCCGCATAGGCTAACTCCCAGACCTATTCTTCGGGCTGGCGGGTTACGCAAGACCGGAAGAAAAGGGTCTGGCTCCGTGAGACTACTCATTCTGTAGCATGCGGAAGTCAGCAATGCACATGATTTGTGTATGCATGCACACACGGTAGCACACATGTACACCTTCCTGAAGTCTTCATGCATGCACGGTGTACATATAGGCAGATGAATGTCCACTGTTTGATTGATGCTTTTGAGTATGTGTAAAGCGAAGTGTTTATATATTCATCTTGCAGCATGCAAGCCATGATAGGAGCAATGGATTGTAGTCCTTCATCTTGCTCCAGACTGAAGTGATTTCTACAACATTATGCTCCTAGCCTAAAACCTACAGTACATTTGTACATGGCACCTTGAATATCAATATTGATAGTGAATATGATTATACAATTATACATTCATTACCTGGGTTAACAGCATTGAGTAAGTCTGTTAACTTACAACTCTGTTAAACCATGTTAAGTAAGCTGTTATTGCAAGTTAGCTAGTTCTTTTACAACTCCTGTAACTAAGGCAGTTGGTGCAGTGGATGATAGCCAGTCACATGTGTTCATACATCAGTACGGTTGTTATGTACCAGGGGATGGTTGGCTCATAACAACTATATCTCTAACCCCCTGTATACATGCATACACCCTTTCTTCTGTGTATTCCCAAGCACCCTGCATAAGGAAACTGCCAAAGATTTAGATTGAATGTTTGCTTTGCTTAAACAAACGCACTGTGCTCTGACACAAATTGAAGTACAACAGCACGTGCACATGATACAACTTCAATCTAACCAAGAGGACTGAGTGTTCATGTATTATGCATGGGGAATTCTGAGGTTATGGTTAACATGTATTATTATAATTGTACAGCTCGATTCAAGGAAAGTGAACCTTTAACATGTTGCACTTTAGCACTGGAAACTCCATAGAATGGTAAATTGCCCACTTCATGTGTAACTGTTGTATTTACAGGGTCTGTGGGTATATGCCCGATTGTGTCACACCTTTCTTCTTGCTGTACTCTGTGTGCATGTGGTTGCTTTATCTTTAGCTATCTTGCATAGCTATAATGTATAATATTGTTCTCTAGTAAGGCTTTAACATACTGTTGTATATAGCTCTATTGCTATATTGCTATATGACTGTATGTATGTCAGATACCACATGCACCTTAGATGGACAATGTGCAGACAGACCATGTAAAATCAAGAAGTACTGTATGAAACTAGAGAGAATGCACTCACCTTGATGGGGCGCATGCTACACTAGCAGCATGAAAGTCTGTAAACCTCAGACCCTTTCTTGCCATTGCATCAATGTTTGGAGTGGTAGCATAGGGGTGCCCATAGCAACCAAGGTCTCCATACCCAAGCTGCAAAGGGAGTGATGTTACAGTAAGAAATACTATAATAGTATATTACAGTATGCATTGTATACATGATGATAATAATATTTCACTACTCGTTCCAGCCAAGGCCTCCTACTTGCATGTGTCACACATTCATTATTGCAGTACATACATTCTGGCAGGAGAGATGCATGTCCCAGGTCCTCCTGTACTTAGATGGCTTGTACAATTTTAAATTTACACTCATCTTGTGTATGAATTACTATTCTATCAACTTGTCTTGCTACCCATTGGATATCTTTGATCTTGGTAAGACTGTCCAGTAAGTTAGAGCGATGTTCAGCACTGTGACAGTTAGGTAGCTACTGTTTTCACCTAACTCTACAGTAGCTAAGGTGTGAAACATAATCCCTCATGGTAAAGTAAGCATGTTCACTTGAATAACCATTTTAACTTTTATCCAGTCAAGACATTGTCTCAGCAATTTCAATAACGGGTGTTTGTGAAAGCAATGGCGGAAAAGCGCATCACATAACATTCTCATGACAAACCATAATATATAGACATGTAGTCAATGTTCACTCAATTCCAACCATGCAATAATTCAAAAAGGATTACTGACGTTTCGGCCACAATTCTTTGGCCTTCATCAGAGTAACACTGAACAAAACCACAGGACTACACAATTAATAGTACTTCTACACTGGTCAGATTGGTGTCTGTTGATCTCATGTACTGTCATAAATGTGTCAACAGTTGACATCACCTAGGCCTACTCTGCTCTTCTGCTGCCTTCTTGGTCATTTGACGAGAAACTAGATGCTTCCAACAGCAATCAATGTCAAGCCCCCGGTCTCGGTTCAGCAATTCTGTCGGGTCCCTGAGGGAGATGTGAATAGCTTCCTTGATCAGCAAGGTGGTGTTGTGGCTAGCCCGGTCCAGCACCCTGGTCTCTTCCCAGAGGGGCTGGTGATGCTGGGACCAGGCATGCTCGGCGATTGCTGATTTTTCTGTCTCACCTCTTCTCGTAGCTGCCTGGTGCTCTTTCAAACGCGTCTCCAATGCCCTCTTCATTTCCCCTATTTACTTCAGTCCGCAACTACATTGTTTTGTTCAGTGTTACTCTGATGAAGGCCAAAGAATTGTGGCCGAAACGTCAGTAATCCTTTTTGAATTATTGCATGGTTGGAATCGAGTGAACATTGACTACATGACTAGTAACTGCCAACCGAGAATCTCACTTCGCGATCATAATATATAGATGTAACAATGGAAACTAGAAGTCTTTAACATATGCTAATGAACAATTTCCTAACTGCATACTATATACATATCTCTTATTCTGCCTTACATTGTGTGCACCTATCTTAGTCTTGTCCCTGAAGTCGTGGTCCAATGGAACAGTCAGAGGACTGTCTGTACTTGATTTCTCTTCAGAACAATGTACACGACCGGATATGATATTCGATGACAAATTTGACTTGGACCTCTTTCAGCACGAGCACATTACATGACATCACATCACTGCCTTAGGAACCAATGAATTTCACACTTTAGGTGTCATATAAACTAGTGTGCAGCATACTGTAAACCATTGGACATGTCCCACAGGTGAAGGCCTTACTCGCCCCCGCTGCTTGCATAGTTACACTGAAGCCCACTAAGACATTAAGATAGCAGTAGCCATACAAGTAGAGGTCCCAGGCCTGACGTCTGATACCGCATACATACCAAAACTCCACTGTACACAACATACTAAGCCGTGTCCATGGCAGCTATGTTCTTAGATCTTGTAAGATTCATAGTAAGCTGTTTTCTTTATGTGTAGAAAATGCTTCATAAATGATGTGAAGAACAATGTAAAATTAATGCTTGTATCCAGTACATTAGATAGGGCCGGTGCAGTCCATCAAAAAAGCTGCTATTGACACTTTCGCCCTTTGTGATCACTTCTCTTGCTGTCCATTAGATAGCTTTGCACTTGGAATGACTCTCCATGCAGCCAGTACGTTAGAGTGATGTTCGACACCGTGACAGTTAGGTAGCTACTGTTTTCATCTAACTCTAAATAGGAGAGGTGTGAAACATAATCCCTCATGGGTAAGTTACAAAATTCATTTGAATAACCATTTCAACATTTATCTGGCCAAGACATTGTCTCAGCAATTTTGATAGCGTTGTTTGTGGAAGCAATGGCAGAAAAGTGCCATACCAAGCGCATTACATGACGTTCTCGTGACAAACCATGCATGGATGCAACAACAGAAGTGAGAAGTGTGTAATGTATGCTGACAAACATTTTCCTAACTGCATACTACATACCTCTTACGTATCCTATTTTACATTGCATGCACCTATCTTTTTCTTAGAGGACTGTCCGTATTCGATCGCTCTTCAAATCAATGTGCACAGCCAGATGTGACATTCTATGGCGCATTTGCAATTGGCTTGAACTGCTTTTGCATGAGCACATTGCATGCACTGCCATATAGCAACCAATGAATTTCACACTTTAGGTGCTATGTAAACTAGTGCGAGCCCTTGTTTACAAATGGACATGTACCACAGGTGAAGGCCTTCCTCGTCCCCACTGCTTGGATAGTTACGCTGAAGCTCGCTAAGACATTAAGATAGTACTGTAGTAGCCATATTGGCACATTCCTAAGTAGATGTCCTGAGCCTGATGTCTGATACCACATGCATACCGAAATTCCAACTGTACACAACATACTAAGCCGTGTCCATGGCAGCTATGTTCTTAGATCTTGTAAGATTCATAGCAAGCTGTCTTCTTTATGTGTATGAAATGCTTCATAAATGATGTGTAGAACAATGTATATGTTGGTGACCAATTCATTGGATAGGGGCTGGCGTGGTCCATCAGAAAAGCTGCTACTGACACCTTTGCCCTTTGTACTGACTTGTCTTGCTGTCCATTGGATTTCTTTGCACTTGGTAAGACTCTCCAGTAAGTTAGAACGATGTTCGACACTGTGACAGTTAGGTAGCTACTGTTTTCGCCTAACTCTAAATAGGAGAGATGTGAGAGATGTGAAGCATAATCCCTCATGCAAAAAGTTACAAACTTCACTTGCAACTTTGATAACGGTGGTTTGTGAAAACAATGGCAGAAAACATCTTTGCCAGGCACATCCGATGACGTTCTTGTGACAAGCCATGCATGGATGTAGCAACGGAAGCGAGAGGCGCGTAACGTATGCTGACCAACATTTTCCTAACTGCATACTACATACCTCTTACGTATCTTACCTTACGTCGCGTGCACCTATCTTTGTCTTGTCCTTGAAGTCGTGATCCAATGGAATAGTCCGAGGACTGTCCGTACTCAATCATTCTTTAGATCAATGTGCACAGCTGGATATGACATTTGATGGTGCATTTGGCTTGGACCGCTTTCAGAGTAAGCACATCACATGCACTGCCATAGCAACCAATGAATTTCACACTTTAGGTGCTATGTAAACTAGTACGTGACCATTGTTAATGAATTGGCATGTCCCACAGGTGAAGGCCGACCTCTCTTGCCCCCCCCCCCCCGCTGTTTGAATAGTTACACTGAAGCTCACTAAGACAGTAAGATAATAGCAGCTGCCATAAAATTATTGGCACATTCCTAAGTAGATGTCCCAAGCCTTAGGTCATACATACCAAAATTTCACTGTACACAACATACCACAACTTTCAGAAGGGGCTGCCTGAGATGGTCCCATGTAGAGCACTGCAAAAGCCAATGGCACACATCCTCCACCTCCCCACTGTCACACACCTTGCACACCCTCTCCTCTCTCTTCACCCCACGCCACCTTCCCATCTCAATCTGAAAAGCCGTTCTTCTACCCCTCAACTTCAACATCATCTTCCGTTCAGCCTTTGGCTTCGAAAACGCACAACTCGACTCAACCTCACACTCCCCTATCCGCTTCATCATGGACAACATTGTTTTTTTGTGCAATTCCTTCCTCCATTCGTCCTTTACATTCCTCCACGCCACACTCAGCAACATACATTTTAATTCCGGCTCTGACATCTCCCTGACCACACCACCACTCATGTCCTGCCACCCAAATTTACCAATACATCTGTGAATGCTTCTCATCCAGCAACAGACTTTTCACCTTCCAACCAAAACCACCACCTAGCACAGCCAACGTCCCTCCTGAAAACACACTTAACCTCGACAGAAGTTGCCTCAGGGACCCTCTTGAGTATGCACTCTCTCTCACCTTCTCAGCTGTGTCTTCCCTCTTAGTGCCCCATAGCTTTCTGCGCCCAACAAACTCTCTAGACTTTGACTGGTTAATTCTCTGTCTTCTTTGGCATCTTGGATTGGGATAGTTTCTTCTTGAATTGGGATGGTTTCTTCTTGGATTGGGATAGTTTCTTTCTGATATTGACATTTCTTTTGATTCTTTTGTCGAAGAATGTGCATCTGACTTCCCTCCACGCACCACCTCACTGTAGCTAACTGGACCCACTGTTGAGACTACTTGGTTACTTTGCGTTAACCACACCAACATCGCCGTCACTAATTTCAGTTGGGAGAGAAAGACTGCTAGCTTTTGGGCTGGTAGCATTCCCGCTCCACTCACAGTCACTGCCAATGTTCTTTATTCTCTCACCTCTTCCAACAATGCATCAACTTCCTTCAGCAGCACCAGAGTTTTTGACACCAACAAAAACAGCCAACAAAATCCCTATTCTCCAGTAGCACTATCTTCTCCTTGAAGCGCATACACTGAAGATGGAACCACCTCGAGCAAAGATTGCAACATGCCATCTCATCAGACTCACGATCAATCCCGCAGAAGTGCAGGATTCCTTCACCATCAGCACCATCAGCACTTTCTCCTCTTCCTCCTAAACCCTTAGCGTAATAAGCTATATTACGAATCAAAATGTTTAATTAGAATGTTTGGTTCTATTTTAAGAGCTGGTATTAAGTCAAAAGTACTGCATGGGAGAATGATAGCATTTGTTATTACACCGTAGTAAACTATACTATTTTTAGACATGCATTAAGGCAACAGTGCTGACTCTGCAATATGAGCAATTATTACATCATGGTACACTATGCTATTTTTAGCGGTGGTAACAGTCAGTGTGAAGCAATCTAGCAATTGCGACATCATGGCAAATATTTAGAGCAGCCAACACCTCAAGTTGAATGTAGCATCGTTGAAGGCTGATATCGCAATTGCATCCAAAACTGTAGCACTTTCATCACTGGAGATCCTTGCTGACTTTCAGAGTGTATGAAAATCAAAGTTTTGAAAGTATAGGACCAAGTGGAATTTGGGGGAAGAATGAAACGGGTTCTGCAAGGCACAAAATACCTCACTCAATGGAGTGGCTACTGCCCTGAGGTCAGAGCAACCACTGGAGACGACCATACGCACGTGCGCTATATGTAGCTACGCGCAAACACAATGGCAAAGTGGGCACCGCGAGGTCGAGAGCAAGGTACGTGATTAGAATACGCCCAAATTGCTGTCCTGCGCGCTAATAGCTTCGAAGCGAATTCTGTAGCTTTGCGAAAGGGCTGTTTTACGGAAAAACGCTCGTTTTAATATTAATTCAATGTTTCGCAGCGATGAGGCGATCCATAGGTCTTTTTGTCCGATTCGTTATAGTATGGAATAGCCGAAACAAACACACACACACACACACACACACACACAACACAACACACACACACACACACACACGCACGCACGCACACACACAACACACGCGCACGCACGCACACACACACACACACACACACACACACACACACACACACACACACACACACACACACACACACACACACACACGCACACACACACACACAACGACTGTAGCCCTACGGCGCATGGACCGAGGGTTAATCACCAGCTACAAGTTAAGTCTGCTTATCCATACAGAGGCCCAAACTAACACCATTTTGCTAGCTAACCTTACCTGCCAGACACCTCATACTCGGACAGGGCAGGCTGCTCCAAATCGAAGCAAACAGATCGCCATCTAACAATGTGTTTTGGTGTGTATAATAGCTAGATGCTTAAATGAATAATGAAAATGACCTTCCGCCCTCATGCCCTTTTCAAATGTACTTGACAATAAAATCAATTGTGAATCAATTAAGTTTGCATGGACTAATGTACATATCAGACACTATAAAATTTAATACTAAACGAGACCGAACATAGCTAACCATATACGTTACTCACATCGTCAGCAAAGAGAATCACAATATTCGGCATCTTTGGTTTTCTGCTTGCACACAATAGAAGGCCTTGCAAGAAAAAGCAGCAGACAACTAGGGCAAAAGAATTAGGCATCTTCGGCTTGATGAAGTCTTCCTTCGTTCTCGATCACCATGCACCTCTTTCTTTCAGGTTGGCCTTCAATTCTGTGCTACAGACGTCTCAGCCTCGTAACCAGTCTTTTTATTCGCAATCTTACTTCCGCTCGGGTGGCATTGAGGAATGTAGTATAGCAGGCTAGACCCTCTCCGCCGCAGGCTCTTCAATGAAGAACGCAGCAGGGGTCTCCTGTTGTCCGTTTTTTGGAATCACTTAGGACCATACAGAAGTGACAGACGTCTTACTCTTAGCCTCGTACTCAGTCATTTGTTTCCAATCTTATATATATATATATATATATATATATATATACATATATATATATATATATATTATATATGTATTACTTCCGCTTGGGTGGCATTGAGGGATAGACATCGTTCACACTTAGTCAATAGCGACTTGGGAGTCATTCACATCTAGGCCTCACAGACTGGGGAGTCCTTCAGTGGGGGAGTCAGTAATGACTATGATACTTAGGTTATAACACTATGACTGTCGTGGCTTCTGTTTACCCCCCAAGGCAGCTGTCGCTAGCTGCAGTCCTCCACCACCAGACGTTCGTTCTCTTTGGTGCTTGGTATATCAATCAATCAATCAATTATTATTATTAGAGTGCACCGCACCAAATGGTACTAGGACACAAAAGGTCCAATGCAGCACTAGAACACAAGAATCGCTACAGGGGATAGTTCCACAGGAGAAAAAAGAACAGAGTTGGGGACGTGAACAAAAAAGCATGTGCTTATACAACAAAACGGGCATGCCACATAGAGCTAAGATGCTTTAGAATCCTAGGATCAGCGCATGCTAGGGACAATACAATAGCAGTCTGTTCACTACGACTCTGCTCTTCAAATCTGACCCAACGGTTGGCTTCTGTCATCAGAGGCTGCCTGAGGTGGTCCCAGGCAGGGCACTGTATCAGCCAGTGGTAGACGTCTTCCACCTCTTGACGCTGGCATTCCCTGCATATTCTCTACTCCCTGTCCACTCCTTGCCACCTTCCAACCACTATCTGAAATGGTGCTGTTCCCCCTGTCAACTTCATCAACATTGTCCTCTCTTTCTTCCTATTCACTGCGCAGCTCGATTTCCATTCAAGGTTTACAATTTCTTTCATCATCCTCAGCGTTGGTCTCTCCTCCCCTTCCTTCATCAGCATGCTCCTCGCCTTTCTCCATGCAGCACAAGATAACATAGCTCCAATCTCTGAATCAGTTAGGTTCGCAATTGCATCTCCTCCCACACTTTGCCATATATACGTGGAGCAGTTGGGTCTCCTTCGCAAGGAAGAATTTGGTACTTTTTCATAGAGCCTGCTTGTCACTTTTGCGGAAATCGTCGGCGTAGCGTCCTGATGTCAACATATATAGATTCTATCTATGATGTTAAATGCAGTGGTGCATTTCCCCGAACGAAAAGCGGCCGTCTCGCTGAATTTCCATCGCTGTACTCTTCTGAATCATCTGATAGGATTCGATCTAAGTGCGAACTCTACTGATAGACTTTCTACAACAGCTTGAGATTGTTTTGTCCGTGCGCCGTTACAGGGATCCCCATTTTCACGAGGGGGACATTTTTCATATTGAAATGGGGACCAGGGGTCCTCGTCCCCAAATTTTTATGACGAGCCCCCACTCCCACCTAAAAAAGCGGTCCCCCGAACCGTTTTTGGCAGCGTTTTATTTGCCGTTTTCGATCCCCTCTGTTAATCTCGCTAGCAACGTGGCCTTGGGCTGTCTCCATGTTGAATGAATTTGCCTCTGTCCGTCTCACCAGCGACCTAGATTTGGACCCTCTGTAACAGAGCTTCGCCTCGGGCCATCTAAACCTCGGATCGCCTCTCATCTTCGACTTCGCCTCGAGCTCGGTCTGACAGTATAACGCAGCAGGGCTAGTAGCACCCTCCACGCGGGGACGCTTAAATATAGAACGCAGCGAAGGGTCTAGACCACTCTGTACTTCTGGCGCTCTCGATAGGGTGATGCGGGTTAATTTAATAAATGGAGGAATTTGGAAAGTCAGCTTGCATTCAACGCAGAATGGCGCACACTGTTTGATAGTCTATCACAGCCAAGCCCAGTATAAGACATACAAAGCATACAAAAACATTATACAAAACTTTGCATACAATGCTCAGTATCCAACTTGTTAGTACACCACATGCAGCTGGCTACAGCACATGATTGGGAGCAGTGCATATGTGTATATATGTACACATTCTTGTGGGGGAAATTGTGCAGGGTGGGTGGGTATATATATGTATACATGTGCAGATGTGATGCTGAAGGTGAATGAATGTTGGTGAAGTTGAGAGGGGGAACAGCACCATTTCATGATCAGATAGAGGTTGGAAGGTGGCAAGGAGTGGACAGGGAGGAGAGAATATGCAGGGAATGCCAGTGTCAAGAGGTGAAAGACGTCTGCCACTGGCTGATACAATGTCCTGCCTGGGACCATCTCAGGCAGCCTCTGATGACAGAAGCCAACTGTTGTGACAGATTTAAGGAGCAGAGTCATAGTGAACTCTGTCTTTATCATGCACTAATCCTAGTATTCTAAAACATCTTAGCTCTATGTGGTGTGCCCGTTTCAGTGTGTAAGTGCTTACTAAGTAACATGCTTTTTGGTCCACATTTCTAGCTCTGTTCTTTTCCTCCTCTGTTGAACTAGTCTTTATGCTTGTGTTCTTATGTTAGTGCTACATTGGACCTTTTGTGTCCTAGCACCATTTGGTGCGGTGCACTCTAATAATGATTGAATTGAATTGAATTGAATATACATAATATGGTCCATGCAGTACTTTTGACTTTTTGTCATTGGAAAGATGGCTTTCTCTATACAACCAAATTCACTATACAGTAGTCATTATCAGGCAAGCAATCTATGATTATGCAGCCAATTATGGCCATTTTCTACCTTCATATAATTCCTGTAAAGTACATTTCTTAGCCTCATGGGGACACAGTGCACTCAATGGCCTGCACTGAATGCTAAATGCAGCTAAGTGTCTGCTTACCAAGCACCTTAGCCAGTAGCATCAGAATTTGTATTGCGTTGTAAATGTGTAAAGCAATGCAGATATACATAGATATAATGGCATTGAGTGATCAGCAGAATATAGTGTAATCATTATAATTCATGCAAAGTTCTAAAGTGTGTATATGTACTGTATATATGTGCATGTGCATATATATAATATTATGTGCATTGTACAGAAAAATATCCATGCATATCATAAGGTGGTATATTTCACTCTGGGTATATAGAACTAGCAGGACCGGATCAGGGTCACTGTAGAGCTAGGTATGGCAGCAGGATGGAAAAGGAGTACATCCTGGACTGGCACAGGGCACAAGGGAGGGATCTTCTCCTCGATCAATTTGTGATTCACCCCACACCATGTCAGCATTAAACTGGTCTTTCAACTGAAAAGCAAAAGGCAAGGGAGGCAGAGCAAGTGCGAGAGGCTGTTTAATTATTGTGCATTAGATCCATGTACACTTCATAATATTATACTTAGTATAATACATTCCAACAGGTCATAGAATCTGTTGTGTTCATATAACATTATAGTGCTCATCAGTGTCATGTCATTTCAAGTATACTCATAAAGGCAACAGTTACACTTAGATTTTGAGTTACTCCACATTCCGTGCATCCTATAGGCATACATGAATAATAATAATAACTTATGCAGTACAGGCTTATGTAATGTAGATTAAAGTTTTGGTTTCAGTGTGGCACTATGTTTGACTTGGCATTCTGGAAATATTAGCCTAGTTCCACATGCCCAGTGCAAAGCTGATCAACTAATCCTTTGACCAACTCTAGATGTTATTCAACTGCAAGTCTGCTCTTAAGATAAAGTGTCAGTTTTGGTGGGAAAGGTGCTGCAGAACAGTGGGGTAGCTAAAAAATAAATTTTAGATGAACACACCAGCAAATTAATGATTTGGAGTCTCCATTTGAGTGTTCTAGCTTCCCTTCATAAAATATAGCGTGCAGGATGCATGGAATATTCCTGATATGTATATAATAACATAAAAACAGTCCACAATACCCTGCATGTGATGACACTGATGGTATGGTTGCACACTGGGTCAGCTGGAGAGAGTGTGTACACCTCACTGGCATCACGATAGAGGTCAAGCAGCAAAGGAGGGTCTTGCACAGTCCTGGCATTGCTAACATGCACGGCAGTCGAGGTCAGGGTACACATCTGAAGTTAGAGGAGACCTGCGAGGAATGCAAGCAAAACTAATCATAGCACCTTTCACATAGTCCAATCGCTAATACATGTTAATATGTCACTTGTGCATACTTAACATATTTCATGATCACTAGTGTGATGATACAGAATGTAAAGGTAAGTCTAGTAGCTGGCTTTAATGAAGTAGCAACTGACACCTTCTTTCTTCTCTGCGAGGTTACCTAACAGAGCTGTCCCGCATTTTGTTGGTGCATACCAGAAGAAAGTTGTTAATAACAGTATGAAGAATCCATTTTTCCACATTATAAGGACAGGCTACTTGAATGAGCATGCTACTTAAATGAAAAATGTAATTTCTTCAGAAGCACTTTGAAAACAAAAGATATAGATTATTGTTAAGGAACTGGTATCTACAGTTAACCTGTGTTTCACTTTTCACATACATGCATGCAGGGGACGAAATACAGTTTCGAGTACTACTTTGAATAACAAGTAGGTAATAGTTATTGAAACCACTTATAATGCACTCACCCTTGAGTGAAAAAGTGTGCTTTATATTGCTGATAACGTAGTGCATTTACACCTTCTGTCTCATCAGGAAAAACAGTATAGTAATGAATTTCTTTCCTCAAACTCTGTGCAAAAGACAAAGAGTGGATAGACTATTTCAATCCATTCACTACAGTCCTGTCTGTGTAGCTCTACGATGTCAAGGGTAGCTATCAGGGAGAATCAAGTCAAATCTGTAACGGCACCATATGTATGATCAGGATATGTTTGCTACAGTCCCTTCAGGTTGAACACACACTGTCAAATGAATTTAGCGTACATGCAGTACCCTTCATTCGACAAAAACGAAAGCTGGTCTGAGGGATGGGAGAAGAGGTAATTATAGATTGCATGGGAAGTCGTGGCGTCGGGTGTTGAGGGATTTGAGGTGAGCTACAGTATAGTGACGTCATTTGTTGGCGGATGGTAAACATGAACAGGGCATGTGATCATGTTACTCGCTGATCCCTTGCTAGTCCATAGATATGGATAGTCTCGTTCTCAAACCACATCCGCCGCCATTGTCGAAAAGTGGTACGAGACGAGACAAACCCCTTGCGAAAGGGTCAGGTAGTATTGCGCAAGGCGACTTGTGGGTCAAACGACAGGACCTCGTCTTGGATAAGTCGGCGTACGCAATAATACCAGACCCTTCCGCAGCAGGGTCTATTGAGTGAGGCTTCTGATCATGTCTGGCGACTGGAGTCAGCGACGTCATTTCATGATTTCACAGCTTTCTCAGTGTTCTGTAGCGCAATATTGAAAGAAATTCAACCGAGGTGGCTACCAATCGAAATAGCAATGTCTGCTAGCTATGGTATATGTAAGCATTCTACTCATGGTGCAGAAATGTCCACATTACTTTCGTTTCAAATAGCGCTGCCATAATGACGTCATAGCTCGAAACTTTGCGGATATCCATTACGCGAACATTCGGTCGTGGCTACAGACTCAAAAGTACTGTACCGGTCAGATGTGGTGAATGTTCTTGCTTGCTGATGGCCCACTCCATTCATGTGTGCTTCATTTGTACACAGGATGAGTGCAACAGTTATGTGGGGAGGATTGGTACCATGGCTCTCACCTCATGCATCCAGAAGCATGAATGT